>CM051037.1:9276052-9876052 GCA_027627225.1 Congeria kusceri | reverse complement strand
CTCCATTTTACTTGCCACTCCAAAACATTTAGCTTGCAAGTAGGTACTTGACCTGATTTTTTTCACCAGCCATGAGCGCCAGTGTTCTGGTCATTTTTCCTGGACCTCGTACAGTTTGTGCTGGATTTGAAGTGCTCGGTGAGCTATTGGTATAGGGGACCTCTCCTGCGTCGTCCGTGGTCAAGTGTCCCTCGTCCGTATGCCGTCAACAATTTGTTCATGCTCACGATAGAGACTTCACTTTTTATCAAATTTTTACCAAACTTGCACAGTTTGTGTATGACCATAAAATCTCAGACGGGATTGTCATTGGGCCAGATCGCACCAGTAACACTAAAGTTATTGCCCCTTTTTCATGCAAAAAATGCAAAAATGCCTTTTTCCAACATACAGGCTTTATTTTCCGTCCAATCTTGACCAAACTTTCACAGTTGTGTATGACCATCAGATCACAGCAGAAGCCAAAAATGGGCCAGATTATGTTACAAACATTGTAGTTATTGCCCCTGTGAAATTATATACAAAAATGGACATTATTTAGGATAGAGACTTCATTTTTATGCCCCCCGCATCTTGATGCGGGAGGCGTATAGATATTGCCCTGTCCGTCCGTCTGTCCGTGACAAGGTTAAGTAGATTTTACCGTTCCATCTAGCACCAACACCGCTTAAAATAACACTTGGATACTTACACGTTTGTTGCTTATGACCATTCCCTATCCACCCATATCACCCAACCTCACTTTGACCTTGACCTAATTTGCACTTAGAATAATTCAAATGGCCTGTTTTGGGTTAACTAGATTTTACCTTTTTGTCTAGCACCAACACTGCTTGCTACAACACTTGGATACTTACACAGTTGTTGCTTATGACCGTTCCCAATCCACCCATATCACCCAACCTCACTTTGACCTTGACCTTGACCTAATTTGGACTTAAAATAATTCAAAAGTGCCATTTCTTGGTTAACTAGATTTTTGATCTTGACCTAATTTGGACTAAGAAATGGGCTATCCAGCATCAACCGGGGGCATGTATGTTCATCAAACACAGAATCTTGTTCATCCAATCTTCACCAATCTTGCACAGTGGACAAAAACATCCATAATTATGTTATGAATGATTGGCTTGCACACCCGATATTTTATTCAATGTTGACATGACTTGCACAGTTTGTGTATGACCATAAAAGTTTAGTTGGGATTCAATGGTAATGGGCCAGATTGAATCTGGAACACTATAGTTATTGCCCCTTATCCATTAAAAAAAAAACAATGCAAAAATGCATTATTTAAAAAAAAAAACCAGACATTATCTTCATCCAATCTCGACCAAACGTCTATAGATCTTAGCAGAAGCAAAGACAGGACTTGATCGTGCCACAAACACCAGAGTTATTAATTATTAAATGCCAAAAATGGACTTTATGTGGGATAGAGACTTTATTTTTCATCCAATCTTAACCAAACTTCCACAGTTTGTGTATGACCATATGGTCTGAGCAGAAGCCAAACATTGGCCAGGTCGGACCACAAAGACCAGAGTTATAAGCCCTGTTGTTGGTCTAGAAAATGCACAAATTTTCTTTAAGCAGGATTGAGGTTTCATTTTTCATCCAGTCTTGACAACAAGCCCGTGAACATGCATGCACTGTTACCATTTTGTTCATGCGAAGTGAATGACTTTATTGACTATGGTAACAAACCAGATACTATCACAGAGT
The DNA here is from genome assembly GCA_027627225.1 of Congeria kusceri. NCBI lineage: Eukaryota > Metazoa > Mollusca > Bivalvia > Myida > Dreissenidae > Congeria > Congeria kusceri. Next base: position 9,874,327 of record CM051037.1, on the reverse strand, counting down.
TTTGCATTTGTTGCAGCCAATTAAAGACTTAAGGTTGCTTTTTCTCGTTGAAAACAGATGAAATTGAATTTCCACCAATTGCAGACCTTGCATTCAGTTATCTGTACATGCAAAGTTGATGGCTTCAGAGCCTGCATTAACATCGTTTATCATCATTGGACAGAAAATTATCAAAGAAAGGGCAAAACTTGACCTTATAGCATGGCCATCGCAATTATTACAAAGAAAGCTGTTGATTGGTGCATTAGATGGCAAAAATTATCATTCTTGATTCAATACGAATGGATTTTTAATGCTGTTTGTTCTATTTTCTACTGTAGAGCATTTGTGTCATAGGTTGTAGCTGAACATTTCCTAGGGACTTTCCTTAATATATTTGAGGCATGTCGTGGAAAAACCGGGCTTAATGCATGTGCGTAAAGTGTCGTCCCGGATTAGTCTGTGCAGTCCGCACAGGCTAATCCGGGATGATGCTTTCTGCCTATAGTGGATTTATGTTTAGAAGAGACTTCCTTGAAACAGAAAATACCATAACAGCAGACTGCACAGGCTAATCGGGACGACACTTTACGTACATGCATTAAGCCCGGTTTTCCCACGACACGCCTCATTTGAGTGACCAGTGTTGTTGTGTCCAAGCTATAAAGTAATGAATTACACTGAAAATAAACATGAACAAGGAATACAGAGTCAAACATTGCTCGTAAATTAGGCTGGAGACCAAATAAACATGAACAAGGAATACAGAGTCAAACATTGCTCGTAAATTAGACTGGAGACCAAATAAACTGTCAATGCAATACGTAGAATGGCCATAGAAATAATTTCATGACCAATCCCCAGACAAGTGATGTGGATAGGCTGGGGCTCGAACTCACGAATTCCGGATTGACAGGTCAAGCGCTCTACCAACTGGGTTAGCCAGGCCCATTTCTGCTACAGTAAACTATGGTTACTTCAGATACTCCAGATACTCCAGATTGTCGCATCCAAATGTGAAAGGGCGAAACAAACTTCACTTATATTGTATCATGGCTATTGCACAAATCCCTTTCATGGTTCTTGTACTTAACACCAATCTCATTAAAACCATCTCCAGTCTGACGCTACTATATTGTCGACTGACTGGATCTGATGACTTCGCATTAGGTGTCATGTTCAGATGACCTATTCAGGAGCCAATCAAACTGTTGCCTTCAAATGTTGTGGTATAACTTCATATATAAACCACAAATACTATGCACTAAATTAACGTGAACTTTGGATGTTTACTCGCCAAAGGTACCACTATATCCGTTGTTATCCCAGTGAAAATGAACTGTAAATGATTTATTACAGAGGAATAGCTGGAAATGCATCACTTTGCATAAACTGTGGCCAAACTGTGCAACAAGCAATTTCATTTGGCGCAGCAGGGATGATACTTGATTGTTCGCAAGGTCATTTGAACGTGACCTGTAATACGATGTCTTCAGATCCTAACAATGTCAGGATTTGATTTTAATGAGATTGACTTTACACGAGTCCAGTCTCAGATTGTCTGCGTTTCAACTGGTCTGGACCGGATTGGGATCCTCTCTTAGACGCTACCCCTTAATCTGATTTTTGTGACATCATTTTATATGTTTTGTGTTATTTAGGAGGTAATTTTAAAACCAATAACATAATATTATGGAATAAATAGAATGATACGTCAGTGTTGAATAATGATAAGTTTATATGCTCGGTGATTTCGCTAGCTTCTATTGGCACTGAGGACCTCAGAATTCAACATTTTAATGACAACATGCATTCTATTTTTACAGTGTGATATTATACAGTTATTGTGGCCATTGGACATGGTCTTATGTTCACATCAGACCATGTCCAATGGCCATCTAGTCAACAAATGTTTTGTTATGTAATTTATAAATGGTTTTACTAGCATAATCAACGAGCAGATAAACTTATGATTATAATTCTATGCCAATCTGTTATTCTATTTAGCCTTTTTTAGGGGCCTATCTCACGGTACCCACATTCTGATAAATTCGAAATATAACCCACTAAATGAAACGAAACACATAAATGAGGTCACAAAATCAACAAAATTACATCATTGTGGTATGTAAACAGAAAAAGATGTTGTTTTACTGTTACTTGTACATGTCAGGAATCAAAAGAGAAATTCCACAAAACTTTTTTTAGCCCATATGACATGAATTTAGGTACGAGTATTGGGGGCCATATTCCAGAAATATCTTAAGTTGATCTTAAAATATTTTCACTTAAGTTCCAATTTTTGTAAGGTAATATTTGTACTACTACACGTAAATTAATGAATCCAATTTCAGTTAAGCAAATATTAGTTAATAGTAAGTTGATAATTAGTGAACATTCAGCAGTTTTTCATGTATACATGGAATAAAAAGCTTAAGAAAAGTTATGATTTTAAGGCTAAGGATAAGATTTCACTTAAGATGTTTCTGGAATACGACCCTCGGTTCCTGTTGTTGTGACTGAGTTTTTATGTGCAAGCCAGGTACAAAAAAATGTTGGGAAAAAATCCACAAATCTATTTTTAGCACATAAGACATGAGTTTAGGCCATGCGACATCACTTTTATATTCAGTCCCCGTTGGCTGTTCGGACCAATGGCAGAGCTTCTATTTATAGATTATATAACAAGAAAAAATAATATTTGTTACTATACCTCACGTGACTAGCCCATGTTAAATTTCCATATACCTGTCATGAAACAATTCGTAATGTCACATGCGACCGTATACTGTCACCCTCGCATGGAGCTAAAAATAGAACAACCGTTTCTCAAAACAAAAGAACGTTTACCTTTAGTAATGCTAACGTCAATCCACTGCTTTTACAATTAATATCCAGCAACACGCGTTTGCAATTCATTTTCAAGAATCCACAATTGTTGTGCAATACTTTATTTCATGCGAACCGTGCTAACCAGAAACGCGATTTGTTTTTGAAATCGCCATGACTGGTCACAACGTATATTTTAAATCGTGTTTTGTCTCCAAACTTGTATCTGATTATCCGTATTGCCAAAATAAGTTTAGATATCGCCAATGCATGGTTTCTTTAATTATGTGTTACGTGAGTGCTTAGACATGTTAAAAACAAACTAACACGACACAGCACAATCCTATGTCAATCGAGTGAAAACTGGTTTGTGTCGTTACTGCACTACTCTACTGTACACATTTATCGCGTTCAAGTGTTCTAAATATCCATTAAACACTTCCCATCAACTATAATATTTCGTTTTGTATCCAACAATAATTTTCTACCGTATTTCGCCATGTATATCACTGATTTAAACTAACGCGCTGTAGACATTTCCTATCGCTCACGCCATCTTTTAAGCATGACACATCTAAATATAACTGCACTGTACACACTCACCGGTCATGCCGGTACACTTTGCAAACTGTTTGAAAGTACGGAAAGCTGTTTCTGCAGTATCATTTAACTATTGTATTGTGTAGGAACCATAAATGTTTCATATAGATACACATCTTAAATGATGAAAATAATCCGCGGTAAATTAGCGTTAACACTTTTAGGTTATTAGTTAATTTCAAAGGGCATTTTAAAAAGTAGATCTATAAATTAAGTAATCAGGCCTAAGTTTCCTTGTTTTATTGTTCGGTATAATAAAATAAATATCACACCCCATAGAGGGTGATACAACATGGTGTCAACCCTCGAAATGGTAATGTCAACCTCGGCTTACGCCTCGGTTGACATTACCATTCTCGGGTTGACAATACGTTGTATCACCCTCTATGGGGTGTGATATTTATATAATATCACCCTCTCACCCATGTGTTATTTTTATATAACGTTATAAAATGTTCAGATGTGTTGGATTCCAGGTCAAGACAATGTAGAGCACTTCACAATATCTCCCGGCTGTGTGGTTTCGTCGATGATGCGGGACCGATCAACCTGAGTCTGGTGAAGGACGGAAAAAAGAAAGGGAGCTACATCATCAGCATGTATGTGGCTCTGCAGAAGCTGATCTTAAAGGGACCTGTTCACAGATTGGCAAATTGACAATTTTCAAAATTTTTGTCATAGATCCCTAAAAAAAAACACATTATATATAAACAAGCGAATTAACGCTACTAACAAAAAAAATGCATAGGAAATACAGTGTATTTTATGAAAAATCACCGAATGAAATGGATAAAGTTATAAAGTTTTTGTAATGAAATGGATAAAGTTATAAAGTTTTTGTAACGCTCTTCTTCATTCTGTATTTTGGAAAACATGTGTATCACTTACATAGCCTTAAACATTCACGACTTTGATTGTCAGTCACAATGGCTGAGTGGTTAGCACGACAGATTTTTTATCCCGCCAGACGTGGTTTGAGTCCTGGCGAAGGAAATTTGTTAATTATTGATTTTTTCTTCATTTAATATTAGTTTTTGGTAGTCCAACTGCTGTAGATTTTGCAGTTAAGACATTAAATGACATTTTTCAAAATACAAAAATCTGTGAACAAGTCCCTTAATCAGGGCGGCCACTGACTCTTGAAAATAGGAAAACTGGCAAAAAAGCTCTAAAAATTCCCTGCAAGGCAAAATCACGAAATTTGAAAATGTAAACAAATCTGGGAAAAATCTGAGAATTTGACCAAAAGTGAAAAATAGTCCAAAATAAAAAAGTTAAAAAAGGAATGTTAGAAATAAGTAGACTATTGTTACACTGAATACAATGTGTAATAATTTTTTGGAATAAATAGTACGTTTTAGTAAAATGGCTAGAAGGGGAGAATGGCAGCTTTATATTCCTTGACACTGTAACCGATATGCACAAACTGTACAATAAATGTTAGGGAAAATCATAGTCTGGTCAAGGAAAAATCAGGGAATATTACAATGGAATTTCAGGTCAGTGCCACCCTGATTTTGTATTTCTTGGCTCGTAAAACGAGGAAAAATGCTGGGCAGCAGTTGCTGTCCATTCCACTCTTAAAGGCACCTCTTCTCAGATTGACGAATTGACAATTTTTCAACTTCTTATCTCCGATTCCAAAAATAAAAGTGTATACAAGTGAGCAATATAACACTACAGACCTAGAAATATACTGTAAAAACCGTTTCGTTCATGAATAATTCTCAGTTGAAATTGATAAATTTTTTAAGCATTTGTAACGCTAAAGGATGGAATAATTTGGAGTGTTTCTGTTGTTTTCGTTGAAACTGTTGACAACACGTGGAACACTAACATAAAGTAAATAATGCAGGGTGATATACAGAAGTCGGAATGGCCGAGTGGTTAAGGCGATAGCCTTTTAATCCGGAGGTCCCGGGTTAGAACCCTGGTGATACCTTTTTCTTTTCTTTTCTGTTTGTTCTAAATACTTGTCTTGTTACAATACTTGAGCTTTTTAGTTCCGATGCTTAAATCTAGTTAACACATTTAATGGCATACTTTAAAAGTGCGAAAATCTGTGAAACAGTCCTTTTAAATTGTTTTGGAGATTAAGAAATTTATGGCATTTTCTTTCACATTTGAAGCATTAAACAATCAAAAACACCACACAGATTAAGCACAGATAAATTCAAAAATTCTAAACAATTCAATTATCGACCCTCAAATTATGCTCTTCCTGATGAAATTTAATTTTCAATGATAATAGTTTTCTATTCATTTTAATCACTACCACTAATTGTAATGGTTAACATTTATTTAAATAAGAAATATCAAGGATATCAGGGATACAACTGGGAAATTTACTCTGGAATTTCAGTGGCCACTCTGTATGCTTTTAAACCCTTGTGTTGTTTTTTCTGACCATGTGCTTTCTGACCCATGTGCTCAGTGACTGAGAAAGGATTTTTCCATTTGAGATAATTTCTCATCTCCACAAAAATTTGATCTGTGATTTTTATGGGATTTACAGCGATTACATTTTGTGATCGTCTGTTTCAATCGAGAAAAATACCCCCTGCAGACGCAGGCGTTTCCTGTACAAGTTGTAATGTGTGTCTGTAGATATTGCTTTTTTAGACTTCCGAATTAACGTTATGGATAAAATCTCAATGCATAGCTACAAAACTGCAAACCAGACCGAGCATCATGTATTGTACGGCAGCGTTTTTCGATTTGTACTTGAAATTTTGGTGGGACGTAAAATCACATCAGTGGACATTTATTTGCAATTTTTATGAATTGTATGCGCAAATATGGCATTTTGCATGGGTTTCCCAGTAACTGATGTGCTTTTTAGCTCACCTGAGCACAAAGTGCTCATGGTGAGCTTTTGTGATCGCCCGTTGTTCGTCGTCCGTGCGTCTGTGCGTCCGTTGTCAACTTTTCATTCAAACGACATCTCCTCCTGAACCACTTGGCAGATTTTTACCAAACTTCTCAGGAATGATCATTGGGTGATCCTCTTTCAAAGTTGTTCAAATCGTTACGGTCCGCTGCATATGTAGGTCACCAGAGCTCAAAATAGATTTAAAAAGTGTAAACTTAAAAAATCTTCTTCTCTGAAACCGCAAGGCCCAGAGGTTTCATATTTGGTATGTAACTTTCTATAGTGGTCTTCTACAAAGATTGTTCAAATTATGCCCCTGTGGTCAAAATGGGCTACGCCCCGGGGTCACATGGTTTATATAGAATATATAGCAAAATGACTTTAAAAATCACCTCCTCTGAAACCAAAAGACCCAGAGGTTTCATATTTGGTATGTAACATCCTGTAGTGGTCCTCTACAAAGATTGTTCAAATTATGCCCACTGGATTCAAAACTGGCCACACCCCGGGGGTCACAAGGTTTATATAGACTTAATTAGCAGAATGTCTTTAAAATAGTATTTAATAATAATAGTGATTGAATACAGTTTTCAGTATTTTTTATGTCTACAATGTCATAGCACATATAATATATACTCAATGCAATTCATTCTCTTTTGTTTAAATTTTTGTGTGTGCATTATTATCTACGACATAGCATTGGTACAAATACATGTAATGAGTCTATTCATTGTATTGTAAATATATACATTTTTGGTACATGATTATGTATTAATGTTATATATGTGTATATGTCTATTATGCATGCCTTCATGTATGTATGTATGTATGTATGTAAATATACTATGAGCAAATAAAATATTGCACAAGAAAAAAAAAAAAAAAAAAATAATGTCTTTAAATATCTTCTTCTCTGAAACCGCAAGGCCCAGAGGTTTCATATTTGGTATGTAACATCCTATAGTGGTCCTCTACAAATATTGTTCAATTTATGCCCCTAGGGTTGAAACTAGCCACGCCCTGGGGGTCCCATGATTTATATACACTTAAATAGCAAAATGACTAAAAATCTTCTCCTCAGAAACCGCAAGGCCCAGAGGTTTCTTATTTGGTATGTAACATCCTATAGTGGTCCTCTACAAAGATTGTTCAAATTATGCCCCATGGGTCAAAACTGACCACACCCCAGGGGTCACATGGTTTAAATGAATTATATAGCAAAATGACTTTAAAATTCTTCTCCTCTGATACCACAAGGCCTAGAGGTTTCACATTTGGTATGTATATGTGCTCCTCTACAAATATTGTTCAAATTATGCCCCTGGGGTCAAAACTGGGCACGCCCCGGGGGTCACATGGTTTATATAGACTTAAATAGCAAAATGACTTTAAAAATCCTCTCCTCTGAAACGGCAAGGCCCACAGCTTTCCTATATGTAGTACGTTACATTGCATAGTGGTCCTGTCCAAAGATTACTCAAATTATGCCCCTGGGGTCAAATCTGGCCACACCCCAAGGGGTCACATGGTTTATATAGACTTAAATAGCACAATGACTTTAAAAATCCTCTCCTCTGAAACGGCAAGGCCCACAGCTTTTCTATATGTAGTACATAACATTGCATAGTGGTCCTCTCCAAAGATTGTTCAAATTATGCCCCTGGGGTCAAATCTGGCCACACCCCAAGGGGTCACATGGTTTATATAGACTTAAATAGCAGAATGACTTTAAAAATAAGCCACACCTCGGGGATGCAAATTCCAATTGGGTTACAAGGTTGCTGATGAGCGTCCTAGGGGCCTCAGGGCCCTCTTGTTGACACATGGGCTTTCTGACAATGAGCTTTCTGACACAGTGTCATGGGCTTTTTCACCCATTTGCTTTCTGACCATGCTCTTTCTGACCATGTGCTTTCTGACCCATGTGCATTCGGAAACATGTGCTTTCTGACCCATGAGCTTTCTGACACATGTGCTTTCTGGCTCATATGCCTTCTACTCCATGTGCCTCCTGATCCATGTGCTTTCTGACCATATGCTTTCTGACATATGTGCTTTCTGACAAAAGTGCTTTCCTGCCCATATGCCTTCTATTCCATGTGCATTCTGACACAATCATGTGCTTTCTGACACATGCTTTCTGACCCATGTGCTTTCTGACCCATGTTTAAACGTTGTTGTTTCATTGACAGTTTGGACGAGAGCAAGGAGGACCACGGTGGCTGGAGTTCAGAGGAGGAGGAGGTGTTTAACGTGTCTGCAGCCAGGTACTGACAAGAGGTCACTCTAGATGATCAATATCAAAACTTCTAACAGTGCTCTCCCTTGTCAAAACCTTTGTCAGAAAAAAGTAGGGATGGCAAAACTGTTCGAATATTCGATCGAATGATCGCCATTCGAATAGTAAAACGCCATTCGAATATTCGCAGTTTTTTGGGGCTTTAAAAGAATAATCATTTCCTGATTTTACCAAGTATTTTTCTGTCAGCATAGTGGCGCTATATCACCAATATATGCATGTATTTAATAGCGTGTTATCAATACAATGTGGTCATGTCACGTGTGAGATCGAGAGATATTGAATACACGGGTCAGTGTCAGTGGCCACTCTTCTAATCGTTAGATTAGATAACTTCTAAAAGTTATAAACAATAACATCAGACAGTATAATCCATAACTGTTTATCGGTAATTATAACTCGCGTTTAGACATGTTAAAATTATAACAAAGAATAACTTACGTTGTGCGATCCACACATTTGGCAGTCAGTATAATTGAGAATTCGTTGATAAACTACATGTATTGTTTTTCGGCACGTTTCCATTCTGCAGTATTAATAAAAACGTCTTCTTTATTGAAAAGTTGTTTATTACAAGACCAATTAATGTGCGACCTTCAATCGTTCTAATACCGTGTAATGTATGCATAGATTGAAAAGTGCAATGAAAATACAACGGTAGATCTATCCGCTAATCAGTACTAAAACGTCGTGCAAAATAATGATTTATGATGAGGCTACAAAGCTTAAAGTACTTAATAAGAATATATGCGAATATTCGAATATTCGTTTGAATGAAAAAGCAAATATTCGAATACCAATGTTGGTATTCGATGCCATCCCTAGAAAAAAGAAAGCTCGGATTTTGCTTGTCTACACCGTCTTCTATGCATTCACTGTGATATATTTCTGAAGTTTTGCTGAATGATAAATAGTTGTGCTGTCTAGCAACTATCGTATCTGAGTGCCAAATGTAAGGTCTGGTTGATGAGTGGAGAGCTTCGTTAAACCAAAATGTTTCTTGAATAGCGACCATATTATACTTTAAGCCCCAGTCACACTGCAGCTAAGATAGGTCTACGTCTGAAAGTCCTGACTGAATCCCGTGTTTTCCCACATAGTTTTGGAATGTCGTGCATTGTCTTAAGTCTAAAAATCAGTCTTAGCTGGTTTTTGAACATGTTCAAAAACCTACCGACTGGAGGCAAGATTCTTACATAGTCTTGCGTGAACCTGCGTAGGACATAGGACAACGTATGTAATGTCCTGCGTCATCGTGGAGAAATCTGACATCAGCGAAGTTGTACGTCAACGTGACATGGGTTCTACGCAGACCTGCGTGAACGTGCGTGGTTGTATGACAGTGCAAGCTCCTGCGTCGATGTACAATGCACTTTGTTGTCCTGCGTATACTCAATAATGTTTTATGTCATATACGACTGACTTACTACTATGCAGGATACCAACGTTATATTTGTTGAAAAATAGACCTGCGTGAACGTGCGTGGTTGTACGACAGTGCAAGCTCCTGCGTCGATGTACGATGCACTTTGTTATCCTGCGTATACTCAATAATGTTTTATTTCATTTATGACTGACTTACTACTATGCAGGATACCAACGTTATATTTGTTGAAAAATATTCTTGCTACATCTGAAAACACATTGCTTGGAATTTAATAATAAACCGTTTGCTGCTGCGCTCTGGACTGATAATCGTACAGTTCAATAAACAAATGGCGGAGCCTTATACCGTCCCAACCTCGAAGACAATAATGCTATGTATTTTGTTTGGCATACCGTCATGGGTACATAATCATCAAACTGATCAATTGTTTTACCTATTATTCATTACTGAAAAGACATTAATTATAAACAGAATTTTTTTTCTCTGCTTTGTTTGTATTACGCGTATGTAGAGTTTTCAATGCAATGTCCTATGTACCTCAGTTAACATATTGTGGGAATGGGCCTTATTTAGTAGATACAATATTTCCCTTAAACTACGTTTTAATATTGTTGCCTTAAGCAATTGATGATCTCTGTTTGGCTTCTCATGTTGCATTATTTCTGCACTGATAGGCCCAGAACCAGATATCATGTGACATCACATCACAGGAATAGGGTTATGTTCATTGCTTCATTGTGGCAATTACAGAAAGCTGCTGAACTAAATTGTGCAACAAAAGACAGAAATAAACAATGAACATGAATATTTGTCAGGAGACTGTACCGCGCGAACTCGAACGTCTGCATGCAAGACAACTTCAGTCGAAGCAGGTTGTAGTACGTTGTCGTGCGTAGTCGTATTTAAGCTACCTGCGTCCACGTAAATTGGCTTTTGTCGACCGGCGTGGTCCTGCGTTCTTAACGTACAACTATTTACGCCAACCTATGACTGAATTTACCTGCGTTGTTTATAAATACAACTTGCGTTGATGCAAGACTAACGCAGGACGTATTACTGTTTTGTGTTTGTATTGGGGAGTCCTGCAACTTGGGCAAAGACGTCAAAAATCTCACGAGTCCTGCAACTCGAAAGTCATAGTCCTGTGACTCGAAAGTCCTACAACTCAGTGTGACTGGGGTTTTATTATTACTTATTATTATTGCCTCCCATAGAAGAAGCAGGGGTATATTGCTTTGCAAATGTCTGTCTGTCCGTCCGTTGGTATGTCCATAGACCAAACCTTGTCAGGGGGGAAAAGTACTTAACAAATTCCCTGCAATGAAAAATCAGGATTTTTAAAAATTGGAAAAGTCTGGGAATTTGACCAAAAGTGAAAACGAATCCAAATCGAAAAAGTGAAATGTTAGAAATAATTAGACTGTTGTGACTCTGAATTTTTGGAATAAAAAGTAAATTTTAGCAAAATGGTTGAAAGGAGAGACTGGCAGCTTTTAAATATTTGTTTACACTGTACCACTATGCCCAAACTGTACAAGTAATCTGGCAATAAATGTTATGGAAAATCATGATTTCCGGTCCGGGAATTTTCAGAGAATTTTACTATGGAATTTCAGTTCAGTCTCTTCAATGGCAAGCATATTATACTTTACTTATGTCCCCTTATTATGCCCCCCTTCGAAGAAGCAGGGGTATATTGCTTTGCAAATGTCTGTCTGTCGGTCCAATGGTATGCCCGTAGACCAAACCTTGTCAGGGCAATAACTACAGAACGCTTAGGCTTAGGTTCTGGTAGGTATGTTGGTTATGACTTCTGAAGGATCCCTATTGATTTTGGGTTCCTTGGGTCAAAGGTCAAGGTCAAACTGACCAAAAGATTAAAATAAAACACCCAATAATTGTAAAACCTTGTCTGGGCAATAATTTTGCAATCCATAGGCCTAGGTTCTTAAAACTTGGTAGGTCAGGTGGTTACGACTAGTAGTGGATCCCTATTGATTTTGGGGTCCTTGGGTCAGAGGTCAAGGTCGAACCACCCAAAGATGATAGCAAAACCCACCTAATGATTGTAAAATCTTGTTCGGGCAATAACTACACACTGACCAATACATAAAGTTATAAAACATTGTCCTGGCATAAACTATGGAGCCCTTAGGCCTCTGTTGGTAAAATTTGATCCCTATTGATTGTTAGGTCATAGGGTCAAAGGATAAGGTCAAACTAACCAATAGTTATCACCCTTGCAATTTTGTACAGAGATTGCTCAGGATCTAAAGGGGGGCATACCTGTTACAAACGGTTCTTTTTTTTTTTTTATCTGTTTTCAGATTATTATCAGAGCATAAGATTTTATACATGTTATTCCCTAGTTTAGTTTGATGGTTTGCTATAGGAAGAGATCGTAATTTTTTATTTAATTGAATCAAAGCTTTTTATGTGGCCATTTTTCCTTTGCTCTTTTTTAATGAGTAAGATATTAGAAATAAGTGGTATTAATAGCCAAAGTATAACAAAAAATATGGGATGCCTTAGAAACAAATTGATTAAAGAACAATTGACGATGCACTATGGGATTTATAACCACACCTATTTAGGAAAAAATCCATCAAACACCGTTGACAGTGTATGAATGTTTTTACAAGCCATGTCCGCCAACCAGTCAAGCCCTAGCTTTCTAAATGGCTAAACTCATTGTCAATCAAATCTCATCAGTCAACTTATTGGAAATGAAATAATTGTAAGTTTTAAACAACAATTTTTATGGGAAGGGGGGGGGTATGCCACTTCACCAGCTCTAAATCTGCCTGTGGTTTATAATGAAACTTGTGCCAAAGGCAGTGCTAAAACTGTACATATCCCTTTTACATGACATGGTATTAGCTTATATACTTATGTTACATTACATTTCATTACATTAAATTACATGTTATTACATTACATTTCATTACATGTTATTACATTACATTTCATTACATAAAATAACATTATATTTTCTGTTTTTTTTTTTTCAGAAACTCTCCTGGGCCAATTTTAAACAGAACCTCTACTCCGAAGTCGACTCCGTTGAAAACAAAGAAGATTCTTCAGTAAATGCACAGGATTTCTCATAAATATGTACACATGTACTTTATTTTCTGGAGATTTGATATCAAACATGTCATCGAAGTCGACTCTGTTGAAAACAAAGAAGATTCTTCAGTAAATGCACAGGATTTCTCATAAATATGTACACATGTACTTTATTGTCGGGAGATTTGAATCAAACATATCATCGAAGTCGACTCTGTTCAAAACAAAGAAGACTCTTCAGTAAATGCACAGGATTTCTCATAAATATGTACACATGTACTTTATTTTCTGGAGATTTGATATCAAACATGTCATCGAAGTCGACTCTGTTGAAAACAAAGAAGATCCTTCAGTAAATGCAGAGGATTTCTCATAAATATGTACACATGTACTTTATTGTCGGGAGATTTGAATCAAACATATCATCGAAGTCGACTCTGTTCAAAACAAAGAAGACTCTTCAGTAAATGCACAGGATTTCTCATAAATATGTACACATGTACTTTATTGTCGGGAGATTTGAATCAAACATATCATCGAAGTCGACTCTGTTGAAAACAAAGAAGATTCTTCAGTAAATGCACAGGATTTCTCATAAATATGTACACATGTACTTTATTGTCGGGAGATTTGAATCAAACATATCATCGAAGTCGACTCTGTTCAAAACAAAGAAGACTCTTCAGTAAATGCACAGGATTTCTCATAAATATGTACACATGTACTTTATTTTCTGGAGATTTGATATCAAACATGTCATCGAAGTCGACTCTGTTCAAAACAAAGAAGACTCTTCAGTAAATGCACAGGATTTCTCATAAATATGTACACATGTACTTTATTTTCTGGAGATTTGATATCAAACATGTCATCGAAGTCGACTCTGTTGAAAACAAAGAAGACCCTTCAGTAAATGCACAGGATTTCTCATAAATATGTACACATGTACTTTATTGTCGGGAGATTTGAATCAAACATATCATCGAAGTCGACTCTGTTCAAAACAAAGAAGACTCTTCAGTAAATGCACAGGATTTCTCATAAATATGTACACATGTACTTTATTTTCTGGAGATTTGATATCAAACATGTCATCGAAGTCGACTCTGTTGAAAACAAAGAAGATCCTTCAGTAAATGCACAGGATTTCTCATAAATATGTACACATGTACTTTATTGTCGGGAGATTTGATATCAAACATGTCATCGAAGTCGACTCTGTTGAAAACAAAGAAGATTCTTCAGTAAATGCACAGGATTTCTCATAAATATGTACACATGTACTTTATTTTCTGGAGATTTGATATCAAACATGTCATCGAAGTCGACTCTGTTGAAAACAAAGAAGATCCTTCAGTAAATGCACAGGATTTCTCATAAATATGTACACATGTACTTTATTTTCTGGAGATTTGATATCAAACATATCATCGAAGTCGACTCTGTTGAAAACAAAGAAGATTCTTCAGTAAATGCACAGGATTTCTCATAAATATGTACACATGTACTTTATTGTCGGGAGATTTGAATCAAACATATCATCGAAGTCGACTCTGTTGAAAACAAAGAAGACTCTTCAGTAAATGCACAGGATTTCTCATAAATATGTACACATGTACTTTATTTTCTGGAGATTTGATATCAAACATATCATCGAAGTCGACTCTGTTCAAAACAAAGAAGACTCTTCAGTAAATGCACAGGATTTCTCATAAATATGTACACATGTACTTTATTTTCTGGAGATTTGAATCAAACATGTCATCGAAGTCGACTCTGTTGAAAACAAAGAAGATTCTTCAGTAAATGCACAGGATTTCTCATAAATATGTACACATGTACTTTATTGTCGGGAGATTTGATATCAAACATGTCATCGAAGTCGACTCTGTTCAAAACAAAGAAGACTCTTCAGTAAATGCACAGGATTTCTCATAAATATGTACACATGTACTTTATTTTCTGGAGATTTGATATCAAACATGTCATCGAAGTCGACTCTGTTGAAAACAAAGAAGAATCTTCAGTAAATGCAGAGGATTTCTCATAAATATGTACACATGTACTTTATTTTCTGGAGATTTGATATCAAACATGTCATCGAAGTCGACTCTGTTGAAAACAAAGAAGATTGTTCAGTAAATGCACAGGATTTCTCATAAATATGTACACATGTACTTTATTTTCTGGAGATTTGATATCAAACATGTCATCGAAGTCGACTCTGTTGAAAACAAAGAAGAATCTTCAGTAAATGCAGAGGATTTCTCATAAATATGTACACATGTACTTTATTGTCTGGAGATTTGATATCAAACATGTCATCGAAGTCGACTCTGTTGAAAACAAAGAAGATTCTTCAGTAAATGCACAGGATTTCTCATAAATATGTACACATGTACTTTATTGTCTGGAGATTTGATATCAAACATGTCATCGAAGTCGACTCTGTTGAAAACAAAGAAGATTCTTCAGTAAATGCACGGAATTTCTCCTGTATATGTACACCTGTACTTCGTTAATTGTCTGAGGATTTGATATCATATAGAACCTCTACTCCTAAGTTGACTCTGTTGAAAACAAAGATTCTTCAATAAATGCACAGGATTTTTCCAAAATATGAACATGTGTACTTCATCAATTGTCTGGGGATTTAAATTTCTGGAAATAGTTTATTAATTTGTTACACTTGTTATTTACATATTCTTATGCATGAGCTTTTTTGCTTACGGAAATAGTGATTTATGACTGATACAGAATTATTTATATTTTACTGTAATATCAGTTGTAACATATTTTTACAATTACAAAAATATGTTGAATATTATCATTACATGTATTCTGACATGTTAATTTTTGCATTACTTCAATAAATTTGTTAAGCACAGCAATATTTGTGTGTGATATTTCTGCAGGTTTCACATTCAGTCCTTCAAATAGAAGGAAGTGCATTTGATCGACAAACATTTCATTTGCGGCTATAAATTTACAATTTGTCTGCTTTATGTACATGCATGTAATGCATATTGTCTGATTAATAGTGTGAGGCCGGAGATTTTTTAGTTTTAGTTTTTCTGACATTCCTGGAGGCGGAATTAAAAAATTAAACTTCTGTTATATATAGGATCTGACACGAGTTGTCATTCATACCATATTTTTGCCTTTTGCGAGCTTTCTAACGAATTTCCTGGACAAGTGTCAGATATTTTTTATCACATGCTTTTAAAAGCAATAAAACCCTTATAATTTTACCAAAATAAGTTGGATTTACGGTAAATACTCCAAGTTGTGTACTGACGTGACGTCATTTCATGTTGACGACGTCATTTTACCAAAATAACGTCGTGCGATTGGTCTGTCAAGGATTTACAATATTGGTTCTGTTCCATTGTTTTTGTATTCAAAATAAAATGTGGCAGTCCGCACAGGCTAATCGGGGACGACACTTTCCGCATACAGTGCATTTATGTTTAGAAAAGACTCCATGAAACAGAAAATACCATAAAAGCGGAAAGTGTCGTCCTGGATTAGCCTGTGCGAACTGCACAGGCTGATCTGGGACGACACTTTACGCAGATGCATTAAGTCCGGTTTTCCCACGTCACACCTCAAATAGAGTTGGCGGATCAGAGGAACTAAAAATCAACAAACTCGGGCATAAGGCGAATTTGCAACTGGACATGCGATTTTGCTGCTAGAAGCCAGTTGCCCATAAAAATTATCTTGGAACAAGTATACAAGTCCCATACAGCACTTCAGTATTGAACTAAAGGAACCTCAAGGGGTCAAAATCAATATCATTAAAATCGATGGCATTAATATTACATGGCCACATATAGAAGTAAAAATAAGGTATTGTAAGTAATACCAAATAACTTTAAAAAAAATACATAACTAGAAATGTCTCCTAAGGACATGGATGCCCCTGCTGATTGGGACTGGTCACAGAAATGTATTAGCAGCACAAATGAGTGTATTTAGTAAAGCAATTAAATGTACGTCGTACATTGCCCAATTTTTTATAGGGACAACAAAATGAAGCTGAATGCATTGTCAAAAAGAATTTAAGTAGCTTTGTCTGTAATCAGACACTGGTTTTCCTGTTTAGCCCATATAAAAATAAACATTTTTAATTGTATGCCATTTGCTTAATTATACAATTGCATGCATTTTAATCATAATATCCAAATACAATACGATGTTCTCACCTGTTACATACAGCTCTGTGATGGTGAATATTTCTACCAAGTAATTTTAAAATCCATCCAGAAATGACAGAGTTATTGACCGGACACTATAAACAGTCCGCATTTTTTACCTTTGACCTGTAAGTGTGACCTTTACCTTGAAGGTATACATGCACAGACCTGGGTTGTGCACTCCACGCATTCTCTCATGAAGATAAACATTTCTGCCAAGTACTTTAACAATCCATACAGAAATGACAGAGTTATTGAACTGACACGAGAAACATACCCAATTTTTGAGATTTGACCTCTAAGTGTTACCTTGACCCTGGAGGTATTGATCTGCAGCTTAAGCGCAACACAGCGTCTCATGATAGTGACCATTTCTGCCAAGTAATTTCAAAATCCATCCAGAAATGACAAAATTATTGGGAGTTACTGACTGAACACAAAGAACAGACCCGATTTTTAAGGTTTGACCTCAAAGTGACCTTGACCTTGGAGGTATGGACCTGGATCTTGCACGCAACACATTGTGTCATGATGGAGAAC
This sequence comes from Congeria kusceri, assembly GCA_027627225.1. Classification (NCBI taxonomy): domain Eukaryota; kingdom Metazoa; phylum Mollusca; class Bivalvia; order Myida; family Dreissenidae; genus Congeria; species Congeria kusceri. Next base: position 9,856,553 of record CM051037.1, on the reverse strand, counting down.
ATTTCTGCCAAGTAATTTCAAAATCCATCCCAAAATGACATTTATTGACTTGACACTATAACCAGCCAATGTTTTTTACCTTTGACCTCTAAGTGTGACCTTGACCTTGTAGTTATGGACCTGGATCTTGCGCACAACATATTGTCTCATAATGGTAAACAATGCTGCCAACTAATTTTACAAGCCATCCATAAATGACCGAGTTATTGAACACGAAAAACAGACCCCAATATTTACCTATGACCTCTAAGTGTGACCATGACCTTGAAGGTACAGAACTGGGCCTTGCATGAGACACATCTCATGATGGTGAATATTCCTGCCAAGTGATTTCACAATGCATCAAGAAATGACAGTTATTGACAGGACACCAAACACAGACCCCATTTTTGACCTTTGACCTCTAAATGTGACCTTGACCTTGGAGGTATAGACATGGACCTTGCGCATGTCACACTGTCTCATAATGGTGAACATTTTGCCAAAGAATTTCACAATCCACATAATTGTTTGGAAGAACGCACACACGCACGGACAGGGCATAAAAAGTGCTCATACAAATATCCTAATAAAAGGCAGAAATGTTTGTGACCATTAAGTGTTGTATTCTTATGGGAAATAATATCACACAAGTTAAATTCTGAAGATTGTTCAGCTTCTGGTCAACCCAAACTCTGCTGTATCAACTTTTGTTTATTGTTTGTTTATTTGGATTTTTCGCTATTTTTAACAGTATTTTAGTCATCACAGCAGTCAGTTAACCTGGTCACACTTTTCCTGGGCAAGCTTAGCCGATCTAAGCGGTTTACCAGTACTAAGTGCACATACTTATGCCAGAAACTGACAACTGCCCTACTTGAATTAGAGGTAGGGGGGGAATGGCCGTAGAAATAATTTCATGACCAATCCCCACACAAGTTATGTGGCCAGGCTGGGATTCGAACTCACGATCCCCGGATTGACAGTCCAGCGCTCTACCAACTGAGCTAGCCGGGCCCGGTAACAGTCAAACTACATGGTACTTTCGATTTGCTGCTTGCACCGTATGCACGCAAAACATGCCCAGTGCTAGAAATAACCCACTTGCCCGAAAATATTTCGGCAAGTTACAGTTATGATCTGTCTGCCCAAAAGGTCAAGTAAATGAATGATAACAATTTTGAAATAAAAAATTCATTTAGCAATATGACATCCATAAATTTTGCTTTAACTTTATGCTTAAAGATACTGAACTCGAGATGGGCATAAAATTGTGCGTTGCTTTGTAGTTATGCCTAATCTGTAAAAACATGCGTAAAATTATCACTATTTGTATAGAACACGATCAAATGCTGTCATTGAAAAATAAAAGTTAGATAACGCTCACACTTTTCTTGAACCCGGTGTTCCCGACTCGACAAAACTCTACTGTCACATGAATATCCTAAATAGCGCTATTTTTAAATCGATTTCAGGACGATAAAAAGGACGAAAACTATATAGAATCATGTGTTTTTCAGGTAAATAAAAACATACGTGTCTAATTTGTTAATGGGTTCTTAACGATTATGTAAGAAAATCATGTATTTTTGACAATTTTTTATATAGATTTTATGACGATAAAAAGGACGAAAACTATATAGAATCATGTGTTTTTCAGGTAAATAAAAACATAAGTGTCTAATTTTTTAATGGGTTCTTAACGATTATGTAAGAAAATCATGTATTTTTGACATTTTTTTTTTTCGTTTTTACAATCGGACCATATGGAGTTCAGTCCCTTTAAAAAATCATGTCATTCTTTGTCCATACAACTACAGTACCAAAATCACTATCATTTACTTGGATCAGGTAATCTCTGTATTTTTTACTTCATTTTGGATAAGTACACATAGATTCTGGCAAGTAAAAATGTTACGAGCTAATCCATCCTAAAAAATATTGTGAAGACTGCATTATACCAGAAGACATTCATACAAATATTGTGACTGAACGACTTTTAAACTGTTCCAGTGTTAACATGGGAATCGACTATTCAACCTTATATAATGATTTTGAAGATATGCGTGAAGTTTTAAATGAATACCTTAAGTAGATATAGAGATATGAAGTTGTTGCACGCAAACTTCAACCTGAAATTTCTAAGTACAAAAAGGGGCATAATTCTGCTAAATTGCAGGTCAGAGTTATGGGCCTTGGTCAGTGACCTTTTATAATGACCCTGAAGACATGTGTGAAGTTTCAATTGAATATAATTATGTAATAGTTATAGAGATATGGAGTAGTTGCATGCAAACTTTAACCTGAATTTCCAAGTACAAAAAGGGGCATGATTCTGCTAAATTGCAGGTCAGAGTTATCAGCCTTGGTCAGTGACCATACCTAATGACCCCGAAGACATGTGTGAGTTTCAATTAAATATCTGTAGTTGTTGCATGCAAACTGTAACCTGATTTCTTAAGTACAAAAAGGGGCATAATTCTGCTAAAATGCTGGTCACAATTATGGATCTTGGCCAGTGACCTTATATAATGACCCTGAAGGCATGTGTGAAATTTCAATTGAATATCTGTAGTAGATATAGAGATATGAAGTTGTTGCAAGCAAACTGTAACCTGATTTCTTAAGTACAAAAAGGGCATAATTCTGCTAAATTGCAGATCAGAGTTATAGGCCTTGGTTGACCTCACATAATGACCCCGAACTCATGTGTGAAGTTTCAATAGTAGATATGGACTTGTTGCACGCAAACCTTAACCAGCGCATTACGCCAACGACGACGAACGGGCGAATAGTATAGCTTGAACTATTCGGTGAATAGTAGAGACTATTCGGTGAATAGTCAAGCTAAAAACCAGACCCAACTATGGTGAAACTGCAGATAATCAACAAGAAATGTTTTCTTATGTCAAGATGTTACTTAATACATATGTATACAGATTCTTTTATAATGTTCTTTGCCAAGAATAGCACTTTAGCCAAAACAAACCTTCAGGATGAAAAAACACACAACATTTATCATTTTTGAAATTTATTGTTAAACACATTAACATCGTAGAATTTCTAATCAAGTAACAATATATCCATCAATATGCATCTAAACGTTGCTAACTAGGTCAAAACGAAAAATACAAACAATAAAATGTATAAATGCAAAAACAGGAGATCTGTCCACGCCCTGTGGTCATGAAAACAATAGTAACTAGAATTGTCCAACGAATGACGGATATACTCCCACAATATGGCCTTGTCACAAAGCTATGGCATCCATTCAAAATAAATGGACAAAGAGAAAATGCCTTCATTTGTGAATTGTATTTGGAAAAATTTAAGTTTAATAGGAGCCATAACTCTGCCAACATTTAGTAGTTTGTAACCAAATTTATACTTAAGCTGTATTTTATGTTACACCTGTGTACCAAAAATCATTTAACGAGAAACGTGGAAATTCCACGAAAACCAAATTTTTCGAATGAAATGCATAAAAGTCAGCACAATAATGAAAGAAAGTTCTGGGTGCAAGGCAAAGGTCATACACCTATGGCTAGGATATGGTGATCTTGACCTTGCAATCCAAAGCGAGGTCTCAATAAAAGGTATCTACATATGAAGTTTCATTTAAATATCTAAATAAGTTCTAAAGTTATTGAGTGGAAATCATTTTTTTTATTTTTTGGAAAAGGTGACCTTGACCCCACCCACTCCATATGCAATCACAAGAGAGGTCTTTATATAAGGTATCTACATATGAAGTTTCATTAAAATATCTCAATTCATTCTCTAGGTATTGAGCGGTCACTGTTTGTCTATTTTTAGTAACGGTGACCTTGACCACACCCACCCCATATGCAATCCAGGGCTGTCACTGGAAAAAAATTATCTTTCGCAACCATATTCGCCATTTTTTAAAATCTGTCGCCATTTTCAGAAAATAAGAGCCAATTTGTAGCAATTTGCAGCCATTCTTAATCCATATAGCTGTTCAGTCAGTAAAGCATCTTTCTTGTGCTGTACATACATGTGTAGTGTTTGCATCATAGCAAAGCCAATGATTGCCAATTTTCCAAGAGTCTTTGAAATTTCTGGCTGGAGAATTAAGACAAATTTTGTTTTTAGAATTTGGAGAAGATCCGGGTTCTAATGGCCGTTTTGAAGCCATTTTTACACTGATTGTATCTAGCTATGGAAACATCCACAATGGTCACATTATCTTTATAACCACATTTTATACCTTAGATAAAATTGTATTTGTAACAATTTATTACGCTTTTTATTTGGCGGTCATTTTATTTTCAATTAATTATAATTATTAATAATTTTTAATTTCTTTTTCGGTAATACCAATAATTATTTAAATTGCTACTTAATTAACTTACTTTAATCACCACCGACGTTGTTTGTAACATCGATGTCAAACTGTGAAATCTGCCACTGAAGCCATACTTGTTAATCGCCTGATCAATTATCTAGTATCACACAGTGTTGACAAAAAGCACACTCCCATCTATTACAACAGTCAATACTGATCCATTAAGCCGTGTTACCTAATCTGAACAAACGATTTAAACGTTCATTCACTACAATGTATTTATTTGCAGAGCATACGTCTATATTAAGACCAAGCACGTGGCCGATACATGCACGCTTTCCATGCGTAGAACGTGACGTCGTTTGTGTCAACACAACTTTTGCGCGCTTTCCCAGCACAACAAAGGTTTTACATGACATACAAAAATGTGTTTACGAGATTTTGGATATAAGAATGTGTTATGTGAAATTTAAAAGTCGTAATCGGATTTGGAACCATATTCTACCAAATTTTACATGAAAATAATTTAAAACAGTGCCTTGTTAAGGAATTAAACTAAATTTGGATATAATGAACAAAACACTGTATTATGTGAAGTTAGAATAAGACATCAAACATAGAATGGACATAATTTTAGTTATTTTTTCACACAAAACTGAGCATTTAATGTTGTTTTTGTATGTTTGTTATATTCTGTCAATACTTTTGGTATAATTATATTTTGTCCATGACTTTTTCATTAAACCTGAATGTGTCATGATCATTTTTACTGTATTTATAAACTGTGTTCATACATGCATGGACACAGTTCAATTTTTTTGTGAAAATTGTGTAAATGCATACAAGTAGACAGTTTTGTGGTGAAATCAATTTTACTGATGCAGTTATATATGTAGGTGTCTATTACATTAAATACTCTGCAAAATTCTTAAATTACAAATGGCAAACTGCATATAAAACATTGCTGCAATAAAACAGTTTATTCTATGTTTGACGTCTTATTCCAACTTCACATAATAGTATGTTAACAACGAAAACGCGCAAGTCAATTGTGTTTACGTTTTATGGTTGGGAAAAGCCGCAACGCTTTCAAGGGACGCCTGTTTACACCTGTGTGCATACATGTATTTCACGCCGATTGGCCGATCGTTCATATCATTGGCAAGTGTAAATAACACTGCGTTTTAATTGGATAATGAAGATTTTTCTGAGCTATAAAACTCCGCCTGGGGGTCGGAGCTAAACTCTGACTGACTGCAGCTAAGGAATGCATGTGCTAGTAACATGTCTGTGATGCGCGCACTCAGGCACATGTTTCCGGTCTATTTATGTCGAGTCGCTTACGCCATTTGTTTACCAAAAATTAATAAAAATACGTTTTCGCCACTAGTTTTCGCAAATTGAAAGATCTTGTCGCCACTTTTCAAAAACTTTTGCATTTGGCGATAATTGCGATAGGCAGTGGGAGCCCTGGCAATCCCAAACGGTCTCAATATGAGGTATCTATGTATGAAGTTTCCTTCAAATATCTCAATGCATTCTCCATTTATTGAGCAAAACCTGTTTTCTATTTTTAGTAATGGTGACCTTGACCCCACCCACCCCATATGCAATCCCAAGCGAGGTCTTGATATAAGGTATCTATGTATGAAGTTTCATTAAAATATCTCAATGCATTCTAAAGTTATTGAGCGGAAACCGTTTTTCTATTTTTAGTAAGGGTGACCTTGACCTTGACCCTACCCACCCCATATGCAATCCCAGGGAAGGTCTCAATATAATGTATCTATGTATGAAGTTTCGTTAAAATATCTCAATAAGTTTTCATATTATTGAGCGAAAACCATTTTTCTATTTTTAGTAATGGTGACCTTGACCTTAACCCCACCCACCGCATATGCAATCCCAAGCAAGGTCTCACTATAAGCTATCTATGTATGAAGATTCATTAAAATATCTTGATGCGTTATTAAGTTATTGAGCGGAAACCGTTTTTCTATTTTTAGTAACAGTGACGTTGACCCCACCCACTCCATATACAATCCCAAGCGAGGTCTCGATATAACGTATCTATGTATGAAGTTTCATTACAATAGCTCAATTTGTTCTCGAGTCAGAGAGCGGAAACGAAAAGTTGACGTCGCCACAAAATTTAGTGGTTTGTAACCATAGATAAACTTCACCTGTATTTTATGATGCAACACGTGTGTACCAATAATTATTGAAAGCAGTTATTGAGTAATCATCAGGAAACCATGTTTTTAGGGAATTTAAGTCAAAAAAGGGGCATCACTCTGTCAAAATTTAGTGGTTTGTAACCAAAGTCGAACTTGACCCGTATTTTATGATGCTACATATGTATACCAAGAATTATTTGAATATGTCAAGCCATGGTAGAGTTATCGTCAGGAAACCATGTTTAAAGGAATTTAAGTCGAATAGGGGCCATAACTCTTCAAAATTTAGTGGTTTGAAACCAAAGTTGAACTTGACCCGTATTTTATGATGCTACACATGTATACCAAGAATTATTTGAAAATGTCAAGCCATTCTTGAGTTATCGTCTGGAAACCATGTTTTTAGGGAATTTAAGCCGAAAAGAGGCCATAACTCTGTCAAAATTCAGTGGTTTGTAACCAGTGTCGAACCAGTGTCGAACTTGACCTGTATTTTATGATGTTACACATGTGTACCAAAAATTATTTGAATATGTCAAGCCCATCTTGAGTTATCATCCGGAAACCAAAAAACCAACAGACCGGCAGACCGACAAGCTCACTCCTATATACCTTCCCTAAACTTCATTTGTGGGGGTATACAAACATAAACATGTATATCAAAAGACAACTGTAAAACTAGCTAGTTATAATCTTTTCGGAAGCCATTCAAATTGTGGTCAAATGGAGCAGTTCAAAAAGCAGATCAAGTTTGTGTTAAAAAAACAATTCACTTTACACGTTACTCCTTATCTCACATGATATTGCACCACACATGATACTGTTCAAAGTTCACACAATTCAACAAGATACTGAATTCAGCAATGCTTTGGTGCACTTATACTAAGTGGGTGTCACTTTACATCAGTTTGTGGTATGGCATTGGGCTGCTTTTCCGTATGTCCCTATGGACCGCACTGCACAAATCAACATCCTTAAGTATTTTAACCAGATAACAAGACGCTGTGTTGGATTGACATACATGCCCCCGGTTGGTACCGGACAGCCCATTTGAATTATTCGATTCCAAGTCCAAATTAGGTCAAGGTCAAAGTGAAAATGTGTGATACGAGTAGTTCGGGAATGGTCATAAGAAACAACTGTGCAAGTATCCAAGTGTTGTAATAAGCAGTGTTGGTGCTAGATGAAATGTAAAAGCTAGTCAACCAAGAAATAGCCCATTAGAATTATTTTTAGTCCAATTAGGTCAAGGTCAAAGTGAGGTTGGGTGATATGGGTGGATTAAGAATGGTCATAAGTAACCACTGTGCAAGTATCCAAGTATTGTAGCAAAAGGTGTTGCTGCAAGACAAAACGGTACAATCTAGTTAACCTCGTACGGATTGAATCGTGTACGGATGGGCAGGACAATCACTATATACCTCCCGCATCAAGATGTTGGGGGTATAAAAACATCTGTAAAACAATAGAACAACAATTTCTCGTGTGCAAAATAAATACTTCAATAACTTAAATGCCTCAATTTAAGTTCTCCATGTCATATTTTAAAGAGAACCTGTATAATGTTACACAAATAAGATAGAAAAATCGTAAAATTATGAAAATGTGGAAAGTAATTCAATATTCTCAACTAGAATGATGTAAAGAAAAAATATCACACACACCGGTAAAATGTATGTTGTAAATTTACATAACAAAATTCATTATTGCATTAAAAATTGAAAAACAACAATGTCTAAACAGTATGCATATGTGACGCAGCAGCAACGAAGTAAAGATTAGGCAACTAACAGTTCAGTGTATAAAATATAAAACAAATGAAAACCACATGTATAATATAATACTTAACTAGTAACTGCTAACCTAATTAGACAACAAACAACTTACAAAGTAATTGGTGGACAAGCAATCAATTTTACTATTTTTATCAGATAAATGTACAGTTAAAATTGAAGCGTGTGGTGGGAAAACCGGGCTTAACGCTTGTGCGTAAAGTGTCGTCCAGGATTAGCCTGTGCAATCCACACAGGCTAATCAGGGACAGCACTTTCCGCCGACAGTGGATTTATGGTTAGAAGAGACTTCTTTAAAACAGAAAATACCATAAAAGCGGAAGTGTTGCCCCGGATTAGTCTGTGCAGACTGCACAGGCTAATCTGGGACGACACTTTACGCACATGCATTAAGCCCTGTTTTCCCACGACACGCCTCAATTATATTATAAAAACTTGTGATGACTTAAATACTACAGGGCTTTGACAATCTGGAGTAACATTCTTTTTATGTATTGAATAGTCTAGTATTTAACACCAGGAATGACCAAGACCAATTTTTATATCGCATATGTTACAATTAATTTTTCATCATCTATTTGTTTCAACGCATTTACTAGGATGACAAATAAGAACTAACAACTACATGTACTGAAATACTTTTATTTTATGGAAATTATTTTGTATTAATTGCCTAAAGTGATCAGAACAAGAGCTGTCCGAGGACAGCACATTCCACTTTTCTTGTGCTTGTCAGTTTCTGTCATTTTTTCTAAAACAAACTGTATAGTAAAAGCCAATTAAACAAAATTAATTTCTTTCTCCAGTTACTGAATGGAAGCATTTTTCTAAATTTCAAAACAGTGACGTCGCCCCATCATCGAAACCCACGGTATATATTCCGTTACCACTACATAACACCGTGGGAGAATTGGCTGCCAAAAGTTCGTTTTCATGAATATTACTGAGCCACCTGCTAACCAATGAAATTACAATAAATACGTTGAATACTGCTACAATGAAGTCTGGAAAACAATTATCAGTCGATCGGTTACAAAGTCACTGAGTATACACTCAAAAACCGACCACCTACAGGATAATGGTAAATATAATAAAAGCGAAAACGGCCTACATGTTTTAATACCGCTTCGTTTCAATTGGTTGAATTTTCCATGTCGACTTGGACACGGAACCAATTAGATGTCTCATTATTTGTGGCGCGTCGTGAGAAAACTGGTCTTAATGCATGTGCGTAAAGTGTCGTCCCGGATTAGCTGTGCAGTCTGCACAGGCTAATCCGAGACGGCACTTTCCGCTTTTATGGTATTTTCTGTTTCAAGTAAGTCTCTTCTAACCATAAATCCACTTTAGGCAGAAAGTGCCGTCCTGGATCAGCCTGTGCGGACTGCACAGGCTGATCCGGGACGACACTTTACGCACATGCATTAAGACCGGTTTTCTCACAACGCGCCACATTTATTCATGAGTACGAAGTTTTGCTAGCCTAATCGCCCACGGTCTTATCAAGAAGCATAGCGTATTTCAGCAAAAGTGGGTTCAGATGATGACATTGACCCATTAACCCCTTATGCAATCTCATGCAATGTCTCATTATACAGTATCTATAAAACGAATTTTATTAAAATATACTAATTTGTTTTCGAGTTATCAAGTGATTTTTTTCTATTTGTAGTAACAGTGACCTTGACCTTAACCCCACGCAACCCACCACAAATGCAATTCTGAGTCAAGTGTTGTTTTCGGGTATTTATGTATGAAGATTGATTCTCAAGTTAGAGAGTGGAAACGAAAAGTGGAAATGAAAAGATGACGCAGTCATTCCACCCACTAAAAATTTTTCAAGTGTAAAAATGCCCATAATTATGAAAAATTTCACACTAGAAAATTATCAAAATTGGCCTACAAGTTCATTTTAATATAGGGAATAAATGTTCTAAGTTTGAATAAAATCCCTCAAGCCATTCCTGAGAAACCAGCTTACCGAAAAACTTTAACACGTTCATATAGCTTATAATATGTAAAATTGCTAAGGGCTGTTCCAGGAAAAAGGTGATGAGGGGGTGGAACGCCGATGTATTAAAATTTGTTGAGTGGGGGGTTATAGAAGGGATAACACGGATTATCAATGACTTGAAAAAGAATACAGTTGTGTTGGTGGTACCCCATTTTTGGACTTGCGTTCTGCCCCCCACCCCCATCACCTTTTTTCATGGAACAGCGCTAAGTGCAAAAAGGCCAATAATTTTTACAAATTTTAAACTAGAGTTATCAAAAATGGTCTATGAGTTCAGTTTAATATAAGGAATAAGTGTTCTAAGTTTGAATAAAATCCCTCAAGCCATTCCTGAGAAACCAGCTTACCGAAAAACTTTTAACACGTTCATATAGCTTATAATATGTAAAATTTCTAAGGGCTGTTCCAGGAAAAAGGTGATGAGGGGGTGGAACGCCGATGTATTAAAATTTGTTGAGTGGGGGGTTATAGAAGGGATAACACGGATTATCAATGACTTGAAAAAGAATACAGTTGTGTTGGTGGTACCCCATTTTTGGACTTGCGTTCTGCCCCCCACCCCCATCACCTTTTTTCATGGAACAGCGCTAAGTGCAAAAAGGCCAATAATTTTTACAAATTTTAAACTAGAGTTATCAAAAATGGTCTATGAGTTCAGTTTAATATAAGGAATAAGTGTTCTTAGTTTGAATTAAATCCCTCAAGCCATTCCTGAGAAACAAGCTTACCGAAAAACTTTAACCTGTCCATATAGCTTATTTGTAAAATTTCTAAGTGTAAAAAGGCCCATAATTTTGACAAATTTCAAACTAGAGTTACCAAACTTGGCCTATAGGTTCAATTTAATGTGGTGAATAAATGTTTTAAGCTTGAATGAAATCCCTCAAGCCATTTCTGAGAAAATAGCTTGCCGAAAAAAACTTGAACCTAGCTCGGACGCCGAAATGTTGAGCTAAAAATGCTTGACATATGGACATATATTAGACATTTGGGCCAGAGTTGGAATAATGGGTATTTATGCCATCAGATTTTAAATAATCAAAGCAGAGGAACCCACCGGTAAATCAATTGTCCGTATTGCCCTGATTATTTGTGAAATTTTGCCAGAATTTAATAAATAATTTCTGTACAAACAAACTAATGGCACAAAGACAAACTTGATGGCACACAGCATTATTGTGTCCAAAACAGCAAGAAAATATTGAATATTGCCACCCCTACAAAGTATAACTGTAAATCCGAAAGAACATCAGACAAACTGGCAAATCCAACCAGAAGTTAAAGTATACCAGACAAACTGGCAAATACAACCAGAAGTTCAAGTATACCAGAAAAAACTGGCAAATACAACCAGAAGTTCAAGTATACCAGACAAACTGGCAAATCCAACCAGAAGTTCAAGTATACCAGACAAACTGGCAAATACAACCAGAAGTTCAAGTATACCAGACAAACTGGCAAATACAACCAGAAGTTCAAGTATACCAGACAAACTGGCAAATACAACCAGAAGTTCAAGTATACCTTTGTGGTATTACTATTCCTTGTATACAATATTCTGAAATGGCAAACTGCTCGGACATTCAAGCCTACCAGGGCAAAACAAGTCAAAATATTACTCAATTAACACTTAAGAGGAATATAACACGGAACAAATTTTGATTTAAAAATTACCAACAGCTATGCAATATTCTAACATGTTACTCGCTAATTTTTCTATCGACAAAGAACAAAATGATCATCGATTCTGAGCGGAGCATAATACAATGTAGTTCTAATTACAAATGGAAAAATATAGGTCAAATCATGTTAGAATTGAAATAATTTTCGCAGTATCGTTGTTTATCGGCCAATAAACAACTCTTTTTCTTTATGGTGCGTGGCTTACGCCCTCGTGGTTTCATTCCTATGCATCAGAACTCCAAATCGTTGTTTATTGGCCGATAAAGAACGATAAATTGAATATTATTTGTTAAATATTACAGCATATTTACATACAGACTCCATCTGCAACAACTTCAGAAAAATAGAACAAAAATCCAATGAGTGCGTATTAGTACTGCCAAGATATTGGCAGAAACTGTACCGACTACATGAATTAAAGAAAGCACAACAAATTTTCATCTGTTAAAAGCATTTACAGACAGAACATTTCAACAAAAAGATATTTGCTTATAAAAGATAACATGAACACATAATTGTAATATTATCATTAAACATGTATATAAATAACAAATCGTCCAATAATTATTTACAATGCAAATAGTGAAAGCTTACACAATGATGGTGGACTTACACCCAATTTCAAGTCACATCATAGCTATTTACTTTATTCTAAGTGGTAAAATATACAAAAATATCAGTGAGATAAATCCCTATATCACTCACTGTACTGGGCTACTTTTTTTAATGTAAAAAAATACTCCATTGCATAAAATAAAAAGAAAATGTGTTTGTTTTCTATGTGATAAACGTTATATCATCACTGAAAAGGGACACAAGCACTCGTGAAAATATTAATTGTCTCCCTTTCCAGTGATGATATAACACGTTATCACACCGAAAACAAACAAATATCCTCTATATCTTACACCTAGTACCACAGCCGGTATTCACAAAACTCGTTCTAAAGACTTCAGACGTAAGCTTTAGGAAAATTCTTGAAAACTGTTTTATACCAAGAATGCTGTTCACTTGAATCTTACGTGGTATTAACCAATGCAAATTTTAGCATTCTTCGAATTAAGAGTTATTTATTAAAGACAAAAGTGACATTGTTACTTAGCATATTTGCGAATGCACAAGTATTTCTTAATTCTAAGCCTATGTTTCGTTCTCTAAGAGGGACTGTCTGACTTATATAGATTTATTTCATTTCTCTTTTGTTACCCACTAACAAAAAACTGTTTTTGTAACATAAATAAACGTCAATATAAACAAAAACTATTTCTCTTATCAAAAAATGCAAATATGCGGCACGTCGTTGGAAAACTGGGCTTAATGCATGTGCATAAAGTGTCGTCCCAGATAAGCCTGTGGAGTCTGCACAGGCTAATCCAGGACGGCACTTTCTGCTTTTATGGTATTTTCTGTTTCAAGGAAGTCTCTTCTAAACATAAATCCATCGTAGGCGGAAAGTGCCGTCCTGGATTAGCCTGTGCTAATCCGGGACGACACTTTACGCACATGCATTAAGCCAGGTTTTCCCACGACGTGCCTCATATATATTTTCTGTTGATACAGACCCGTTTATCCTACAGCACCTATTACATTCGGTTTTAAATGAGAAAATAAGGACTACACATGCGTCATCAACCAATATGACTCGTCTAGACGCCCAGCGAAGTATTATTTTATTTTTATATTGCTCTCTTAATACACATTCCTGAACATTTACAATAATATTAAAATTAGGTTATTCTCAACATTTTTTATAATATTATTTTGTAAAACTAGAAATGTGTCCACAGACATAGATGACCCCACCTATGCAGCCTGTTCTACATGGCGCCGCTTTGTCTATATGCATACAATTATTTTGCAAAAGGAGAATTGTCCTTTTATATTGTACCTTCTGCTAATGCATTCTCTTATTCTGTGAAGCAAGTCGAGGAATAACAAATTTCTAATCAATACTTTTGGTCCTGTCAAAAAAATCAATAAAGTGTAGTAATTAAAATTTTTGGGCAATTATGAGTTAGTTCTTGTATGCTTCACTTACTCTTGCAATCTGAAATCATTTAGTGAAGAATCAACAAAATGCCTTTCATCATTTTTGAATTATGCTTTGCACAGTCATCAATAAAGGGAGTAATTCACTAACTTCACAAGTCAGGTTCTTGCATGCGCCACACCATCTGGTGATCGTGATCATTTCTGCCAATTTATCAGAAAATCCCTGCATTCATGACAATATTATGCTCTGGATAATTATCTGACCTTTGACCTTGATTAGTGACCTTTCAGATACAGACCTGATTCTTGCAAAAATTATACTTCAAAGGCAATGGCTTAAACTCCTATATTTGACCTTTGACCTTTAAGTGTGACCTTGACCTTGGTCCAAAGGACCTGGTTGTTGCACGCCACATGCCATCTCATAATGCTTATGAATTTCTATCAAGTAATTTGAAAATTCTTCCATGCCAAATAAAATTATGCTCCGGAGAGGGACCATGGTATCAATTCTTATATTTGAACTTTGACCTTTAAGTGTGACCTTGACCTTGGACTTAGTTCTTGCGCATGACATGCCGTCTTATAAATGTTATCACTTCTGCCAAGTCATTTGAAAATCCTTCAATGCTGGACAAAGTTATTGCCTGGACAAGAATCTTAACATTTATACATATACTTAACCTTTGACCTTTAAGTGTGACCTTGATCTTGGACCTAGGGCCCTGGTTCTTATCCGCGACACACCGTCTCATTATGCTTAACATTTCTGCCAAGTTATTTGAAAATATTTCAATACTGGACAAAGTTATTGTCCGGACAAGATTTCGAACATTCGTACATACCCACGGACAGGGTAAACACTATATGCCCCCCCATCATTGATGGTGGGGGCACAAATATACTCACATAATTAGAATCAATAGATGACTTTACATTATAATTTTCGTACAAAATCGTACAGTCCCTCTTTAAATCTAAGAATGGTTTGCCGAAGGATTGCCCATGCAATCCAACAAGAATTGTGCAAGTTACTGCCACAGTGTGGTGTGGTTTTAAGTTCCAGACACAGAAAAAGCATTATCAGATTATCATTAGGCATTAACTTAAGAGGCCGAATTTAAATAAAATACAGTTCTGCGGTATACAAATGTGCAACATTTCAATATAGTAAGTTCATTTACAATTTTCCTTACTCGGATGGAACAAAATGCTTGGATTTAATGTTAAAAGTTTAACACCCATATTATAATGTTACAAAAATATAGATAACAACATCCTGATAATAGCTCAATAATTAAATAGCCGACAGGTTAATTTCAGAACAAATTCATTATCATAACTACCAGGTATTACAAAGAACTTATTTTGTAGCAGTTATTTTGTATACAATGGTCACACACCAACACAAGTGAACTCTGTTCCACACACCAAGTCAAAACACTGCACACTGCCTACATTGGTTCACATACCCAGTAATACAAGTTCCACATAAACATGTGTCATTAGACAGCTAATCCCCGTCACAGACAATTATCTCACAGGAGTGCCCTTCTCCGAGCAGCGAATAATGAATGCATTTTGCCTTAAAATATTTCACTCACATCGCACATCATCACATCTTTCAAGAGAGCCACAGGCAACTATGGATCATTTCTATTCGCGGACTGAATAACATTATTATTAACATCCGACAGTTTCCCCTCGTCAAGTCCGAGTCCAGAGGTGGTAATATTGTCCGGTTTAATCCCGCGCTCCACGGCCATTGAGCTGGGGGCCATGTAGTTTGGGACCAGTTTGGGGTAGTAGTGATAGAGGGCAGAGTCAGCGGTGTAGGGCGGGCGGTAGGGCTCCATGTCATGGAACATGGGCTTGTTGGGCTGGAACGTGTTGAAGATCTGGTGCGATGAGAAACCATCCGAGTACGGCAGACTGCTGGACCGTACAAACGTCTGCAATGCAACATTGGGTTATTCGATCAAAGCCGCAGTCCACAGAATATAATTCAATACAGCATCAATTGGCATTAGTTCTAATGAACGTTAACGACGTTTGTTCGACTGAAAACTATTTCTTATTCATGTAAAGCATTTTAAATTGTTTTTGTTCGAAGACGCTTGGTACGAACGAATATACTCTAAAATACATGCTGATTTTCCCCAGAGGCATGACCAGTTATCGCATACGATAAAAAGTTACCAAAACGTTATTATTTTACCCATTTTAATGCGTTTTTTTGTATTTTTATTGGTAAGAAGTCCATCAGAAACGTTTTCTTTTATTAACATATTTCTGGACTACTGTTTTAAAGTCATACCCTAAAATATGCTACGTATCAGGATCTGAGGGCAACCAGTACAAGGTCAGTCAGCCAATCAGAACCCTGCTTTCATGGTTTTTAAAACGAAAGTGAATTACTTTATTCAGCATTAAAAAGTTTACTATTTAGCTGGGATCCCAGTGTGATTAGTTACACAGTTATATTTTTACAAGATACCGGTAAACACCATTTTACAGTCAATTTGTGAAACATCAGCCAAAAACAACACATGTGGTAGACATAACTAAGTATTATACGAGGCGCGTCGTGGGAAAACTGGACTTAATGCATGTGCGTAAAGTGTCGTCCCGGATTAGCCTGTGCAGTCCAGGACGGCACTTTTCGCCTACAGTGGATTTATGTTTAGAAGAGACTTCCTTAAAACAGAAAATACCATACAAGCGGAAAGTGCCGTCCTGGATTAGCCTGTGCGGACTGCACAGGCTAATCTGGGACGACACTTTACGCACATGCATTAAGACCGGTTTTCTCACGACACGCCACATATGTACCATTTCTTTCTTATACATAGAAAATATCAAATCCAGTTTAAAATTACTACACAAAACCAACAACTTAATGCTTTTGTTAAGAATCACTCTTACTGGCTGAAATATGAATAGCTCTTAAAAATCAGGATTTTCAAGAGGAAGTAATTCAACAGGTTGTCTTCAAATCTTACTGGAAAGATCGTGCACTTTAGTCAGACTGAAACATGGGATAAGGTATTAGTATGAACTGGGTCTCTGTAGGAGAAGGGTTCGTTTGTTTGTTTGGATTTTTCGCCGGTTTGTAACAGTATTTCAGTCATATCACGGCAGTCAGTTAACCTACTCACACTTTTCCTGGGCAAGCTTAACCACCCTAACCGGTTTACCAGTACTAAGTGCAGATACTTATGCCAGTAACTGACAATTGCCCTACTTAAATCAGAGGTAGGGGGAATGGCCTTAGAAATAATTTCATGACCAATCTCCACACAAGTCATGTGGCCGGGCTGGGGTTCGAACCCAAGATCCCCGGACTGACAGTCCAGCGCTCTACCAACTGAGCTAGGTTTTAATATATCAATGCTAGTTCAGTAGGGAGAGCACTCGCCATACATGGGAGAGGTCCCAAACCGGCTGCACAAGATTAAAAGGACTTCAAGCATTTTAAATATCAAATGAATAAAAATAATCATGAATTTAGAAAATTTAAGCTAACTGATTAAAATCCCAGCTTTAGAACTTAACATAAAGATGTCAATGCATTTCAAAACTTCTAATCCTAAACATTTTACGTGGTGTGTCGTGAGAAATCTGTCTTAATGCATGAGCGTAAAGTGTGGTCCCAGATTAGCCTGTGCGGACCGATTTTCTCACGACAGCACTTTCCGCTTTTATGGTATTTTCTGTTTCAAGGGAGTCTCTCCTAACCATAAATCCACTTTAGGCGGAAAGTCCCGTCCTGGATTAGCCTGTGCGGACTGCACAGGCTAATCCGGGACGACACTTTACGCACATGCATTAAGACTGGTTTTCCCACGACACGCCTCATATGTTTATTTAGAATATGGTTCAAAGTTGCATTAAATATTTATGTTCAAAGCATTTCATATATAAAATATTTAATGCAATGTCAAATTATTTCTATTACAAGTTATATGTTCTTTGTTCTTGCTTGTTTTCACTACTGGAAATTCAACATTAAAACTCAACAAACTGACCTGGCTATCAAATTCACTCAAGGGAGATAACTCATTGTCTACCTGACTGGCCACTGAAAACAAAGAATACCAGTAGATATCCAGTAGATATCCTGCTGTTATTATACTATACATGAGAGATGTTAAGAACAAAAGATGATATCCTGGGCCCATATTTATAAAGATTCTTAAGCCATTCTTAACTTAAGTTGAACATAAGTCAAAATTAGAATTTGTGTTTAAAAACACTATGCTTTGGAATATTTGCATAACTAATGCTAGATATTAATACACTTTTAATTATATCAAAAATTATGTGTCAAAATCTTCCAGAAATGTATTACTTTTTCAGAAAATCTAATAATTACATTTGAGAATTGTAAGAGTTTTCTTAATTTTCGACTTTAAGATTCTTTATAAATACCAGCCCAGTACTAACCTACTGAATTTTGTAACTTGAACAAAAATGTGTTTACTCTCAAAAAAATAGATGTTGTTATAACTCAATTTTTAAAAATGCCAATCATTTTTTAACGTTGTCTGTTCAATCTTTAGTGGAAAATAGCAGACACAACCAAAAATTCTATATATTTTTAGCTTATCATCATAATATTTAGATGGAAGAAAAGTTCAGAAGAACTGCTGACAAGTAATGTGTGTTTAGCAAAGGATGACTAAAGGTTTCCTGTTGTTGTTGTTTTCTCAATTAATGTTGTTTTAATGTTTTAGTATGTTTGGAATAAATAGGATATGAGAAAATTTATATACACACGTTGCTATTCGCATGATTCACCATCAACATGTGTGAATACAGGTCAGACGATTCAAATATAACATGTACAATGGCAAGTCAATCAGAAGTAACTATGGAGCAGAAATAAATTATGAACATTCAGACGTATGGACGGATGAATCCGTATGGACGGATGAATCCGCATGAATCCTATAAAGCCCACACACTCTGCCAGTAGGGGGTTTAATTTCAACAGATCACTATTCTAGACTTCCTTATTACAGCATCAGGAGTTCTGAAGATTTTGGCAACAGTCTGTCAGCCAGTGGTACAACAGTGATTGTTTTCATCTTTGCGGGAAAGGTGGCGGGGCCCTTCAGACAAGGAATTTTATGCCAAAAGGGGACTTGTTTTTGTAGAAAAACATTTATATATTTTACTTTGTTATAAAACATTAATCAGTTGTTTTGCTAACAGTGATAACTTAGATAATGCAAAACTTCGTTTGATAAAAAAAAAATGCTTCTTTACAAAAATTCCTCAATCTTAGTCAATTTTTTTCCGATTTTGGTCATTTTCTTTCAAAACAAAGCTTACATTCTGAGGGGAATTTTAAGGTAAATATAGTGGAAAAATATATACTTTTTAAACAGGGGAATGGGGCCGAAATAAAAAAAACACTGTACAAGGTAAAATGACCACTGAATTAACTAAAACAACAGGGCCCATATTTATAAAGATTTTTAGTCTATTCTTAATTTAAGTTAAAAATAAGTAAAAATTTGATTTTGTGTTTGGAACACTATACTTTGCTAATTATGTTGCACCGCATGTATTGAAATAAAACACAATGCATTTCTTTCACAGACAATGCAATTATACCATTTCAGAAATAAAAAAAATCTGCGTAGCTGTCTACAATCACTTTTGACCTTGATTTCTTGCGATAATTATGCAGCGAAAATTGAATGCAAAAAGAATTGGGCAAATTTTCTTATTTTAGGAAATGCAAACTTACAACAATGGTTTAATGTTTACCAATAACTGTTGCATACTTTTGAGGATTAAAATTTACATAATTGTTAAGATAAGCGGTTAAACGTTTTAAACATATCTTCGACATACACTCTACAACTGAACATAATTATGAACAATTTTACTCATTGTATGTCATAATCAGAATGTTATATTCATTCACATAATTCTCCAGTAGATGTTATTCAATCTATAAAAATGTTCAACATCTTTATATAAGTAAAATGTGGTAAAAGAGGTCTCGTAAATACGTCGTTATTCATGTTACTTTAACTTCATTTGCGTAGCATCAATTCACTATGTGCAATACTAATGATACATATAGTATATTATTTAATATAACTATGTACACTTGTCTGATATATATAATAATTTTTATTCGTTCCGGTTATTATTTTCGGACAATGTTAGTTTGTTAAATTTACCTGACAAATACATGTATCAATTATGCTTACGTAAATTACTAGTATTTAGGTTATTCATGTATCACTGGTGAAAACATGGGGCGGTATATGATCGGTTTATTCACGGTACAGATATTAATCATGATTTGAGTTGATCTCAAATTAATTTTGGAGACAATACGATTTCTTATGGTGTCCGAAAAATCTAGTGTCCAAGAAGTCTCTTTAGTACTGACCGAAAAATCTAGGGTCCGAGAAGTCTCCTTAGTAGGGACCAAAAAATCTGGAGTCAGAGAAGTCAGGTAACCTATCATATTGGTCCTCTTGTATTACTGCAATTACTGTTCGTTTTCGGGCACTCTAAGTTTTCGGACACCCTTTTTTAGCCAAAATAATAATTTTTTGTAACTTCTTCTTTTCGGACAGTCAGCTTAAAACCCATAATTTAGGACTCTACATTTTCGGACATTTTAAAGTTGGGGTTATTAATCAAAATCTGTTAATTTTGTTGTTATTTGTTTTTGTTGTTATGTAATATTACATTCAAGGTTCTTTCATAAGAAAACGTAATTAATTTAAAGTTTTAAAAACATGCAGACATTATAAATTACCTTTCGTGTGAAACATGTATTAATCCAATTTCAATACATTGACATTAAGAACGTCACAACATGAATATTACGTATATTGTGTCTGCCTAAAATAAAATCTCCCCGACTTTTCGACACCCTTGAAATGTCTCCTAGAACACTAATTCATGAATACTCTACTAATAGGGCATTAAATATTAAAAATTTCCCAGTGTGTCTAAATATTCGGACACCCACAATTTTGGAATAATTTATGTCTGTAAAATTTCGGACACACACAAAATTAATATTTTTAAGTGTCCGAAAACTTAAGAGTTTTTACGGTATATTTAGGGCAAAAAATGACATCATAATATTAATTTCAACGCCGATTGTCTTTTTTCAAGACATTTCTTGTTTCTCTTATTTTTGGACTAAAATTCTCAATACAATGAACCAGCCCAGTTTTATAATATGGAATACAAAGCCCGCCATGAGGACCTACGTGTCGTCTCGAACCGTCCGGACTCCTGATTGTTGTCATCCAGCAGTGAGGTCTCCGTGAGACTGGGGTGCTGCAGCTTCATCCGCTTACCACCTGCAACATACGCACACATCTTGTTATGTAAAATATTGTCCTCAAACAAGTTAAAGGGACAACGAGTTTTTATTTGGAAAAAAACATGTCTCCCCCCACACACCACCGTAACTCCCCCCAAAATTAACCTACCATGACATTCTGAAGATATGCACAACCACACTTGGTACTGATCAACCCTGTGAAGTTTTGTCAAATTCCAGTCAGTGGTTACAAAAAAGCACATACAAGGACTGTTATGTCAACAACTTAAAAGGGCCACAACTCTGCCAAAGTTCTGCCACCAACGATATGCACAATTAGAATTGGTACTGATTAATCATGTGAATGTTCGCAAAATCCAACCTGGGTTTAAAGAAAACAAGCACAGGAAAGGTCTGTTATGTGAAAAACTTCAAAGGAACATAACTTCGCCAAAAATACACTGACGACGAAATTCCGACTATATGCACAACTAGACTTAGTACTGATAAAGTCTGTGAAGTCAACATCCAACCAGCGGTTACGGAGAACAAGCACAGACAAGGTCTGTTATGTGAAAAAATTCAAAGGGCCGTAACTCTGCCAAAAATCTGCCAACGATGACATGTTGACAATTAGCACAACTTGACTGGGTACTGATCAATCCTGTGAAGTTTCGTCAACATCCGACCAGAGCTTTCGGAGAACAAGCACAGACAAGGTCAGTTATGTGAAAAAATTCAAAGGGCAGTAACTCGGCCAAAAATCTGCCAATGACATGCCGACGATATGCACAACTAGACTTGGTACTCATCAATCCTGTGGAGTTTCGTAAAAATCAGACCAGGGGTTACAGAGAACAAGCGCAGACAACAATTTTTTCAGGAGCCCAGACATCCATCCATCCACCCATCCAGACATACAACTTGCCAGCACAACATCAACATGTCTCCCTACCCACTATGTAAGGGGGAGACATAATAATTGCAGTATTTTTCTTCAATATAGACTCACATTAAAACACGACAATTTCCGTTTTTCTTGAATATACTTTTCTACAACAATATATTATCATTGAGAAAAGTTTTTTTAAATCCGGGATTCACAATTATAGTAGGATTAGAACTCACGCCTACAAAATTGCACACTTCAAGGAAAACTTCTCTACGCTACACAATGTTTATCAGTACAAAATGTACATTCCATTCATGTATCAGTTTTACTACTATTAAGAATGTTCTGATAGAATGGGTATCAGTTCAACGAAAATTAATCAGTTAGCAATAAACTGTCAGATACTGAATATTCCATTTTACTGAGGGTTGACTGTATTCATCTTAATGGTAGTCAGATATACGGTTTAAGCAATAGTGAATTACTGCCATGTAAAAGGTTACATACAACCAGAATCCTGGCTGCCTTTGGTAGCGGACGATCTTCCTACGACTGGTGTCAAGGTGGGTCTGTAGACAACATAGCATAAAAACAGCATTTATCAAGGTTCATACACACTGCTTAAACCAAAATTCCATGATTTTTCCATGACATAGCTCAGTTTTCTATCATATCATCCGAACGAACTAACTCTAAATATTACACTGATACCCAAATTTATTAATTTTGATCTAGACCAAATAAAATTTGGGTATTTAGGCTGATCTGCACTCTCTAGAATAGAAAAGAATTGCGCTGCAATAAATGTCAGTCTGTTTACTATTATGCACTTGAATTGGATTTTTTTTTGTATTACATTTCAATGGATTTGATACTTTTTATGCACTACAGGCACAATTTAAGATACTCTCCAACTTTCCATGACAATTTTTGAAAATTTCATACTTTTTCAATAATAAAAGCCAAATTATCTAGGTTCCATGATTTTTCCAGACCAAGCCGATTTTCCATCACTTTTCCAGGCCTGTGCAAACCAGATTCAGACATTAGTACTGTATATTTAAAAAAAGCAAAGATTACAATGTGATGAAGTTGTAACAAAATGTTTTCGAAGAATACTTTACATCATTTAATCATTGTCTTTAACTCTTTGATAAACTAAGTAATTCTAATATAGGATCTCCTAGTAATCTTCTGATAAAAGTTGTAAACTTCCAGCATAAGTATTCAGAGCAAACGATGTTGAAGAAATTTCTTCATGATGGACAAACAGCGTCAATAACCCACGAAGGACAAACACGGACCAGAACAACTCAACATGGAAGAACAGTAGGGAACTCAGGGGCCATTTTCCAGAAACATCATAAGTTAATCTTAAAATATTTTCACTTAAGTTCTACATTTTGTAAGGTACTATTTTTAAAACTTCATTTCAATTATTGAATCATATTACAGTTAAGTAAATAATAGTTAATAATAAGTTGATAATTAGTAAAAACTAAGCATTATTTTATGTATTGATGGAAAAAAATGCTAAATAATAATGCTTATTTTAATGCCAAGGATAAGATTTTAACGAAGATGTTTATGGAACACGACCCAGGCCAGTCAAGAAGTACCAGTAAGGTTTCTACCCGCTAGGAAACACTGACCATGTCCAAACACTTTACCTGGGAGGTCCCACTGATATCTGCTGCTGTTGCTGCTTAACCCTGTTGGGTTCCAGAGAGGGGTCTTTACTCAAGCAGTCAATTATCTGCAAGGAAAGTATCTGTAGTGACATTATCCACACTGATCAACATTCACATTATTTGTACAACTTGTGTCATTGCATATTCCAGGAGTATTAATAATGAACTAGATGCCTGTTGGCAACATGTTGAGCCCATTGTCAAGAAAGCAATTTACATTGAAATTATTTTAAAATCACATTGGAAACAAGGCTTTGATAGTATTGCAAGCAATACAGGAGTCCCCTACCGGTAAAAACCCCTACTAATTAAACATTGTGCAATACCATCAAATCGCCCTTTATCTGTAGATGTACAAAGCTTCATGTTCAAATCCCATTGGTCACTGCAGTATTAAGTTGTTGTTTTTCTATTTTAGTAACACTGACCAGACATTCGAGTTACTTTTTGAGTGATTGCAGTACTAAACTGACAGAGGACAATCATATAGTCCATTCTGTGTACCAAGTTTCATGGTAATATATGTTATGTTCTTTTTGAATTATTTCAGTATTAAGTTTATTTCTATTTAGGTAACAGTCACGTGACCTCTGGTGAAAAATAAAGGGTCGTGTACAATCCTCATCTTGCTCTTTCAATGTATACAAAGTTTCATCAAAGTATCTTCAGTACTTTTTGAGTTATCGCAGGATCCAGGTTTTGTGGACGGGACAGACAGAGTGAGACCAATGGACAAACAGACAGACAGATGCACACAGACGGAGGGCAAACCCATAGTCCATTCTGTGTACCAAGTTTTATGAAGTTTCATGATCAAATTATGAATTTTTCAAAATATTACAGTATTATGTTTATTTCTATTTTCAGTAACAGTCACGTGACCTTTGACCTCTGGTGAAAAATAAAAGGTCGTGCATAATTCTCACATTGCCATTTATATGTATACCAAGATTCATCGAAGTATCTTCAGTACTTTTTGAGTTATCGCAATAACAATATTTTGCGGACGGATGGATGGACAGACTGACATATGGACGAACAGACAGAATGACACACAGACAGATGGCAAACCTAAAGTTCAATCTCTGTACCAAGTTTCATGGTCATATCTTATGTCCATTAAAATTATAACATTATTTAGTTTATTTCTATTTTTAGTAACAGTCACGTGAACTTTGACCTCTGAAGAAAAAAAAAGATCGTGCATAATCTTCACATTGCCACATTGCCGTTTATATGTATACCCAGTTTCATCGAAATAAGTTCAGTACTTTTTGAGTTATTGCAGGAACCAGGTTTTGGGGACAATAGACAGGCAGACCAAGTTTTATGAAGTTTCATGATCATATCTTATGAACTTTTCAAAATATTACAGTATTATGTTTATTTCTCTTTTTAGTAACAGACACGTGACCTTTGACCTCTGGTGAAAAATAAAAGGTCGTGCATAATTCTCACATTGCTGTTGCTATGTATACAAAGTTTCATCAAAGTGTCTTCAGTACTTTCTGAATTATCACATTATCCAGCTTTTGGGGATGGACGGACAAACATACGGACGAACGGATAGAGAGACACACACACAGATGGCAAACCTATAGTTCAATCTTTGTACCAAGTTTCATGGTCATATCTTATGTACTTTTCGAATTATAACAGTATTTAGTTTATTTCTACTTTTAGTAACAGTCACGTGATCTTCGACCTCTGGTAAAAAATAAAAGGTCCTGCATAATCCTCACATTGCCGTTTATATGTATACCAAGTTTCATCCAAATATCTTCAGTACTTTTTGAGTTATTGCAGGATCCAGTTTGTTTTAGTTAATTTATATTTTTAGTAACAGACACGTTACCTTTGGCCTCTTGTAAAAAATAAAAGGTCGTGCATAATACTCACATTGCCATTTATATGTATACCAAGATTCATCGAAGTATCTTCAGTACTTTTTGAGTTATCGCAATAACAATATTTTGCGGACGGATGGAGGGCAAACCTATAGTCCCCTCCGGTGAAACACCGGTAGGGGACTAACAAGCTGTATAATGCCAATATTTGACCTTTGACCATATTTGACCTCTAAGTAAGACATTGACCTTTGAGCCAGGAACATATGTCTTGCATGTAACATCGTGTCACCATTTGGTGATCATTTATGAAAACTATTTAAAACTACAAACAACGAATGAAGAACGTCTGGTCTGGACAAGCTGTAGCATGCCCATATTTGACCTTTGACCTTAAAGTGTGTCCTTGATCTTTGAGATTGGGACACAGGTCTTGCGTGCAACACGCCGTCTCGACATAGTGAACATTTCTGGAAAAATATTTTAAAAATTACAAGACGGACGCACTCATGCACATACACTGAACCGCCATTGTGACAACTAAGTCAAGCTGACCACAAGTAAGCTAAAAAAATGGATGTAAGTGGCATGTATTTCTCTATATATTCACTCATGAAGACTTGACAGCAAGTGTTTCAAAATCAGAGAATGTAATTTGACACAAATATGTCTTGCTTTTTATAGAACAAGAGCTATTTGCGAATCAGGTATGGCCTATCTAGATCCAAAGCAATCTTGATACAAAATTGTAAGGAAAAGTTGTTCTAAAAGAACCATATAAGAGTATTTTAAATTCCAAGCAGACACACATACAACCATAGTGATAGTTCTTCATACATGATTCATGGTATTGTAAGCTCTCATGTTTTTGATTTTTCTGCTAAAAATGCAAATATTAGATAAATCAAGGGCCGTAACTCCAAGGCGCCTACAGAGATTAAGCTGATTATTTAACTTGGTAAAATTATTATGCCAAAAACATTTTCAACCAGTCTGGTGAAGATCAGATGAAAACTGTTGGCATAAAGATTTTAAGGAAAATAACGCAATCAGATCTTGTATAACTCTCTCCTACATATACCTGGTCCTGCAGTGACTGGGGCATATAGAGGTTCACAATCCTCAGGTACTCGACACTCATCTCCAGGATCGAGGCCATGTCCGTCTTGCGGCCCTTGATGTACGGCAGCAGAACACGCAGCTGGTCGCAGCTGTCCTTGATCCGGTCCCTGGAAAACACAGGTGGACATGTAACGTTTTACTGGGATCATTAGTAGCTTTTACTGGGATCATTAGTAGCTTTTTACTGGGATCATTAGTAGCTTTTACTAGGATCATTAGTAGCTTTTACTGGGATCATTAGTTGCTTTTACTGGGATCATTAGTAGCTTTTACTGGGACCATTAGTAGCTTTTACTGGGATCATTTGTTGCTTTTACTGGGATCATTAGTTGCTATCCCATTAGTTGCTTTTACTGGGATCATTAGTTGCTTTTACTGGGATCATTAGTAGCTTTTACTGGGATCAATAGTAGCTTTTACAGCTTTTACTGGGATCATTAGTAGCTTTTACTGGGATCATTAATAGCTTTTACTGGGATCATTAGTTGCTTTTACTGGGATCATTAGTAGCTTTTACTAGGATCATTAGTAGCTTTTACTGGGATCATTAGTAGCTTTTACTGGGATCATTAGTTGCTTTTACTGGGATCATTAATAGCTGTTACTGGGATCATTAGTTACTTTTACTGGGATCATTAGTAGCTTTTACTAGGATCATTAGTTACTTTTACTGGGATCATTAGTAGCTTTTACTGGGATCATTTGTGGCTTTTATTGGAATCATTAGTTGCTTTTATTGTTGTCAGTGTTTGTTTTAGTTGCTGCTATTGGGACCATTAGTTGCTTTTAATGGGATCAGATTTTGCTTGTACTGGGATAATTCGTCGCTTTGAGTGTTTGCAATGTGTGACACACTTGGATTGTGGCTCTATGTAACTCCTCACAGGCATGACAAACATTCAAAAGTGGGAAAATATTAGTTGGGACTGGAAACCATTTCTTCATAGCCAAAAAAGTTGAGCTAAAAGTTTGAGAACTATTTAACTTTATATAAATAAAGAAGGAAGCCAGTTGGGAATTATTTTTGATTTCAACATATCCTGAAATCTCAAAATTTATAACCAAGTTTTATATGACAAAGTTCAGCTGTAGAGGTTTTGTTTTGTTAAGATCTAAATGCATATGACTATGAGGTTTCACAGGACAGCATTCATACCTCCTGACTTTCTCTTTGAGCATTCATACCTCCTGACTTTCTCTTTGAGCATTCATACCTCCTGACTTTCTCTTTGAGCATTCATACCTCCTGACTTTCTCTTTGAGCATTCATACCTCCTGACTTTCTCTTTGAGCATTCATACCTCCTGACTTTCTCTTTGAGCATTCATACCTCCTGACTTTCTCTTTGAGCATTCATACCTCCTGACTTTCTCTTTGAGCATTCATACCTCCTGACTTTCTCTTTGAGCATTCATACCTCCTGACTTTCTCTTTGTTGATGTGCTCGGCAGCCTTCTTTCCCTTCTTAGGCTGAATGGTGACACTCTTGCCAAGGAAACCGTTCTTGTTACAAAAGGTCAATGCGTTCTGTGAGACGTGTGCGTCCCTCATGGCAAATTCGGCGGGTGAACCTAGTCCACTGTCCATCGAAATACTGCAACAGCAGAACTATAAATGAATACAGCGGTAGGGGGTGGACAAATCAATAGAACGATCCAAATTTTGCCATAAATAGTTTAAACTCCTCCCCAGCTTTTGTTAGAGGATTAATTTCAATTCATCGAAAAATACAAACATACCACGTGGACTTTGGAATATCACAAACAAATTCCACGCGCTCTTTTGTATGAAATAGTTTAACCGTTAAACATGTGACATCCAAGTGCAATGATTGGATAAAATTGCAGATTAATTTGAATATGTATTTTGGTACTGACAAGGCTTCAATTACTATCTAAGGATAACTGTTGTGATTACACATTTTGTCTTTGTGACAAAGTCAATTTTTACAACATAGGATGAAAATCACCACAAAAACAAGTACTTTCGCTAACGAGCTAAAAAATTATGCATTGTTTGATAGCTATCATGAAATCTATGGTATTTTTACCTGAATGACGAGCGATCAGAGTTGTCGTCATTGGTTACAGAGGCGGGAGTACAGGGGGTGGCAGGGTCAAGGGACGTGTCTGGGCTGTCTAAAGGCCCCTCCCCACTCACAGATGACTGGGCGAGGTCATCGTCTGAAAATCACAACCTTTTTTGCTCGCAGTGTCAGACTCAGTTGTTGAACAGAAACACTCCAATTTGTTGTAGATGAGCATGGTTGAAGTAAAATAATAGTTACATGGCACTGTCATTAATGGAAAATGGCAAGTTTTCAAAGAAAAGTATTCACGATTGTAAGAGAAGCAGAAAACGGTTGATTCAGTCTTATGAAAGGCTCCCGCTTTTCACATTGTAAGTGACCGGGCCGGCTAGCTCAGTTGGTAGAGTGCTGGACTACAAATCCGAGGATCGCTGGTTCGATTCCCAGCCCTGCCACATAACTTGTGTGGGCATTGGTCATGAAATTATTTCTACGGCCATTTTCCCCCTACCTCTGATTAAAGTAGGGCAGTGGTCAGTTACTGGCATAAGTATGTGCACTTAGTACTGGTAAACCAGCTTACCCAGGAAAAGTGTGAGTAGGTTAACTGACCGCCGTTATATGACTAAAATACTGTCGAATACTGCGAAAAATCCAAACAAAACAAAACAAAATTCACATTCTAAGCCTCGCATGATAAATTTGATCTTTATTCAACACTAACCCAATATTCTCTATATACCAGTGTCTTTATATTTAATTGTGTACTCTACAATTACTCTCAGTGTCAATGTCGTTACATAAAATATCATCTTAATTCCTTATTGCGTCATTTTCTTTGCAAGAAAAGACAACAACAAAAACAAGAGCTGTCGGAGGACAGCGCGCTCGACTCTTCTTGTGATTGTCAGAGTTACTGGCATTTTTTTTCTAAAACAAGAAATATGTAAATTCCATGAAAACCAAATTTTTCTAATGAAATGCATTAAAGTCAGCACATAAATAAATTTTTTTGTAAAAATGACCTTGACCCCACCCACCCCATATGCAATCCCAAGCGAGGTCTCGATATAAGGTATCTATGTATGAAGTTTCATTAAAATATCTTGATGCATTCTCAAGTTATTGATCGGAAACCGTTTCTAAATTTTTAGTAACAAGTTATTGATCGGAAACCGTTTTTCTATTTTTTTGTAACAGTGACCTTGACCCCATCCACCCCATATGCAATCCCAAGCGAGGTCTCGATATAAGGTATGCATGTATAAAGTTTCATTAAAATATCTCAATGCGTTCTCAAGTTGTTGAGCGGAAACCGTTTTTCTATTTTTAGTAACAGTGATCTTGACCCCACATGCAAACCCAAGTGAGGTCTTGATATAAGGTATCTATGTATTAATTTTTATTAAAATATCTCAGTTTGTTCTCAAGTTATTGAGCGTAAACCGTTGTTCTATTTTTAGTAATAGTGACCTTGACCCCACCCACCCCATATGCAATCCCTATCGAGGTCTGGCTATAAGGTATCTATGTTTGCATTTTCATTACAATAGCTTAATCCTCGAGTTAGGGAGTGGAAACGAAAAGTTGAGAAACTAGCTTAACGGAAAAACTTTAACCTGTCCATATAGCTTTTATGTTAAATTTCTAAGTGTAAAAAGGCCCATAATTTTGACAAATTTCAAACTAGAGTTATCAAAATTGGCCCATGAGTTCATTTTAGTATAGGGAATAAGTATTCTAAGTTTGAATGAAATCCCTTAAGCCATTCCTCAGAAACCAGCTTACCGAAAAACTTGAACCTGTCCATATAGCTCATGTTAAATTTCCAAGTGTAAAAAGGCCCATAATTTTGTCAAATTTCAACCTAGAGTTACCAAACTTGGCCTATAGGTTCATTTCAATGTGGGGAATAAATGTTTTAAGTTTGAATGAAATCCCTGAAGCCATTCCTGAGAAACTAGCTTACCGAAAAACTTGAACCTAGCTCGGACGCCGGCGCCAACGCCGGGGCGAGTAGAATAGCTTGCCTTTTCTTTGAAAAGTCGAGCTAAAAATAACATTACTTTAGTTCAGAAAGTTGTTAATGTACTATCTATACATTTTAGGGACATGAACATTTAGTTTAAAATACATTACAACTAACAAACGTGTTGTTCGCCTAAGGTAGTTCAATCAAGGTCTGTTTTCACTGGCGCCACCTCATTTTGGAGATGCATTGGAAAAAGAGCCAATTATACTTCAGAGTAGGCGCTAATGACAGGAAGTAGTAGGTAAAAGTAAACAGTGATAGAAGATGAGTTGGTTTTATATGTTTTATGACAATTGTAGACACTGTTTATAACAATCGGACAATGTCGTGTGATTCAGAAACAATTTTACCTTCCAACAATGTAGAGAAATATGAAGTCACAACTCATTTCAAAACGTTAGAACTTTTTTAAGTCATGACAATTTATAAATTGAACCAGCTAATTTAGGATTTTTAACATGGTAGGACATAATTTACACACAAGTAGAGCATTAATGGCATAAAATAATTCCTTTCGAAATGTATTATTTGCTGCGTTATCAAAAATGTTGGTTTGTGGTCGATTAAACATATTATTTTGCATTTTCACGTAAGAGGTGGAGCCAAAGCAGTGGAGGTGGCGCACAGAACAGGAGGTGGAGCCAGACAATAGACCGATCCGGGTTTTGCCATGAATATTTTAAACTCCTCCTCAGCTATTGTTGAAGGATAAATTCCATTCATCGAAAATCACAAACAGTACCATGTGCTCCTTGGAATATCACAAACATTACCACAGGCTCTTTGGAGTACCACATACAAATTCCACGTGCTCTTTTGTATAAAATCGTTTAAACGCTAAACACGTGATATTCAAGTGTGATGATTGGTTAATATTGCAGATTAATTTGAATATGATTGACATTTGTGGAAGCGTCTATTCTTAGTCCACCAACAAGGGCAAAGATGACAGTTTTTGTGCAGGTGCAGAAACAGGAGTTTGAGTTCGAGGAGGCAGAAATATTCAGCAACTCTAAAAGGCTGTCAACAAATTGCTTTTGATCACTCTTACATGTTTGGATAGATACCCGAAAGGTGCGATTTGGCAAAAATAGACCAATTCAACGAACATGCCAAAGAACAGGTTTGATAATTACGATAAATTGATTGAAGAACACATCATTTCTACGAAATACATATGAGGCATGTCCTGGAACAACCGGGCTTAATGCATGTCCGTAAAGTGTAGTCCCGGATTAGCCTGTGCAGTCTATGTTTCTAGAAAGTATGCTCTAAACATAAAACCACTGTAGGTGGAAAGTGTCGTCCCGGATTAGCTTGCGGACAGTGTTTTTTTTAGGGCTAATTTGGGGCAAAAATTCGGCCCCATTCCTCTGCTTAAAAAGTTTATATTTTTCCCCTAAATCAACCTTAAAATTCCCCTCAAAATGTAAGGTTTAATTTGAAAAAAAAAGACCAAAATCGGACAAAAATTGACTAAGTTATAGGAATTTTCGTCAACATTTCCAGCAATTTTTTCATCAAGCCGAATCAGTGCATAATCTGAGTTATCATTTGTTGCAAAACAAATCATTAATGTTTTATAACAAAGTAGAATGTATAATGCTTTAAAAAAAAATAAATCCCCTTTTGCCGTAAAATTCCCCATCTGAAAGGCCGCCCCCCCCCACCTTTCCCCCCCATAGGGTGAAAAAAACACTGGCGGATGTAAGCCCGGTTTTCCTACGACATGCCACATGTTTTAAGAACTTGTGGGTTTAAGAAATCACTGACTAGGAGTCATGGATTTAAAATAAATCACACATCAATATTGTTCATATAAAGCCTTAATTTGGCTTTAAGTGTGGTTTTTTGCGGGTCAAGTACCATTTTCAGGCAAAAACGTTCATATGCCACGATGCTGTTACCATTGCAGCTGTGTTGCTAATGTTTGTCTCAAACATCGTCTTGTAGATCGTCCAATATCCGTATGCAGAACACTGGTCTCCCCTCTATTATAATTTATACACGCCACACCTCTGTCCAAACTAAATTATAAAGCGTTATTTTATGGCGTTTTCTAGTTGTGTCCACGATTTGAAGACATTAATTGAAAACCTATGCAGTAAATGTTTGTTACATGTCAACAATTGCTAGAGAAAACATTCCAAGTTTTGTAAGCAAAAACAAAACTTACAATTCGCTAAACAATGGTACACGTCGTTAGAATCCATTGTTATTTGCTCTTGTCAAGTTGCATTACTAGTTCATTTGCCTGATGCAAATAATTCTCGTTTTGATTTGAACGTTCTGGTTGGTCTGTTTCGGGGAAACCCATAAGTTGATGACCAATCAATAAGCCGATGTAAAAGCACGTGCGACACACGACAAGTGGGGGCTTCATAAGAAACCACAGAGCGCATGAGGAGTTGGAACTACTCGGAAGTTGTCGTTATCGACGAAAGAAACTGTTATTCTGGATTACCTGCCCCTGTCACTACTATCTTAGTACGAACCAGGAACCAGGCTAAGAAACTGTATTCATACAATGTGGCCTTACGTGTTGTCATCTTTCTAGCACAATATTCTGGTACCCGATCTTTACTTATCTAGCACAACTGCGTACGAACTGCTCATGGGTGAACTATTTGCGGTGACACACCGTCCGTCGTCCGTCATTCGTCGTAACATTTACTTTAAACAACTTCTTCTCTAAAACCTCTTGGTGGATTTCCCCAAAAAAATCAGAAATATTCCTTGGGTGGTCCTTTTATCCAAATCCTTTAATTCAGTTAAGTATATGGAAACCTCTGGTTGCCATGGCAACCAAAGGATTTAAAATGTGAAAAGAACTATTTCTTGGGACATTAGCCAATCTACCAGAATCCTTTGAAATCGTTTTGATTCGTGAAAATAACATGGCCGCTGGGGCGTGGCATTTTTCTTAAGACTTATATGGCTACTTTGAAAATCTGTTTGTCTACACTGGCTTTGATTTTCGGCTACACAATCGTCATTCTGGATATAGAGTAGCATAGCTTCCTTTAGGCACTGTAGGCAAGTGCCTATACAATTTTTCAGAGATGAAAAATTAGAGAAAACCAGACATGCAAGCAAAAATCAAGAGCGGGTGCGGTGAGGGAGTTTTTTTGTCGGTTGTACTGAACTTCATTGCTTAACGATTACGTCAATATTAAAATAATGTATGGTTTGAACCATAGATAAACGCCCCTGGCCCTGGACTGTTTTTCCCAATAATCCAATTATCATTTACGGCATCATTTGGTCATGTGTGCCTATTGTGCCTATACATTTTTATAGCCAAGCTACGCCCCTGGATATGACATTGAGTTCGGCAGTTCACAAAGTGAAATATGAACCTATTCACACGGATTGGCAAATTGACAATTTCCAACAAAATTTGCACCGATTCTAACAAAAAAAAAATTCTACTATATGTAAGGGAGGGAAATATCACTTCTGACACAGAAATATACTGGAAATAATGTGTCGTTTATGAAAAAACATCGATTGAAATAGCGAAAATTATAAAGCGTTACAAACGCCTTTCTTCGGTGTTTTTTTCAAAACACGTGTATCAGGCGTACAAAAAGTTGTTGGTGGTACAGTACCTTTGTTGTGAGGCGTTTAAATTTTTTACATGCAGTCGAATATACTTCAACTGTGTGGTGAATATGCGCAGAAGAAAAAAAAGTTAAAGAAACAAAAAGTTATATTTTACCTCCCCTCCTGATTTTTTTATAGATGTAATCGGAAACCAACCATTTTTCTGGCCGCACTTACATACCATTAAAATTATTCGGTGTTCCGTTAGGCCACTCGTTGTTTCACCTTTTCGACCTATGATTTACAAGCGCGAGAACGCGAGAACACGATACGAAGTAGCGAAATCACGATGCGAGGGAGCGAGATTACGATGCGAGATCGCGAAATAACTATCGCGATCTCGCATCGTAATCTCGCTCCCTCGCATCGTGTTTTCGCCCTTGTATATCCAAAGGTCGAGAATGCGAAAAAACGATGCGAGGTTACGAAATTAATATCGCGACCTCGCATCCGCCGAAATTACTTGTCTGCGCATATGCAACCGGAAAGCGAGAGTACGATATGACTATCGTTGTTTCGCAATTTCGACCTATGCTCGAACGAAAACGCGAAAACACGAGGCGAGATCGCTATATTAATTTCGCAACTTCGCATCGAAAACGCGAAAACACGATGCGAGGGCGCATCGTAATCTAGCAATTTCGCATCGTGATTTCGCTACTTCGTATCGTGTTCTCGCGTTCTTGCGCTTGTAATCCAAAGGTCGAAAGTTGGAAACAACGAGTGGCCCTAACGGAACACCGTAAAGTTACGCATCCAAGTTTACGTTGCCATTCAATATTGTTTAAAGCATATTCATACAAATTCAAGAGCTCTTCAAAACTTGATCTCAGAAAGCCGATGTAGTCAAAATCAACGACTGCATATTATAACTTTATCGAGTGCTAAAGAAAAGTTCTTAGGCACATCAGTTTAAAGTATTGCCTCATTCGGCGTGTTTTCTATCTCAGAAATTAAATGTTGTACCATAACATTGACCACTTTTTTTTCACAATATTTTGCAGTAACCTGGAATAAAACCCACACACGTCAATATAATAATCTATGACACGCATGTTTAATAGTTTTGACCATTTGATTGAACGTGTATGGGCCGTTTAATTGTCAACAAACACATATATACGTAACCAGGCGCGGTATAAACAGGATTTGGATTAGAGAGGGCGGAAATGTTCAGTGACTTAAATAAAAAGCTGCCAACAAACGACTTTTGGTCCCTCTTTAATTAAAACTTGAAAGGATATATATCGAAACGTGCGATATCGACAGACAGGAACAATTGTACGGAACATACAGAAGAATGGGGTTTGATTAAGAGCACATAAATGGCAGCGAAATGCATAATAAATTATATATAATGAGTTTAAAAAATCAAATAGTGGCCAATTTTCAAGGGGGCGTACGCCGCTTCCGCCCGCTCAAAATCCGCCTATGGTAACAGCCCTGTACGCCACTTTAAAGTGAGTAACACATAAAATGGCCTAAATACATTTAACAAAATTAAGTTAATTAACATATATTTTCTATTTAAAATGGCATAAAAGTTAAGAACAAACATTGCTTGTAAATGCATAATAAGCTAGTTTTTATTTACCAAATAGTTTTCGTCTGTACAAGCGGAAACTCAAATACATGTATAGACGTTGACTTGACAGTTGGTTTAGGTAAAACAACACTAATAAACGATGCAACAGTCGACACTAGTACTTGTTGATTTCTTTCATATTGAAGTGTTTCCTTCGTCATTTTTATGTTTTTCTGTTAGCCTTCAAGTTTTACTGCCACTTACATCTGCTTAATTTGAAAATAACTGATATGAAAGATCGTACATACACACTTAAACGAGTCTGTTGAAAGTATGTTCAACAGACTCGGGTTGTGATCAAATGAGCTAAATCTGTGTTACACCGCTATCTACGTGTTGCTGTACGCCTGTGTAATCTGTGGACGAATATTGTGAGTTAGGCCTCATTTCTATAAAGGTAAACATTTTATAAACATATATTGGAAAGAGTTGCACCGGCGTTTTATCAACCGACTGCAGCACTGTTTGCAACCGACTGCGAAATTCTTAATTATTATTGCTAATTCTTATGTTAAATTACATTCAGCTATCAACATCAGATATTCTTAGTGCACGTTTTCTGCGTTTCCAGCGACGTGCATATAATTATGAAAATGTTCGTTCATAACATCTCATGTGCTTCAAATACTGGCTACAGGATTATGCACCTATAAATATTTTCCCCGGGGGGGGGGGGGGGAGCGGGAAACCCCAGGGGAATTAGACTTATTGTACTTTGGGGGGTCTAATTCCCCACCCTAGAGCCAAGCATTTTTGTTAAAATCCCCTCAATGGGGATGCTTAATTGGTGTATCAAATGGTCCGGGGGCCAATATAACCAGGATCTAAAATAAATCCGAACAAAGTCTATTTCCGGGACCCGGAATCATTCGGCTTGTCAAATTCCCGCCTATCGGGAATTGCTTTCAGTCTAAAGTCTCGTATATGCCCGCCGCTCCTCCCCTGGGGGAAAATATTGATAGGTGCATTAGGTAAAGTTTAATAAATGTGTATACACTGGGGTGTTCATAATTTAACTTATTAATATTTAAACGCCTTTAAAATTGAAGTGTACATGTACATGATGCACACATATTTTTGCTTTATAAAGCTACATTCAATTAAAGCAATTAAGAAATATTTTTCGTTTATCATTGTTTATCGGTCAATAAGCAACGATTTGGAGTTCCGTTGCGTAGGAATTAAAACACGAGTGCGCAAGCCTGCATTGTTAAATAGCCATGCTTCAGAACGACAAAGAGTTGTTTATTGGCCGATAAACAACGATAATGCGAAAATTATTTCGATTCTAACGTGATTTCACGTATATTTTTGCAATTGTTATTGGAACTTCTTTTTACTATGCTCCGCTCAGAATGGGGGCTATTTATTGCGTTGGTTATTAGGTAGTTTAACAACAACGATAATTGTGTTCTTTGTCTATAGAAAAATTTGCGACAATCATGTTAGAATAAATAATTTTCAACATCACGTACAGCTAATGTATACCACCATAAGTAATTATAACACTCGTTTAATACGTTCAATCAGGAATATAACATTAACAAGATGGCCCAACACTCACCGGAAGCGGAAATGGAGCGTCTGAAGAAGCAGCTGAACCTGGGTCCCCACCCCTCGGAATACGGGGCCTTCCGTGAGATGTTCAAGGGGGACAGGGAGGTCGTGTTCACATCAAAGACTAAGTAGGCCTTGTAAAGGACGTTTAGATCTAGCCCTGATGTACGCGCGTTTAGATTTAGCCCTGATGTACGCGCGTTTAGATCTAGCCCTGATGTACGCGCGTTTAGATCTAGCCCTGATGTACGCGCGTTTAGATCTAGCCCTGATGTACGCGCGTTGAGATCTAGCCCTGATGTACGCGCGTTGAGATCTAGCCCTGATGTACGCGCGTTTAGATCTAGCCCTGATGTACGCGCGTTTAGATCTAGCCCTGATGTACGCGCGTTTAGATCTAGCCCTGATGTACGCGCGTTTAGATCTAGCCCTGATGTACGCGCATTTAGATCTAGCCCTGATGTACGCGTATTACAAAATATTTGAAATACACGTACGTTTTCTTACTTTTGCGGTATTAAGTTGTATAAATAATTTGACGTCGTTTTACGTATTTTTTGTCCAATAGTTTTGTATGCAACTGCAGTTGCATACAAACTTACAAATACAATATGTAGTTTTTAACCAGGTCTCTGGTTATTAGATTGGCGAATGTCGGCGAGCGGGAGGGTGGTCCTGGACAATCTCTTCAGATCGCAACTCCTTCATTTCCCAATGGATTTAGCCCCAGTCGCACTGTCACCATTTTGGCTACGATAGCCCACGATTGATCGTGGACGTGTTAATCGTGGTGAGTCGGGACGCACAGTGCCCCGATTGTATCTTCCTACGTATACCTACGGTTGTTGTATGACGAGACTATGAATATCAACGACACATGTAGGTTTCCGCAGCCGATTCACCACGGTTTTACCACGATATGATTCGGATGTAATACGCTAGCGTTAGGTAAACGCTACGGTATTAGACGATTACAGACGATTGTTAACGTTTCTCAAAAGATTATAGTAAGATTAAAGAAGATTCATCACGATAAACCTAAGAGCAGCCAATAATTTTCTCGCTGCAACACGCTTCAAGGTGACTTGGACATCACGATGCCTCGTGCATAATCGTGACACCAACGTAGGCAAATGTAGTGAGGGCGTAGTGACATCGCGTTAAACCGTACAGGCAACGCGACCCAGTCGTCGCGTTGTCGTTGTCCATCGCGTATATTCATGAGTAGTCATACTAGGTGTCGCTAAAGACCCTACTGGAATCGTAACTGAGCCGTAGTGCAAGCGTATAAATCCGTATAATCCCCCCCCCCCCACACACACACACACACCCCCTACATTTCTCAAGCGATTTCGACCAACCTTTCACAGAACTACTGTAATCAAGTTCCTAGCGCATATTGTCAGGCTTTTGTGATTCCACCATCTTTGGCGGAATTATGTCAGGCCTGGCAGTTGAGCTGTTGGAAATTAAAAACCTGATTTTGCGACATTTCTATGTCTCTTTTATATACATTACGTTTCACAAATAGTTTTACATGCATTGCGTTTTGCGTTTTAAGTGTATAACGCGTTGCAAAAATGTTCTGAGTGTAACTTTATCCAGACTTAACGTGAAACTAATAGTTTGCAGGTATTATATTTTACAAATAGTTTTACACCAGCAAACTTTTACATAATACTCTTTATGTCTTTATGCGTTACGTCTGAAACCGTTATTAACAAACACCTTTGTCCTACATTTGTATTTTCTTTCCAGCCACGACGGGCCGCGGTCCACCGCCACCAGCATCTACTTTCTGTTGGCACACCCGAACTGCGTCACGTGGCACAAGCACCTGTCCGACGAGGGGTTCTTCTGGCACGCCGGGGGAAAGGTCAAGGTCAGTGCCGTTACTGTTCGGTTGTGTACAGTATAAACAATACTTCAGTTCGTGTTTGTCGATCTTCATCTAAGAATTGAATAGTATTTTTTTCTGCATTTCATCGGTGTATAAACTGTCGGAAAATTACGCCTAATTTGCAAAACGCCGACGGTATGAACTGCGCCGGTACGTGTTACACTTCTGCGCATGACAGTTGTTTTATCATTTGTTAATGTATGATCTGTCTAATGTTTGACCGCTTACCGGCAATGTTTCGAGCTATCTACCCGGGCTAAATGCATGTGCGTAAAGTGTCGTCCCGGATAAGCCTGTGCAGTCCGCACAGGCTAATCCGGGACGACACGTTCCGCCTATAGTGGATTTATGTTTAGAAGAGACTTCCTTGAAACAGAAAATACCATAGAAACGGAAAGTGTCGTCTTGGATCTTCTGATCCGGGACGACACTTTACGCCCATGCATTAAGCCCGGGTTTTCTACGACAAGCCTCAATTCCATTTGCATGTGCATCATCCAGCGCCCTCACTAACAAGTTCTCCTCAGTGCTAAACCAGCTACACCGCTATCAGTGCTATGGTCTGTCGATTAAAGGGATTGTGTAATGGATTTGAATACACGTAACCCTTGTTGACATGCCCACTGCAGTAATGCCATCCTTAAAAAATTGTTTGTTTGTGGTAACGCGACCGACTGACGAAATTGGACCCGACTCCCTATTTATAGGCTTCCGTGAAGCAATTTTTTCTTCGTCCGCGATATTTCGGTTCTTTTTTTTCCGGTATTTAAATCTTCAATTGAATTAAATTCAATTATTGTACTAAACATTTAAATTGATAAAGCTGAATTTTGAACATTGTTTAGCCTGATGCCGTGTCATACACTGAGCAATGTGATTTGCTCTTGTATTTTGTGTTAAGGTAATTTGGTCCCTGTCTATGGTCGTCTTCATCTATTCCCACCAAAAAAAAACAACCTTTCCAGTTTAAACCACAAGTACTTTATTCTCACCCCAAGGCTATTGTTTGAGGAACTTCAGTTTATTACCATCATTGTGCTCGTTTGCGTAATTATGGTAAACATAATCTCAGATGATATCTAAGTATAATGATTTAATAAATCACTCGTCATTTACGTGTAAAGTGTTACCCCTGTCCGTGCGTGCGTCAGTCCAAAAACATCCGTGTCCGGTCAACAACTCTGTCATGTCTGGCTGGATTTTGAAATTACATGTACTGGGTAGAAATGTTCACCATCATGATGTGTCGCGCGCAAGATGCAAACCAGTACATCCAAGGTCAAGGTCACACTTAGAGGTCAAAGGTCAAAAATGGGTTCTGTTTTTCGTTTGCGGTCAATAACTCTGCAATGTCTTCATTGATTGTGAAATTACTTGGTAGAAATGTTCACGATCACGAGCCAATGTGTCGTGCGCAAGACCCAGGTCTGTACCTCCAAGGTAAAGGTCACACTTACAGGTCAAAGGTAAAAAATGGGATCGTTTTCGTGTCCGGTCAATTACTCTGTCTTTTCTGGAAGGATATTGAAATTAATCGATAGAAATGTTCACAATATTGAGACGATGTGTCGCGCACAAGACCCGTAGCTCCAAGGTCAAGCTCACACTCTACGAATAGTTTCCACCCATGTTTCTGCATCTAAATTTATTTCATCTTTACTAAATGTACTCACTTGTGATGAACATTAAATGTTAACTGCTAATACATTTCTGTGACCAGTCCCAATCAGCGGGGGCATTCATGTCCTATGGACACGTTTCTACTTTTAATATGAATGACACATTTTGTGAAAACGTCCATTAGACCGCTTTTTCACGTGTCCGTATCCGCATTGCGCAAAAATAAAATAAAATAAAATGGAACAACGTAATATAAACAAGAGGTGAGTGTTAGTAAAACAGTTATGCCCTAGGTATAATACAATCTTTAAAATATCAAGTTTGCAGAGGATTGGATAAAAACTGTTGGGCATAGAGAGTGTATATTGCTAACATGAAAGGCACATTTTAGATAAATCGAAGAGCATTACTCTGTCATTCCAGCGGTGATTTGGCTGGTTAGTGATTATTGAACTTGGCCGAGATATTATGTCTACAAATATTGTCATGAAGTTTGGTGAAGATTGGATGAAAACTGTTGAATTTAGAGAGCGGAAACGTCTAAAAATGCCAATTTTAGGTCATTCAAGGGCCATAACTCCACAATTCCTGGGGCGATGTGGCTGATTATCGACCTTGCCGAGGTTGACCACAAACACTTTCAGCAAGTTTGGTGAAGATTGGATAAAAACTGTAAGACTTAACGAGCGTAAACGGCTAAATATGCCAATTTTAGATCATTAAAGGGCCATAACGCAACAATTCCTGGGACGATTTGGCTGATTATCGAACTTGCCGATATATTGTGGCCACAAACATTTTCATGAACTTTGGTGAGGATCGGATGAAAACTGTCGGACTGAAACGAAATTGGTCTATACCGACCGACAGACCGACGGTGACGGACCGACCGTCCGACATTAGCAAACCAATATACCCGGCCATCTTCGATGGCGGGCATAATAAATGCAGATACATATACGTTAACAGATGTGGACATATGGAAACGCGACCGTTATATTCCCCAGGTGCGTATGCTGACTGACGGCGGGGAGTTGTCGAGCGCCACGCTCGGTGACGTGGTGCAGCACGAGGACTGCGTGGCGCATGTGGTGGTGCCGCATGACACGTGGTACTGCGCCGAGCTGCAGGACGGAGCCGCGTACGCCCTCTATAGCGCTGTAGTGATGCCGGGTGAGCCACACCTTTAGTGTCGTCTGTATTCATAATCATATTTGTTAGTTTTAAAATTCATCCACATCTCTAATCCCAAAAGGCACGAACACTGAGGCGGATCCGTGGTCTAAGGTAACGCTCTGGCTTCACATCCCAGGGGTCGCAGGTTCGAGCCCCCGCTACACCATAACTTACTAACTTGTCTTTCGCATGAGACGTCAAACCGAGGTGCAGTGTACTAAGTGCTTCACACCGGGCACTGAAAAACCCAGGGTTGTCTCTGGAACGGGACGTCTTCTGTATCTTCTATCACTAACCCCCGTAACCCAACTAACAAGTCTTCTGGGGGCGATGGCCATAATAATGGGAGAGAATCCCGGTGCACTCGATAAAAATGTACTACCCACAACCGTACACTGAACCAACACTTCTAATTTTCGTGATAAATGCTTTATTTAAACAAAATGTGACAGCGGTTAATTTATTACAACCGGGCCAGGCTAGCTCAGTTGGTAGAGCGCTGGAATGTCAATCCGGGTAATTCAAACAAACAAAACAAACACACAATCATAATCTGTCCGCCTGTAAAACTGTAATGCTTTCTCCATTAACCCGGAAATGTTGCCCCTTCAATTCCGCTAGATTTAATCGCAGCTTAATGTAAATTGATTGTATTGTTTATCTTTTTAAACTTCCAACAATATATGTATGTCAATCAGCTGAAAATGTGAACTTCCTTTATGTCACTCATAGCCAATTCTCAAGTTCGGGATGTTGTATGAATACACATTAGTCAACACAAGACTGTCTGTAACATATTATGCACCTATCAATATTTACCCCCATATACGAGACTTTAGACTGAAAGCAATTTCCGACAGGTGGGAATTAGACACACCACATATTTCCGGGTCCCGGGAGATAGACTTTGTTCGGAATTTACATCACGGTAATATTGGCCCCCGGACCATTTGATACACCAATTAAGCACCCCCATTGAGGGAATTTAGACAAAAATGT
The DNA here is from genome assembly GCA_027627225.1 of Congeria kusceri. Classification (NCBI taxonomy): domain Eukaryota; kingdom Metazoa; phylum Mollusca; class Bivalvia; order Myida; family Dreissenidae; genus Congeria; species Congeria kusceri. Next base: position 9,813,241 of record CM051037.1, on the reverse strand, counting down.
TTGGCTCTAGGGTGGGGAATTAGATCCCCCAAAATACAATTAGTCAAATTCCCCTGGGATTGCCCGCCGCTCCCCCCCCCCCCGGAGAAAATATTGATAGGCGCATTACGACAACAGCAACAGCATCAAAAATGATAAGCGCATATTCTACTTGTGTATTTCTGGCTTCCACAGGGGTTTCGAGTTTCGGGACTGGCTCGCCGGGGACCGGGAAGAAATGCTGAAGGCGTTTCCACAGCATCGTGACGTCATCACGAAATTCACGTGACTGCGCGCAATATCACGATTATTGAAATGAACCGCGTGTATTCTAGTATGTACAAATGGATACGTGAAAAACATTCTTATTGAACCTCCGACGGAAATTGTTAAACAAAACAACTCTTAGCGTTTGATTCTAAAGTAGCAATATCTTAGTTTATTTGATATAGTATTTGATCCGTTATGACTGGGATTCGACAGAAAAATGTGAAATATGCGAGAAAACAAGCTTTCCTGTCCAAAACATCGATGGCAACGGCATCTGCACAGTAACCATCTGGACTTGACGTTAAAATGACAGTTTTCAACAAAATACTTTTATTGTTATAATGTATGTACATATGTTGTTATTAATTGTGTTTATAAGACGTTTTAATGTTCAACTTACCGTAATTCGGAATATTGCTACGTCCCGTGTAGATGTTTGTATACCGGCAATAAAATTATGTAATTATTATGTTCAATTCTTTAAAAGTATGTTTTAAAGTGTGTATGTACGATCTTCCATATCAGTTATTTTCAAAATAAGCAGATGAAAGTGACAATAAAACTTGAAATTAAACAGAAAAACATAAAAATGACGAAGGAAAAGAAATCAATAAGTACTAGTGTCGACTTTTGCCTCGCTTATTAGTGTTGTACGTGTTACCTAAACCAACTGTCAAGTCAACGTATATTTGAGTTTCCGCTTGTACAGACCAAAACTAGCTTATTGTGCATTTAAAAGCAATGTTTGTTCTTAACGTGTATGTCCTTTTAAATAGAAATATATGTTAATTAACTTAATTTTGTTATTTGTATTTATGCCACTTTATATACTCACTTTAATGTAATATTCAGTTATTAAATCATTTCAGATCAAGTCGCCAGGGTCCGTTCTTAGTGTAACCCAGCTGAAAAAATCCCAAGCCACAATGGGAATCGAACCCGGGACCTCCCGGTTCCTAGGCAAACGCTCTTCCGTGTCGCTATAAAAGCTAGCTCATATAGCAAGGCAGTATAAGTGTCCCTTATACATCACCCTACTACATTAACTAGTATTGAGAATAAAGAATATACTTAGACTCAAGAACAATACTAGTGAGTGTTTGCAAATATACATAGAACCAACGTCACTTTTGTCATTAAAATAAAAGAAGTCCTTAAGTATATGGATCTTTCATGTATAGGTCATTTTCCAGTAAAATGTTTTAACTTATAAATATGGTACTGATGTTCCTTACTTTACTTAACTACAACTCAAGTTAACATTGTTTTTAACGGCATTGTGTATGCATCCCAAAAGGCGAATAAAGGGGTGGAAACGGCGTACGGTCCCTCTAAAATTAAACCACAATATCTTGAAAAATATTAGGCGTGTCGTGGGAAAACCGGGCTTAATGCATGTGCGATAAGTGTCGTCCCGGATTAGCCTGTGTACGGTACTTTCCGCCTACAGTGGATTTATGTTTAGAAGAGACTTCATTAAAACAGAAAATACCATAAAAGCGGAAAGTGCCGGCCTGGATTAGCCTGTGTGCACTTCCCTAAAGTTTCATAATGATTGCACAAAAGCTTCTCAAGTAATTGTCTGCACAAACTGAAGGGGACGCTCCGGTGGCCGGCGCCACCAAAAGTAACCCCTAAATGTCGCCTTTTCAGGCGACACAAAAACCCTGTCGCCTGCAGCCCGTGTTTTTTTAAGTGCTGGTTATAACCAATCATCTGCTATTTGAGAAAACTAAACTCACTGTTATTTCATAGAAATATTTCCTGTTCTTTATTTTTCCATATAATACAATATTAATACAACAATTCATCAATAAATATAAAATAATGATTGTTAACATCTCATTTATCTAGACTACATGACATTCATGCAGTAGTACATGTAGAGCATACACACTAACACATTTACTGCAATAAAAGATATATCTTTATTTTATTTTGTGGTCAAATATAGAAAAAATATCGGTCAGATAAATCCTTATCACTCACTGTGCTGGACTACTTTTTTTTAATGTAAAAAATACTCATTCGCATTAAATAAAAAGAAAATGTGCTCGTTTTCGGTGTGATAAACATTATATCATCACTGGTAAGGGATACAAGCGCTCATGAAAATATTAATTGTCTCCCTTTCCAGTGATGATATAACGCGTTATCACACTGAAAACAAACAAATATCCCCTATATATCTATATATTGAATTGGCTTTCACAAGGTATGAAATAAAAATTTGAACCATTCACCAAAGTTATAAACACAGCTAATACACTTGTTTGAAAAAAACAAATTTCATTGGAAACTGCTGAACACTTTAGTTTAATTCACATTAACACAATTTTTTAACTTTTGTTTGAAACAACAACAAAAAAACTTCATTAGAAACTGCTGAGCACTTTAGTTTAATTCATATTAACACAATTTTATAACTTTTGTTTGAAACAACAACACAAAAATTCATTAGAAACTGCTGAGCACTTTAGTTTAATTCACATTAACAAGATTTTCTTTGGCAGGCCTGCTTTCAAAGTAAAAAATATACCCGCCTCAGTCAGCAGTTTCAACACTTTAATTATTTTGATTTAGAGTTGCTTATCAGCTAATAAACGATGATTTTGGAGATCTGATGCGTTTGAATTAAGTCACAAGGTGTTAGCCCGAGTTGTTTAATATACAGAATAAGAACGACAAATAGTTGTTTATCAGCTGATAAACAACAATATTGTGAAAATTATTTCGATTCCAACGTGACCTGACAACATTTTCTGCGATTACAATGCGAACTATATTTTACAGTTTCGGAACTATTTTTTTCGGTTGTTTACTGGTAATTTAACAACGGTGAATTTTTTTCTTTGTCTATAGAAAACTCTGCATGTGTCAGGTTAGAATTATACATATTGCATGTTTAACTTGTTTTTTGGGGTGTCACGATGTTAGAAATACATATTGAAATATATTGTGATATTTTGTAATTTATCACGATATTTATTGTGATATATTGCGACCTTTGTATTTATTTAGTTGATAAGCTTAAGACTGATAAAATCACTATGAACAGCACAATATTTTCTATAATAAAAATATTTAGGATGTTTAAAAAAAAAATATTTTCAGTTGTTGATGACATGCACAACGACAGCAGCAAATAAACAGCAAATAAAAAAGCAAAACAATTATGAGCAACACTCTCAAACCGCCTGTCAAGATGGTTCACTGTATTTAATATATTACGTACACAGTGATTTTTTTACATGTATAGGTACTCTATTCATGACATATATTTCACGCTTTATTTTAACTGGAAACAATATCAGGGTTACTGTATTATTTTTAGCATGAACATTTTAAGAGAAAACATGGATACCAAACATAAATGGAATTTTATTTGTCGTCATTGCAGTCTATAATGGTCTGGCTTTTGATCTTCACCCCTACAAAACTATAAACTTCACAAAATGACACTGGCTTTCAATTGTTTATCACCAACAATAAGCGTGTTTTAATTAAGCCAAACGTTTTGTAATCAAGGTAATAATATCAAGAAAAAACACAAAACTGTACAAAGACTACATAAATAATGCAATATACCAGTATAGACATTCATATTGCAATACTTTATTGCAGAATCAAATATTGCAATAAACCAATATACCGGTATAGACATTCATATTGCAATACTTTATTGCATAATCAAATATTGCAATAAACCAATATACCGGTATAGACATTCATATTGCAATACTTTATTGCAGAATCAAATATTGCAATAAACCAATATACCGGTATAGACATTCATATTGCAATACTTTATTGCAGAATCAAATATTGCAATAAACCTATATACCGGTATATTGTGTTTTAACAATAATTTAACCAAGCATGTCAGAGTATTTGAAAATTTTATTTGTCCATGTAATTTAGCAACAACATAAAATACCTGTCTACACAATAATTTACCTCTTCAAATTGTTTTCCAAACACAAAGTTGTTTTTTATTAAATGATTTTTTTCCAAATATATCTGCAAAGAATAAATATACACATATGCTGACTAAATCACAATAATAAAAAAAAAGGTCTGTAATGGAGTGTTTAAAATACAATTCTAACATGATAAACGCTAATTTTTCTATAGACAAAGAACAAATTATAGTCGTTAAACTACCTAATAAACAACGCAAAAGTAGTCCTGATTGTGAGCGGAGCATAGTAAAATGTAGTTCTTATTACAATTGCAAAAATATTTTTCAAATCATGTTGGAATCAAAATAATTTGCGCATCATCTTTACCGTCTAATAAACAACTTTTTGTCATTCTGATGCGTGGCTATTAAACCACTCAAGCTAACGCCCTTGTGGTTTAATTCCTAAACATCAGAACTCCAAATCGTTGCTTATTGGCTGATAAACAACAATAAATAAAAAATTATTTCCTAATTTAAACATAACCATCTCAGGTTTACTTGGAAACTACATGTACATCATCAACACTTGTCATAGTCCAATGTCTCTATATAAATCACACATTCAAACATCGAATGCTGCATAAACTTTCAAATACTATGCAGCGTGTCGTGGGCAAACCGGGCTTAATGCATGTGCGTGAAGTGTCATCCCAGATTATTACAATCCAGGATGATCCAGGACAGCATTTTCCGCCTACAGTGGATTTATGCTAAGAAGAGACTTCCTTGAAACAGAAAATACCAAAAAAGCAGAAAGTGCCATCCCAGATCAGCCTGTGCGGACTGCACAGGCTGATCCGGGATGACACTAACGCGCATGCATTAAACTCGGTTTTCCAAAGACACGCCTCCTATGTATTAAATGTGTATATGAACTGCACTACACAGGCATTGCCAGAAATGCACTATGGACAACCCAACTGTCGCGCCTTCACAATTGGTCCCAGGTTAAAAGCAGTTATTTTGAAAGTCTTGCATATTTTATTTAAATACTGAAGTGCTGAATATTTATGACGCATCATAAATTTCATGTCATAATTCCATGAATAGTTTGTGGTAGTGTTTTCTTTGTATACCATTACAAAGGAATGTAATAGTTGTCGCCAAAAAGTGTTAACTTTTGTATAATTTCAATAAATGAAATTTGATAAAAAGAAAATCGAAATCAATTTAAGATCATTCGTGAACAAAGGACTGAGCGTGTAACTGATTCTAAACAAAGCAACCTGTGATTCTAGTACTGTGCAGTTCATGAATTTAAATATAACACACTCAACACAAGCTGTTTCAATTCATTAAAATTCTAGAGATCTAGATATGACTTGTAGCTATCGTCGCCGCACTTTTCCCGTTCCACACAACAGCTGCAGGATTCTGTCTATCACGAAGGCTCCTATGATATCTGCTATAACCACTGCCATCACAGTGTTACGGAACTGTGGATGAGAAATGAAATTAGTATCTTATCAGACGTACAGTCAACAAAATTAAAAAGTAACAAAATAAACAAGAGGGCCATGATGGCCCAAAGCGCTCACCTGAGAACTGGTACAAATGAAGACCATACTGTTGTGACCAGTTTGAAAATTAAGGTATCTGAACAATACACATTGGGGGTAGGATCAAGTTTGATTTAAAACATCGGTAAGTGCAATGGGCTAACTAAAGTATGAGTTGGGTAGTAGATGTGCGTTTTTTGCTAATGGTTCTCAAATCATGGAAAATGCACAAACAGTAGATTTTGATGTCTTTTTCGCAAACAGTTTTGGAAAACTAGTTGCAATGCGATAATTGCGATGGCTGTGCTATAAGGTAAAGTTTTGCTTTTTGTTTGATAATTTTCAATCCAATGATGATAAATGATGTTAATGCAGGCTCTGAAGACATCAATGTTGGAAATCAAATTTTATCAATCCATTTTTATGGTCATGCGCAAACTGTTAGTTTGGTCAACATTGAAACCAAAATCGTGTGTGCAAGCCAATCATTGATAACTTGTTGATGTTTTTCTCCAAACACAAGGGGCAATAACTCTGGTGTTTCTGGCCCGATCATGCTTATATTCTACTTCACCTGTAGTCTTACGTTCATAGACAAAATGTACATCATTGGTGAAGATTGGATGAAAAATGAAGTCTCTATCCTGAATAATGTCCATTTTTGAATATTTTTTTCACACTAAGGGCAACAACTCTGGTGTTTCTGGTCCAATCTTGCTTATATTCGACTTCACCTTTAATCTTATGGTCACAGACCAACTGTGCAAGATTGGTAAAGATTGGATGAACAAGAGCTGTCAGAGGACAGCGCGCTCGACTATTCGAAGTATTTCAGTTGGTACATATTTTGGAAAGTAGAAAAGGCATACATTTGTTGAAATACAAAACTGAGTTATGGCAATTATTTCATCAAATTATTCCAAGTTTCAACCTTATGTAGTTAATAACTAATGTAGTTTTGAAATTGTAAGAGTTCTAAATATAAACTTTAACCAGAAAATCTAAGTAAAAAAGGGGCATAACTCTGTCAAAATGCAAAACAGAGTTAACGGGAGGTGGCCCTGACACTAGAGTTGATGACAAAGGTATATTCCTATTTTAAAGTGAACAACTTACGTAGTTCTGAAGTTACAAACGTTTTGAATATAAACTTTAACTAGAAAATCTATGTGAAAAGGGGGCATAACTCTGACAAAATACAAAACGGAGTTATATGGAATGTTGCCCCTGACACTGGAGTTGATGACAAAGGTACATTCCAATTTTCAAGTGAATAACTTATGTAGTTCTGCAGTAACAAAACTTTTGAATATAAACTTTTACCAGAAAATCTAAGTGAAAAATGGGCATAACTCTGTCAAAATACAAAACAGAGTTACATGGAATGTTGCCCATGACATGGAAGTTGATGACAAAGGTATATTCCAATTTTCAAGTGAATAACTTGTGTTGTTCTGAAGTTACAAAACTGTTGAATAAAAACTTTAACTACAAAATCTATGTGAAAAAGGGGCATAACTCTGTCAAAATACAAAACAGAGCTATAGGGAATGTTCCCCCTGACACTGGAGTTGATGAAAAAAGGTATATTCCAAGTTTCAAGTGAATAACTTCTGTGGTTTTGAAGTTACAAACTTTTGAAAATAAACTTGCCCCAGAAAATCAATGTGTAAAAGGGGCATAACTCTGTCACAATACAAAACTGAGTTATAGGGAATGTTGCCCTTGATACTGGAGTTGATGACAAAGGTATATTCCAAGTTTCATGTGAATAACTTGTGTAGATTTGAAGTTACAAGACTTTTGAATAAAACCTTCAACCAAATCAGACCCGGACGCCGACACCGGGGGTAGTAGGATAGCTCACCTATTCTTCAAATAGTCGAGCTAAAAATGAAGTCTCTATCCTGTATTATGTCCATTTTTGCATGTTCTTTCACAAACAAAGGGCAATAACTCTGGTGTTTCTGGTCCGATCTTGCTTATATTCGACTTCAACTGTAATCTCATGGTAATAGACAAACTGTGCAAGATTGGTGAAGATAAGATGAAAAATGTCTCTCTCCATTTTTGTATATTTTTTTAAATAACAAACGGCAATAACTCTGGTGTTTGAAATACAATCTGGCACATTTTTGACGTCTGCTGAGATCTGATGGTCATACACAAACTGTGAAAATTTGGTTAAGATTGGATGGAAAATAAAGTCTATACGTTGGAAAAGGGCACTTATGCACTTTTTTTGCATGAAAAAGGGGCAATAACTCTGGTGTTACTGGTGTGATCTGATCCAATAACAATCCCATCCGAGATTTTATGGTCTTACACAAACTGTGCAAGTTAGGTCAAGATTGAATAAAAAATGTAGTCTTTATCGCGATAACGGTCCAAATTGTTGACGGCACCTTGACAACGGAGAGGTCCACTATACCAATAGCTCACCGAGCACTTCGTGCTCAGGTGAGCTAAAAAGAAAGAATTCCAAAATTGCCGTATGTACAGAGCAATAATCAATGCCAATTATCTTCCCGTCTACAACATGACCTTTATCATGTGCACATTTTCCAACAATTCTAATGTCAGATTTTTTTTTGCTTTCTTTCACATCTTTGTAGTGCCCAAAACAAAGTAGATTTTTTTTACTTACAAGTGACTAGATCTACTTTAAACTGTTCACAGAAAATGAGTGAACCAGTCAAGAGCTGTCTCAGGACGGTGCGCTCGACTATTTATACCGCTTTATCAGATCTTCTCACAGTTCTACTCACCTCTCCAGGTAATTGCACTAGTTCAAAGTACTCCACACAGGTCTACTCACCTCTCCAGATAATTGCACTAGTTCAAAGTACTCCACACAGGTCTTCTCACCTCTCCAGATAATTGCACTAGTTCAAAGTACTCCACACAGGTCAACTCACCTCTCCAGGTAATTGCGCTAGTTCAAAGTACTCCACACAGGTTTACTCACCTCCCCAGATAATTGCACTAGTTCAAAGTACTCCACACAGGTTACTCACCTCTCCAGGTAATTGCACTAGTTCAAAGTACTCCACACAGGTCCACTCACCTCTCCAGGTAATTGCAGTAGTTCAAAGTACTCCACACAGGTCTACTCACCTCTCCAGGTAATTGCACTAGTTCGAAGTACTCGTTGGCCTCAGGCATGAGGCCACTAGCCAGGGCTATGATGGCGCCCCCAGATATGGATATACTGTACAACATCGGCTTGTTGTTGATCAGGCTCTCCATAAACGGCTCACCCTGAAATACAGACACACAGGCACTGCAAATCCAGTTTGCATCCATCCCAGTCATTTCCATACAAATTGCATCAAAACAAGTGCATTCAAAAGAAATTGGTTGAGTTACATGGTGAAAGTTAATTTTGATGCATTTGTTACACAAGCCTTAATTTAATTCTATATTGTGATATAATAGAAACAAAAGAACTGTGTAGATTACTGTAGAATCATTTTATTTCGCAAAAGGTCTAATTTTCGCTTATTTCGTGGTCCAACAGAGTGCGAATTTAAGACCCCGCATACATTTTTTTTGTGCGTGATTGTAAGAAACAAGAGCTGTTTGTTAAACAGTTATGCACCCTCTAGGTTAAAAACAATCTTAAAAATTTCAAGTTTGGTGATGATTGGATGAGAACTGTTGGACATAGGGAGCAGAAACTGCTTTAAAACGCCAATTTTAGATGAATGAAGGACCATAACTCTGCTGTTCATAGGGTGTTTTGGTTGAGCATCAAACTTGGCTAAGATATTTATTACCTCAAACAAACAGCTATAAAGGCCAATTTTAGTTAATAAGGGCCATAACTCCACAGTTCCTAGGGCGATTGGTTGATTATAAAACTTTACCAAGATATTATGCCCACAAGGAATTGCACGTTTGGTGAAGATTGGATGAAAACTGTTGGCCTTAGAGAGCGGAAACGGCTAAAATGGCTAATTGTAGATAATTAAAGGGCCATAACTCCACAATTCCTCCGGCGATTTCACTGTTTATCTAACTTTGCCGAGATATTGTGCCTATAAATATTTTCATGAAGTTTGGTTAAGATCACATGAAAACTATTGGACTTACCGAGCAGACCAACCAACAGACAGACCGACCAACATAAGCAAACCAATATATACACCGCCATCTTCGATGGGGGCAAAAATATACATTAACAAAATGCACAAAATGAAGACCATGTGAATCAGCCGTTTGTCAAGAAGGTGCAAAATTTAAACACCGCTAATTTATTGTTGAGGTAGTGGAAGAGCTGTGATAAAATAACCACATTAGAGAATGAACACAGGAAACTTGAACATTTTATATAACAAATTTTTGCATAAATTGCGGTGTAAACAAATATTTTGCATGGCAAGATAAATAGCTTGAAAGATTAAGAGCATACATACTTAATATTCCTTTTTACCCTTTCGATGACAGCAAATGTGGAGACCTGCAGAGGCATGGAGATGATGTATACTGTGGTGTTGAGAGACTTACCTTGTAGTTGACAGCGAATGTGGAGACCTGCAGAGAAACGGAGATGATGTATACTGTGGTGTTGTGAGACTTACCTTGTAGCTGACAGCGAATGTGGAGACCTGCAGAGACACGGAGATGATGTATACTGTGGTGTTGTGATACTTACCTTGTAGCTGACAGCGAATGTGGAGACATGCAGAGACACGGAGATGATATATACTGTGGTATTGAGAGACTTACCTTGTAGTTGACAACGAATGTGGAGACATGCAGAGACACGGAGATGATGTATACTGTGGTGTTGAGAGACTTACCTTGTAGTTGACAACGAATGTGGAGACCTGCAGAGACACGGAGATGATGTATACTGTGGTGTTGTGAGACTTACCTTGTAGTTGACAGCGAATGTGGAGACATGTAGAGACACGGAGATGATGTATACTGTGGTGTTGTTAGACTTACCTTGTAGTTGACAGAGAATGTGGAGACCTGCAGAGGCATGGAGATGATGTATACTGTGGTGTTGTGAGACTTACCTTGTAGCTGACAGCGAATGTGAAGACCTGCAGAGACACGGAGATGATGTATACTGTGGTGTTGTGAGACTTACCTTGTAGTTGACAGCGAATGTGGAGACATGCAGAGACACGGAGATGATGTATACTGTGGTGTTGTGATACTTACCTTGTAGCTGACAGCGAATGTGGAGACATGCAGAGACACGGAGATGATATATACTGTGGTATTGAGAGACTTACCTTGTAGTTGACAACGAATGTGGAGACATGCAGAGACACGGAGATGATGTATACTGTGGTATTGTGAGACTGACCTTGTAGTTGACAGCGAATGTGGAGACATGTAGAGACACGGAGATGATGTGGTGTTGTGAGACTTACCTTGTAGTTGACAGCGAATGTGGAGACCTGTAGAGACATGGAGATGATGTGGTGTTGTGAGACTTACCTTGTAGTTGACAGCGAATGTGGAGACCTGTAGAGACATGGAGATGATGTGGTGTTGAGAGACTTACCTTGTAGCTGATAGCGAATGTGGAGACCTGCAGAGACATGGAGATGATGTGGTGTTGAGAGACTTACCTTGTAGTTGACAGCGAATGTGGAGACATGCAGAGACATGGAGATGATGTATACTGTGGTATTGTGAGACTTACCTGTAGTTGACAACAAATGTTGGGGTTCTGTAGAGACATGGAGGTGATGTATACTGTGGTGTTGTGAGACTTACCTTGTAGTTGAGAGCGAATGTGGAGACCTGTATAGACATGGAGGTGATGTATACTGTGGTGTTGTGAGACTTACCTTGTAGTTGACAGCGAATGTGGAGACCTGCAGAGACATGGAGATGATGTATACTGTGGTGTTGTAAGACTTACCTTGTAGTTGACAGCGAATGTGGAGACATGCAGAGACACGGAGATGATGTACACTGTGGTATTGTGAGACTTACCTTGTAGTTGACAGCGAATGTGGAGACATGCAGAGACACGGAGATGATGTATACTGTGGTGTTGTGAGACTTACCTTGTAGTTGACAGCGAATGTGGAGACCTGTATAGACATGGAGGTGATGTATACTGTGGTGTTGTGAGACTTACCTTGTAGTTGACAGCGAATTAGGAGACATGCAGAGACACTGAGATGATGTATACTGTGGTGTTGTGAGACTTACCTTGTAGTTGACAGCGAATGTGGAGACATGCAGAGACACGGAGATGATGTATACTGTGGTGTTGTGAGACTTACCTTGTAGTTGACAGCGAATGTGGAGACATGCAGAGACACGGAGATGATGTGGTGTTGTGAGACTTACCTTGTAGTTGACAGCGAATGTGGAGACCTGCAGAGACATGGAGATGATGTTATACTGTGGTGTTGAGAGACTTACCTTGTAGTTGACAGCGAATGTGGAGACATGCAGAGACATGGAGATGATGTGGTGTTGAGAGACTTACCTTGTAGTTGACAGCGAATGTGGAGACATGCAGAGACATGGAGATGATGTTATACTGTGGTGTTGAGAGACTTACCTTGTAGTTGACAGCGAATGTGGAGACATGCAGAGACACGGAGATGATGTTATACTGTGGTGTTGTGAGACTTACCTTGTAGTTGACAGCGAATGTGGAGACCTGCAGAGACATGGAGATGATGTATACTGTGGTGTTGAGAAGGTTGGGCGCAAACTTGGCCTCTAAGTCCACCTTCCCCTCCCTGGAACAGACATTTACAGAATGAGTAGACAGGCTGCAATCCATGGCAATCAACAACCTGAGTCTCAGCCCTTTAAGTATTTGACATCCTTTGAGACTCAGGTCATAGCATGTACAGAACTTATCTAAGGGCTGGTAAAGAACATAAACTAAACTTTCATTTGTGACCAAGAAAAAATATTTGTAAAATGTTTTTCTGGATGTTTTAGTGGTCATATTCCCCTCTCAGAATGTTTCAGGTACTCAGGCACACGGGTTGCAATAAAATATCCAAAGTAATGTATGTCACAGGCATATGCTTTCCTTCAAATTGTTCAACTGATTTTCCAACAATTTAATATTTAGACCCATTCCTGAATTGTACAGAACATCCACTCATTTCTTTGTAGATCTAGCACTCACCTTGGCGAGATGAGTTGAGCACACTGTACAAGATACACTAGGGATACAAAATGTATGGCAAACTGTGAGAGCACTGTCACGATGGTGTAGAAGTTGAAGATGTTAGGAAGGGGCCGCTGCTGGGACAGGTACTTCAAGGGCTGCAAGGAAAACAGCTGTAAAAATTAGCACAAGCAGTAAGCCCTTTTCTGGTATATTTTAATCTGGGCTAGCTCAGATTCTCAGTTTTATATAGGCATTTTTTAAAACATTTTCTTGCTCCCAACTAATAATATAAGAAATTGGGCTAGCTTGGCCAAAATGCTAATATCGATGACTGGGAAACTATGAAGATTTTGAAAGACTTTATCAATTTCAATTATTACGTCACTTCTTTTGCATGCCAAAGATGTTTTTAAGTGACCTAACATATGAAGAAGAACTTGCACCAAAACAATGTCTTGAATAAGCTCCAATGACCAGAGAAATGTAGTTACGCTGTACGTATTATAAATAATGCATTACACAGTGACACTTTGCATAATATTGAGAACCAAAAGAATAATTATTTTGAGGAAATTATTAATCACTGCATTTTTACTAAAACTTGTTGTAATGTACCAGGTTAATACTAAAGAATTTTATTTTAAAAGATTGAATACTAATGAACTTAATAAACTCTCCACCACAATCACATGTTGGAATAATAATGTGGACTAAACACAACTGCATACTATTAAATAAATGGACAATGTTTTCCCAATGACTACCATATAATATAGTAATAAATAATAACAGGACAAAGGTTTGACACTGAGATGAAGGACTAGGGTATAGTAATAAACAAGAGCTGTTTGTAAAACAGTTATGCCCACTCTAGGTTACAAAGCAATGTTTCAAATATCAAGTTTGGTGAGGACTGGATGAAAACTGTTGGACATAGAGTGTGTATACTGTTAACAAGAGGGCCAAATGGCCCTGGGTCGCTCACCTGAGTTTCATTAGTCGAACAATTTTAGATTTTTATATGGATATGGATATACTGATACGGACTGATGGCAATGCGGCCTTAATCATCATGGTTTGAAAAACTTAAGTGACAACAGACATTCAAAATTTGGGAAGTACATATTGAAATTGAAGCTTTTTCTTCAATTTGCCCTAGTGACCTAGTTTTTGACCCCACCTGACCAAGATTCGAACTCGGCCGAGATATCATTGGGTCAAATGTTCTTACCAAGTATCATGAAGATTGGCCAATAAATGTGGCCTCTAGAGTCTTAACGTGGTAAATGTTGACGACGCACAACGCACGATGGACGACGAACGACAGTCAAAAGGCGATCACAAAAGCTCACCATAAGCACGTCATGCTCAGGTGAGCTAAAAAGGCCAAGTTTGAATAAATCAAGGGCCATAACTCTGTACTTCCTGGGGCAATGTGGCTGATTATGGAACTTGTCTGGGATATTATGACGACCAACATTTTCCTGAAGTTTGGTGAAAATTGAACGAAAAATGTTGAACTTAGAGAGCAGAAACGTTTAAAAATGCCGAATTTAGATTATTCAAGGGCCATAAGCCAACAATACCTGAGGCGATTTGGATGATTATCAAACTTGGCTGAGATATAATAAATGTATGGGGCATACATTTTCACCAAGTTTGGTGATGATTGGATAAAAACTGTTGGACTTTGAGAGCAGAACGAAAGTGGTCTGTCGACAAACCAACATTTGCAAACCAATATACCCCGCCATCTTTGGGGGACATAATAAGGGTTGACTCTGACATAGAGAAGAATGACCATATACTTAGTATGACTAAATAATAATTCAGAGTAAATGCTACTGTATAGTATTTAAGAAGGAATCAAATGGCAGACACAGAGATGAATGACCATTAAACAACAAAGTTTGAATAACAACTACCCTTCTCGAATAAGTGTAGTTAATACGCATTTAATGCGTATTAAACGCTGTGGTATAGGCACAATATTTTTTCCGCGTTGAATACGCATTAAATACACTTGAAAATGCAGAAAAAATACACTTATTACAGAAATAAAGTTTATTTTTTCTGCATTTTCCTGCATTAACACACTTAAGTGCATTTAAAGTGTATTTTTCAAGGAGAAAAATACACTATATCTTAAAAAATTACAACAAGTGTATTTAAAGTGTATTTTAAGTGTATTTTCTAGTGCATTAATACACTTTTTTGTAAAAATATGCAGAAAAAGTACAAAACAAATACACTTAGTGTACTAAAAGTGTACTTAATGCGCATTTAACGCAGAAAAATATGGTGCCAATACCGCAGCATTTAATACGCATTAATGCACATTAAATACATTTTTTCGAGAAGGGTGCTGTATAGCAATACGCTGCAGGAATTGAATGTGGACTTGGAGATAAATGATCTAAATGGAGATAAATGATCTAAATGGAGATAAATGATCTAAATGTGGACTTGTATATAAATGATCTAAATGTGGACTTGGAGATAAATGATCTAAATGGATATAAATGATCTAAATGGAGATACATGATCTAAATGGAGATAAATGATCTAAATGTGGACTTGGAGATAAATGATCTAAATGGAGATAAATGATCTAAATGGAGATAAATTATCTAAACGGAGATAAATGATATAAACGGAGATAAATGATCTAAATGTGGACTTGGAGATAAATGATCTAAATGGAGATCAATGATCTAAACGGAGCTAAATGATATAAATGGAGATAAATGATCTAAATGTGGACTTGGAGATAAATGATATAAAATCACGAGGTCGGATACTTTTGAATAGTAATAAATGCTGATCACCTTGACCATCGAGATGAATTACCAGAAAATGATTATACTGAGTGAATAATAATGTCTTGTAATTAATGAATATTACCACTAGGGCCTGTTGCTGAACACTTACGAAATGACTTAGTTTTATTAAATAATAATTTGGAATCAAGACTTCTGTAAATTAACAAACGAGAATTGAACGAGAAACAAGTATCGCACCTTTGACCTGGAGATGAACAGGAAGCAGCCAGCCAGTAGGAGCCCCTGCATGGTGGCCTGGGTGTCGCTGAACTTGACCCCCTCCAGGAACAGTACACTCTGGCTGTAGGCAAGGATGAGTGCATTGAGGGCAAGGATCTTAAACATCTGTAGAGTGGTGACCAGCGTGCACCGGCCCTGCTTGATGATGTGGCAGACTGCAATGAACAGGGAGAGGTGAGAATGGTGAGAGAGTGTGCAGCGGCCCTGCTTGATGATGTGGCAGACTGCAAGGAACAGGCAGAGGTGAGAACGGCGTGAGGTGAGAACGGTGAGAGAGTGTGCATTGGCCCTGCTTGATGATGTGGCAGACTGCAAGGAACAGGGTGAGGTGAGAAAGGTGCGAGAGTGTGCACCGGCCCTGCTTGATGATGTGGCAGACTGCAATGAACAGGGTCAGGTGAGAGAGTGTGCACCGGCCCTGCTTGATGATGTGGCAGACTGCAATGAACAGGGAGAGGTGAGAATGGTGAGAGAGTGTGCAGCGGCCCTGCTTGATGAAGTGGCAGACTGCAAGGAACAGGGAGAGGTGAGGACGGCCTGAGGTGAGAACGGTGAGAGAGTGTGCATTGGCCCTGCTTGATGATGTGGCAGACTGCAAGGAACAGGGAGAGTTGAGAATGGTGAGAGAGTGTGCAGCGGCCCAGCTTGATGATGTGGCAGACTGCAAGGAAAAGGGAGAGGTGAGAACGGCCTGAGGTGAGAACGGTGAGAGAGTGTGCATTGGCCCTGCTTGATGATGTAGCAGACTGCAAGGAACAGGGAGAGGTGAGAACGGCGTGAGGTGAGAACGGTGAGAGAATGTGCATTGGCCCTGCTTGATGATGTGGCAGACTGCAATGAACAGGGTCAGGTGAGAATGGTGAGAGAGTGTGCACCCGCCCTGCTTGATGATGTGGCAGACTGCAACGAACAGGGAGAGGTGAGAATGGTGAGAGTGTGCAGCGGCCCTGCTTGATGATGTGGCAGACTGCAAGGAACAGGGAGAGGTGAGGACGGCCTGAGGTGAGAACGGTGAGAGAGTGTGCATTGGCCCTGCTTGATGATGTGGCAGACTGCAAGGAACAGGGAGACTTGAGAACGGCGTGAGGTGAGAACGGTGAGAGAGTGTGCATTGGCCCTGCTGGATGATGTGGCAGACTGCAAGAAACAGGGTGAGGTGAGAAAGGTGAGAGAGTGTTCACCGGCCCTGCTTGATGATGTGGCAGACTGCTATGAACAGGGTGAGGTGAGAAAGGTGAGAGAGTGTGCACCGGCCCTGCTTGATGATGTGGCAGACTGCAATGAACAGGGTGAGGTGAGAAAGGTGAGAGAGTGTGCACCGGCCCTGCTTAATGATGTGGCAGACTGCAATGAACAGGGTGAGGTGAGAAAGGTGAGAGAGTGTGCACCGGCCCTGCTTGATGATGTGGCAGACTACAATGAACAGGGAGAGGTGAGAACGGTGAGAGAGTGTGCACCGGCCCTGCTCAATGATGTGGCAGACTGCAATGAACAGGGTGAGGTGAGCAAGGTGAGAGAGAGTGCACCGGCCCTGCTTGATGATGTGGCAGACTGCAATGAACAGGGAGAGGTGAGAATGGTGAGAGAGTGTGCACCTGCCCTGCTTGATGATGTGGCAGACTGCAATGAACAAGGAGAGGTGAGAACGATGAGAGAGTGTGCATTGGCCCTGCTTGATGATGTGGCAGACTGCAATGAACAGGGCGAGGTGAGAAAGGTGAGAGAGTGTGCAGCGGACCTGCTTGATGATGTGGCAGACTGCAATGAACAGGGAGAGGTGATAACGGTGACAGAGCTTGCATCGGCCCTGCTTGATGATGTGGCAGACTACAATGAACAGGGAGAGGTGAGAACGGTGACAGAGCTTGCAGCGGCCCTGCTTGATGATGTGGCAGACTGCAATGAACAGGGAGACTTAAATTCTCTACATTTTTTATTCTACATTACTTCTTTTCAAATTTGTTCCAATGAGCTCAGACTGCACAAAATACTGACAGGTGACTATAGTTAAACCACTTACGGCACATGATGGTGGTGAGTTTGGAGATGAAAGGGGAGACAATTTGTTGCCATAGTAACCACTTACAGCACATGATGGTGGAGAGTTTGGAGGTGAAAGGGGAGATAATATGTTGCCATAGTTACCACTTACAGCACATGATGGTGAAGAGTTTGGAGATGAAAGGGGAGACAATCTGTTGCCATAGTAACCACTTACAGCACATGATGGTGGAAAGGTTGGAGGTGAAAGGGGAGACAATCTGTTACTATAGGAACTACTTACTGCACATGATGGTGGAGAGTTTGGAGGTGAAAGGGGAGGCAAATCTGTTACCATAGTAACCACTTACTACACATGATGGTGGAGAGTTTGGAGGTGAAAGGGGAGGCAATGCTGGCATCTCCCAGTCTCACCACAGCAGCCTTCTCATCTTCCTCGAGCTCCTTCATCACAGTCTGCAGCTTCTTCTACAACACACAGAACACAATCATCGTCAGTAATAGTCCACAACACGGAGCACAAAACCATTGACAGTAAGTCTACAACACACATAACACAGTCATGGTCAGTAATAGTCCACAACATGGAAAACACAATCATTTTCAGTAATAGTCCGCAACACGGAGAACACAATCATTGTCAGTAATAGTCCTCAACATGGAGAACACAATCATTGTCAGTAATAGTCCACAACATGGAGAACACAATCATTGTCAGTAATAGTCCACAACATGGAGAACACAATCATTGTCAGTAATAGTCCACAACATGGAGAACACAATCATTGTCAGTAATAGTCCACAACATGGAGAACACAATCATTGTCAGTAATAGTCCACAACATGGAGAACACAATCCTTGACAGTAATAGTCCACAACATGGAGAACACAATCATTGTCAGTAATAGTCCACAACATGGAGAACACAATCATTGTCAGTAATAGTCCACAACATGGAGAACACAATCCTTGACAGTAATAGTCCACAACATGGAGAACACAATCCTTGACAGAAATAGTCAAACTACAATCATCGTCAGTAATAGTCATACTATTTAAAATGTACAATGGAAGTATGTGCGTTCATGACGGCCCTTAAATTACTATTTCTCGATAACCCAGAATTTTTAAGAACTATTTACATCTCAGCCAGTAAGAGTGCTCCTTTCCAGAAACGTAAAGTTCTTGGTTTCATTTAGTAATTTATGACCAGATTTGGCATTTTCTATGAATAACAAAGCACTGATGCACATAATAGTTGTTTCTACTACAAAATTGTGTTTACGTGGTAAAACTATAAATGAAATAACTGCATGTTGGGATTCCAGCTAAATAGTAAACATTTTAGGTCTAAATATAGTAATTCCCTGTCACAACCATGAAAGCAGTGCTCTGATTGGCTGATTGAAAGGTCGTAAAATGTAACCTTCTACTGGTTGTCCTCAGATGATATTGCGTAGCATATTTTAGGATACGATTTTAAGCATATTGTTTGCACAGTAACTTTAGTAGTGTCGCTATTGATTTAGCCACTATATGGAAGAGGTTTCGTAGTGGTAGTGACCCTAGTTGGTAGTGGTAGTGACCCTAGTTGGTAGTGGTAGTGACCCTAGTTGGGTAAGCACTCGGCTGTAGTGGTAGTGACCCTAGTTGGGTAAGCACTCGGGCTGTAGTGGTAGTGACCCTAGTTGGGTAAGCACTCGGGCTGTAGTGGTAGTGACCCTAGTTGGGTAAGCACTCGGGCTGTAGTAATAGTGACCCTAGTTGGGTAAGCACTCGGGCTGTAGTGGTAGTGACCCTAGTTGGGTAAGCCCTCGGGCTGTAGTGGTAGTGACCCTAGTTGGGTAAGGACTCCGGCTGTAGTGGTAGTGACCCTAGTTGGGTAAGCACTCGGGCTGTAGTGGTAGTGACCCTAGTTGGGTAAGCACTCGGGCTGTAGTGGTAGTGACCCTAGTTGGGTAAGCACTCGGGCTGTAGTGGTAGTGACCCTAGTTGGGTAAGCACTCGGGCTGTAGTGGTAGTGACCCTAGTTGGGTAAGCACTCGGGCTGTAGTGGTAGTGACCCTAGTTGGGTAAGCACTCGGGCTGTAGTGGTAGTGACCCTAGTTGGGTAAGCACTCGGGCTGTAGTGGTAGTGACCCTAGTTGGGTAAGCACTCGGGCTGTAGTGGTAGTGACCCTAGTTGGGTAAGCACTCGGGCTGTAGTGGTAGTGACCCTAGTGGGGTAAGCACTCGGCCTGTAGTGGTAGTGACCCTAGTTGGGTAAGCACTCGGCCTGTAGTGGTAGTGACCCTAGTTGGGTAAGCACTCGGGCTGTAGTGGTAGTGACCCTAGTTAAGCACTCGGGCTGTAGTGGTAGTGACCCTAGTTAAGCACTAGGGCTGTAGTGGTAGTGACCCTAGTTGGGTAAGCACTCGGGCTGTAGTGGTAGTGACCCTAGTTGGGTAAGCACTCGGGCTGTAGTGGTAGTGACCCTAGTTGGGTAAGCACTAGGGCTGTAAGCGAGAGGTCCAGGGCTGGTATTCACAAAGAATCTTAAGTAATTTCTTAAATATTTTCACTTAAGTGCAAAATTTGAATGTATTATATTTCTTAATTAATAAACAGATGTTGTTGATATTCCTCAAATAACACTTTAAATAATGATGCCATTTTAAAGAGATACTTAGTGCAAAACTGTTTCTTTATTGAATTATACAGTTGAGGAAATTTCCAAATTTAAGGATAAGGATAAAATTTAACTGAAGATGCTTTGTGAATATTACCCTGGGCTCGAGTCCCGGAATGATTGCACAATTTTCTCGCCCCGTGACATAAAGGTATGGTTACTGTCAACGATAAAGAGTTTAAGTTGTTAAGAGGTTTACTAACAAGAGCTGTCGGAGGACAGAGCGCTCAACTACGTTTGTGCTTGTCAGAGTTACTGGCTTTTTTTTTCTAAAACAAACTGTATAGATAGCAGAGGCCCATTAAACAAAGTTAATTTTGTTCTCGATTTACTGAGTGGAAAGCATTTTTCTAATTTTCAAACAGCTAAAAAGTGTAAAAAGGCCCATAATATTGACAAATTTTTCAAACTATAACTACCAAACTTGGCCCATAGGTTCATTGTTATATGGGGAATAGATGTTTCAAGTTTGAATAAAAAAATCCCTCAAGCCATTCCTGAGAAACTAGATTACCGAAAAAACTTTAACCTATCCAAATAGCTTATATGCAAAATTTCTAAACTTGTGTAAAAAGGCCCATTATTTTGACAAATTTCTAACTAGAGTTACCAAACTTGGCCTAGAGGTTCATTTTAATATGGGGCATACATGTTTCAAGTTTGAATAAAATCCCTCAAATTGATCCTGAGAAACTAGCTTACCGTAAAACTTTAACCTAGACCGGACGCCAATGCAGACGCGAAGCCAGGGCGAGTAAAATAGCTTGCCTTTTCTTCGAAAAGTCGAGCTAAAAATGAAATGAAACATATACAGTCGCAACGTGATACTACTAATAGTCACGGGAGACACTGATTTGTTTGTAGTATCGCGTTTTTCGTAGTATCGCATCTTTCGGAAATTACGGTATTAACGTATTTTTTCTTACATAACGTGTAATTTGTGTCATGTCGTAGCGTTAATGAGCATTAACACACTTATTAAAGTAATTGCAGTTGACATTACAATTGTGTATGTATTGCATTATAAATAAATAAAAAATATGAAATCATTCCACGCACAGAAATCAAATTCGCAATGACATACACGAAAATCATTCATACAGTAAAAAATATAAGGAAAACGGACAGGACCAGCAGCCTTATTCGTAGTATCCCGTCATTTCGTAAAATCGCGATTCGCAGGATCGTGTTTCGACTGTATAGCCAATAGTGACTGACCTGGGCAGGAGCCATGTTATCCCCTCTCGCTATCGCCCGCTGTTTAGCCACGCGACTCTGTTTGCCAGGCGGGCCTCGGAGAGGTAACTTGTCGATCGCATTGGATGTGGACTCTGACGGCTGAACATTTTTACATTAGAGGCGTGTCGTGGGAAAACCAGACTTAATGCATGTGCGTTAAGTGTCGTCTCAAATCAGCCTGTGCAGTCTGCACAGGCTGATCCAGGACAGCACTTTCCGCATACAGTGGATTTATGTTTAGAAGAGACTTCCTTGAAACAGAAAATACCATAAAAGCGGAAAGTGCCATCCCGGATTAGCCTGTGCCGACTGCACAGGCTAATCCGGGATGACACTTTACACACAGGAATTAAGTCCGGTTTTCCAACGACGCACCCCATTAACTTTTAAATGTAGAACCAAACTCTGAATACAGACTTTTTAAAGGCTAACATTCAAATGTACAATGAAATTATAAAATAGTGATCCTGTACGCAGATTATACTGAAATGTAAACCAAAGATCAATGTTTTGATCAAAAGACATGGTTAATCACAATCATTTAAAACTTGAGATTAGTTGTGTTAAAATGTTGGCACTGTTGGAAAACTTTGATAACTTGTGTCAACAATTTTGAATGAGTAGGAGAACAATATCTGAGAGTACAACACTTCAAACTGCTGAAAACTTGGCTTCAAAGTTTGATATAACCATAAATATTTTAGATAAAATTATAAGAAAGACATATGAGAATATTTCATTTTTACATAATACATACCCAGAATGTTAAAATAATTAAGTTTGACATAAAAATTTTAGCTGCAATGTGTAACCGCGACATGTACTATACAATCATTATAGTATTACTCACTTTGTATTACTACATTGCTCTTTTATTACTTAACTAATAAAGTGGGTTAATAAATGTTGCAATATAAAACAGATAGGGAAAGATCTAGGGTCACAAAAAGAAAAGGGTGCTGCTAAAAAATGAGCAGGGAGGAAATCTGGACAAGTCTGTTGACATTTTCCAATCATTTGCTAAATCCAGGGTATTTATTAGTCTAATGCTTGTAATAAAGGTTTTTAAGCATAGTCTATTCATTTGTCATTGAATATTTTCACAAAATTAATATATTAAAGTTTGAAAGATATTCAACATTTCTATATTGACCAGCCCAGACTGGCAGCCGAGGGGAACCGCAAAGGAGCACCCTGCTATTTTGCTCTTTATCTTTCCCTAACACAGACGACATTTCAACCAGAGCACCTACCTCTTCCTTCTTGCGTTTGGATTCTGGCAGTCTTTCTGGGGCATTGGCCAGCAATGCAACTCCTGCGAGCAGACACACAAACCAGTAATGAACTGAGCGCTACTAATAACCGGATTAAGCAGCAAAATAATAACATAATAACATGCTGTTACGAATGTTGGGCTAATAAAGATACAGTCAACTACCGATGACTCGAAGTCTCAGGGGCAAACAAGAAAACTACAAGCCATCGAAACTTCTAGCGAAACGGAGTTCGAAAATGTATACTTATACATTTTCGGGCAGTTATCCGTCTGATTTATAAATTTTCAAATTTCCAATCAAAGAGTATGCAGATATCTATAATGGTTATTAAATATATTGTATTGACCAGACATCAAACATCTATTTATATCTTTATTTACGTTATTTATTTAAGTTTGCTAAAGATGTTAAATCCATAATTGCGTCTCTCAACACTGGAAACTAATCAGTCGCATCTTATCTATTAACGACTCGATGCGACCGAAGCGTGTTCGAGCCAAACAAACAATTAAATGTGTGAAAACTGTGATCGGGAACGTAAAAAACACTTCGAGCCGTCCGATAATTCGACCCTCGGGAATTCCAGCCAAATGACAGAAATTTATATGAATATATAGTAATACAATATTGGTCCCTCGAAGAGTTGTCGAGCCAACGAGAAATTTGAGAAAAGCGAGTTTGAGGCATCGTGAGTCGACTGTACATGCAAAATAGTAGTCATGTTTAAGGTAATTAATTGAGGCGTGTCGTGGGAAAATCGGGCTTAATGTATGTGCGTAAAGTGTCGTCCCGAATTAGCCTGTGCAGTCTGCACAGGCTAATAAAGGATGGCACTTTCCGCTTTTATGGAATGGTCTGTTTCAAGGAAGTCTCTTCCAAAAATAAATCCACTGTAGGTGGCAAGTGCCATCTTGGATCCGGGACGACACTTAATGCACATGCATTAAGACCGGTTTTCCCACGACATGCCTCATACATGCAAAACAGAAGTCAAGTTAACAAGAGCTGTTCAAAAATAGGTGCCATAACTCCACGAATTCCTGGGATGATTTGGCTGATATTCAAACTTGGCCGAGATATTATGCCCACAAACATTTTCATGAAGTTTTGTGAAGATTGGATGAAAACTGTTGGACTTAGAAAGCAGAAATGAAAGTGGTCTATCGACTGACAAACCAACATTTATTAGCAAACCAATATACCCCGCCATCTTAGATGGGTGGCATAATTAATTAATATAGGCAACTTTTGTCAAACAAACAAAAAGACAAATCCCGTAGAAAACACTTACACTAGAAAGTAAGTACTCGGTCAACAAACACTTCCGCCAAGGCGTTTCATTTCCCACATATGATTTTCAACTAATGACTTATACAGAATGATGTCATAATTTACCCGATTCCCTGGGTCCAGACAGTGATCCATGTTTGTTTGTTTGGATTTATAACGGTCGGTTAACCTACTAACACTTTTCCTCGGTAAGCTGGTTTACCAGTACTAAGTGCACGTACTTATGCCAGTAACTGACAACTGCCCTACTTGAATCAGACGTAGGGGGAGAATGGCCGTAGAAATAATTTCATGACCAATCCCCACACAAGTTATGTGGCTGGGCTGGGAATCGAACCCGCGATTCTCGGATTTGTAGTCCAGCGCTCTACCAAATGAGCTAGCCGGCCCGGCTGACAGTGATCCAGATCACCACCAAAATATAATCAGTTGTTCAGTTGCCCATTTACAACTTTCCCAGTAAATTTCAAGCAAACCTGTTCAAAACCTTTTGCGTAAAGTTGCAAAATAAAGTAACAAACAAACCCACGGAAAAAACAACATCGGCCCGAACATAACCTGACTGGTGGAGGTTAAAATGAAAGTGTTGTGTTTCCATGACAACCTACCAACATGAGCATGCTTGAGAGCGCCGACGTCATTGGTCCCATCTCCGCACATCAGGGTAACAAAGCCCATGCTCTTTAATGACGTGATTATCAACTCCTGCAAAGTGGACGAGCACAGGCTATGCAATCATTGTGTAATGGAGAAAAATATTTGAGGCGTGTCGTGAGAAAACCTGGCTTAATGCATGCGCGTAAAGTGTCGTCCCGGATTAGCCTGTGCATTACGTGTCGTCCCGGATCCAAGATGGCACTTGCCACCTACAGTGAATTAATGTCTAGAAAATACTTCATTGAAACAGAAAACACATGCAAAGCGGAAAGTGCCATCCAGGATTAGCCTGTGCGGACTGCACAGGCTAATCCGGGACGAAACTTTACGCACATGCATTAAGCCCGGGTTTCCCACGGCACGCCTCATTTTAATATTAACTATGTTAAAATCAATATTTGATTAGAATGTCACTGAAACAGTTTTAACATTGTAACAGTAAATAGTTGTGAAAAACATAGAGCTAAGAGGTTTTGTGCATAAAAAACACAGATATGACTTGGACAAGAAATGGCATCTGTAAAGGTACACAGGATGCTTCTTACATAGACTAGGGGGGAAAAACACAATCATTCTTTGACATTAGCTTATTTTTTCATATTTACATTTGAAGTTTTCTAAAACACTCTGACTTATAGCAAATTTCCAAATTAAGAATAATTCGCTGTATCACATCAACCACAGATGCAGTTCTTAACTTTTAGTTGAAAACTAGTATGTCGAAAGCCTGAGGCTTACTGAGATATTTTCAAGTCATTTTTGGTACAGATTACTCAAAGTAAGAATCAAACTCATGAACGCAAGGTGGACACCCTATCCCCAACACCATTATGACTCACCTTCTGTTTGGGAGCCACTCTAGCAAACACCTTCACATTGGGCAGGACTATCTTCCAGACCACCAATATGACTCACCTTCTGTTTGGGAGCCACTCTAGAAAACACCTTCACATTGGGCAGGACTATCTACCATACCACCAATATAACTCACCTTCTGTTTGGGAGCCACTCTAGCAAACACCTTCACATTGGGCAGGACTATCTTCCATACCACCAATATGACTCACCTTCTGTTTGGGAGCAACGCTAGCAAACACCTTCACATTGGGCACGACTATCTTCCAGACCACCAATATAACTCACCTTCTGTTTGGGAACCACTCTAGCAAACACCTTCACATTGGGCAGGACTATCTTCCAGACCACCAATATGACTCACCTTCTGTTTGGGAGCTACTCTAGCAAACACCTTCACATTGGGCAAGACTATCTTCCAGACCACCAATATGACTCACCTTCTGTTTGGGAGCTACTCTAGCAAACACCTTCACATTGGGCAGGACTATCTTCCAGACCTTGGGGTGATCCTTCTGCAGGTAACTCACACCCTGCAGATAGAGTAAAAAAAAACACTCAACTAAGGCAAACAAAAATTTGTCTGTGTTTTGTCCAACCTGACCCTACACAGCAAAAACCCCCGACCCTGACGTTTTTAGTGACAATTGTTTTCCGTGAAATCCATTTTCAACGGATTTGAGATATTTTTCGATGTTATTTAACCAAAATGTGTCTTTAAAAAAAAAGTAAACAAGAGGGCCATGATGGCACAAAGCGCACACCTGAGAACTGGTACAGATGAAGACCATACTGTTGTGACAGGTTTGAAAATTAAGGTATCTAAACAATATGCAGAGGGGGATAGGATCAATTTTGATTTAAAGCATCGGTAGGTGCAATGGGCTAACTAAAGTATGAGCTGGGTAGTGGACGTGCGTTTTTTTGCTAATACATGTAGTTCTCAAATCCTTTTTCTCGATAATCTTACCTGAACCTTTTTCATTTAGTCATTGACAATTCTGGAAAATGCAGAAACAGTAGATTTTGATGTCTTTTTCGCAAACAGTTTTGGAGAACTAATTGCAATGCGATAATTGCGATGGCTGTGCTATAAGGTAAAGTTTTGCTTTTTCTTTGATAATTTTCTGTCCAATGATGATAAATGATGTTAATGCAGGCTCTGAAGACATCAATGTTGCATGTACAAATAACTGCATGCAAGTCTTGCAACTGTTGGAAATCAAATTTTATCAATCAATTTTTATGGTCTTGCGCAAACTGTGTACTGGTCATGAACGTAATTCCGGCCACTTTTGGGGTTGTTTGTTTGAAATCTCACCTTTACACAACTGATCAAAATTAAACTTCACATCAATAATCCTGGGTTCAAAATTTATATAACGTGAAAGTTTAAATCAGAATGGACGAGTGTAAGGAAACTAAATAAACGGAAATAAACAACGTATAAAATGTCCATTTTCCTAGCTCAAATGTACGTAAACAATCGGCCACATTTTAGTATCCTCGGCAATGTTTATAACAAAATAGTTTAAAAAAATAAATATCCTTATCTAAAGAGTAGAGATCAAGGTTTACACAAATCAAAATTTTGACTAAAATATCCTACCAAAACGTCTTTCTTTCACCGGTACCCCCCCCCACCACCTTAAATGCTGTATAATTTTAAACCAATGTTGGCGATGGCGAACTGCAAATGGTTTCTTTTCTTTCTTTTGCTTGTTTATATTGTGTTTGTTTTGTTTAAACGTCATTTTTATGTCAAAAATAAAGCAAAAAAGTTTTGAAATTCTGAAGCCAAGGGTGACGTGAGCTATAAATAACTTTAAACTTCCTTTAATTCTATTCAAGGGAGATAATTCAATTTGAAAATCTTAAGTGTATAGCTGTTAATTCTCACCTGTGCGAGTGTATACATTTTATGTAAGTTAACAGTCATAATTGATATGAATAAAATAGAGAATACATTATTCAATCAAATATAGATATTATTAATATGAATATAAATTTCTGAAATATCAAAAAGACATCATTCATGATACGGATCGAAAAGTCTAAGGGCTGCATTGTCCAACGGGCTGATTTTTCTACTGAATTGCTAACTAGAACCGGGACCGGAAAAATCTAGGGGCCCAATATTATCGGTACCTTACCCCTTCGCTGAAGAAGGCTACAACATAAACTTTCCGGGACTACCTCCAGTTTACGATGATATTGGTATAAAATTCAGCGAGAATTGTAAGAAAATCTGAGATAACCGAATTTAAATAGAAAACACGTCTTGGCAAAATAGTGATGTGATCTTTTTAACAGAAGCAGGTGTTTCCTATTTCGTCAAATTTGCTTGTGAAAATGTGTAAACGGTTAGAAGAAATAAGAAATTTAAATCTGTAATCATACAACACCATATTTTCAGTGCGTGCGTATGATGACGTCAGTTTCCCCACGTGACTCAATATTTCCTGTTATGATACTGAGATTTCAATTCAAAAGTAAATAACGATATACTTACTGGATTCGAGAAATCTGTAGAAGAATGTTGCTACAGAAAGTTTTTTTGCTAATTGTTTTAAAGCAATATTCATCTCTATCGCAAAAACGCTTTTTGAAGGGTGGTAGAATATTTACGTACAGGCCGGAATTACGTCCATGACCAGTAAGTTTGGTCAACATTGAATCAAAAATCGTGTGTGCAAGCCAATCTTTGATAACTTGTTGATGCTTTTTTCCAAACACAAGGGGCAATAACTCTGGTTTTTCTGGCCCAATCATGCTTATATTCGACTTCACCTGTAGTCTTACATTCATAGACAAACTGTACACGACTGGTGAATAATGGTGAATAATGTCCATTTTTGCATATTTGTTAACACACAAACAAAGGGCAATAATATTCTGGTGTTTCTGGTCCGTTTAGCGTATATTCGACTTCACCTTTAATCTTATGGTCATAGACAAACTGTGCAAGATTGGTGAAGATTGGATGAAAAATGAAGTCTCTATCCTGAATAATGTCCATTTTTGCATATTTTTTTCACAAGCCAAGCACAATAACTGTGGTGTTTCTGGTCCGATCTTGCTTATATTCGACGTCAACTGTAATCTCATGATAATAGACGAACTGTGCAAGATTGGTGAATGAAGTCTCTATCTTGAATAATGTCCATTTTTGTATATTTTTTTAATAAACAAAGGGCAAGTACTCTGGTGTTTGAAACACGATCTGGCACATTTATGGCGCCTGCCGAGATCTGATGGTCATACACAAACTGTGAAAGTTTGGTTAAGATTGGATGGAAAATAAAGTCTATACGTTGGAAAAGGGCATTTTTGCACTGTTTTTGCATGATAAGGGGCAATAACTCTGGTGTTACTGGTGTGATTTGACCCAATAACAATCCCATCCGAGATTTTATGGTCATACACAAACTGTGCAAGTTAGGTCAAGATTGAATAAAAAATGTAGTCTTTATCCCGATAACAGTCCAAATTGTTGACGGCATAAGGACGCCGCCAGAGAGGTCCCCTATACTTTGTGCTCAGGTGAGCTAAAAAACCAACAACACAATCCCCACCCTAACAAACATTTTTGATACTGTTGCCCAAAACACGCAGTTAATTTTGTTGGCCTGATCTACAAGTTTTGGAAGGATTTTCTCATCCCCGTACAAACGATGGAATTTCAACTTGCCTGAATATACTTCGAACTTGTCAAAAACAACAAGTAAGATCTAGAAATAACATGATTTGTGTAAAATGCAATAGTGATTATTAAACTAACGTAATTATATGGAACGAAATAATTATATGGAAATTGTACGATTATGCGATGTTTTATATTTTAATATTTCTGGCCAGAACGGTTATCAGACTTTTTAGAACTTTGGTTTATATTATGTGATTGTCATCCCTCTTGTACTGATGTTGTCCTTTCCGATTAAATTAAACTTGCTCAGACAGATATTTACTTGTCTTGAGCTTTGTTAACGTGGGTTATTTCAAAGACTGCTTTACGTTTTCACTAATTTCAATAGGGAACATAATGACTTAAACAAGTAGCACTATTCTAACTTAACTGCAATTAATGTGTGCTTGTGACAATTCTTCCTTTACCTCAGAAAAGCATACAAATGTTTCTTACACGGACAGATATACTTAAATAATTGATGTTTACTTTTAAACTGTTAATGCATACAAAGAAATAATGTTTGTTTTTTCATTATGTTTTAAAAACTGTAATGCATCGCAGTTCAGGTAAAGCAGTTTGTTTACTTCACTCGTCATTGAATAATCGTTCAATTTAGAGTTCTTTATCGGCTAATAAACAACGCTTTGGAGTTCTTATGCCTATGAATTCAACCACGATGGCGTTAGCCTGAGTGGTTTAATATACCGCATCAGAATGACAAATCGGTGTTTATAAGCTGTTAAACAACGATAATGCAAAAATTATTTCGATTCTGACATGACCTGACAATATTTTCTGCAATTACAATGCACACTATATTTGACAGTTTCAGAACTACTTTTTCGGGTTGTTTATTGGTAGTTTAACAATGGTGAATTTTGTTCTTTGTCCATAGAAAACTCTGCAAGTGTCACGTTAGAATAATGAATACAAATACAGTGTTTTTTTAAGGGCCAATTTGGGGCCGAAATTCGGCCCCATTCCCATGCTTAAAAGTTACATATTTTTCCCCTATATTTACTTTAAAATTCCCCTCCAAAAATAAGCATTATTTATTTTGAAAATTGACCAAAATCTGACAAAAATTGACTATGATAGAGGCATTTTCGTAAACAATCCCAGCTATTTTTCATCAAACAGAGTTAGTGCATAATCTAAGTTATCATTTGTAGCAAAACAATGTTTTATAACAAAGTAGATTATAAACATGAACTTAAGATATTCTACAAAAATAATTCCCCTTTTGTCGCAAAATTCCCCATTTGAAGGGCCACGCCACCTTTCCCCATCTGAAGGGCCCCGCCACCTTTCCCCATTTGAAGGGCCACGCCACCTTGCCCCATATGAAGGGCCCCGCCACCTTTCCCCATCTGAAGGGCCACGCCACCTTTCCCCATCTGAAGGGCCCCGTCACCTTTCCCCATCTGAAGGGCCCCGCCACCTTTCCCCATCTAAAGGGCCCCGCCACCTTTCCCCATCTGAAGGGCCACGCCACCTTCCCCCAAAGGTGAAAAAAACACTGAAATACCAATACAATAGCTTTTAAATAATCAACTGTAAACGGAATATATACAGTCACTGAAATATTTGCCTACTCAAAATAATAATAAATATGCTAGTATAAGTCGGACATTTTCACCTGACACAATTAAACTCTATGAGCATAATTTAAGGCCTGAATTATTGTCTATATTTATCCTTCTTAGTTTGTGGGCATTAATTTGTCACTGTTGACATTAGTCATATGAAACTTTTTAACACGATATACCATATTTATGTTCTCAGACATATATTTTCAGTGTCTCAACATTGAGATTCGCTTAAATGTACGAGCAATATTATATTCTTCATGATCGTTTTCTAATGTATTCAGGCATGACGGTCAGTGTCAGGTTAATTATGTGAGTTTTATGACACAATAACACTAGCTACTTAGGCACATAGAGAATACCAGTTTAGTGTTGAATGAAGATCAGTTTATTTAGCGAGGCGAGTGGTTCACGTTTTCGTGTCGAGCAAACAAAAACTTATCTTAATTCCATAGTTACCTAGTATTCTATTTATCCCATCATTTATGTCTTTGTTTTTAAAGAATGAATGCAAGAAAAATGCTATATAACACGAAAACCTAAAATGACCTCACAAAAATCAACAAGATGACGTCATTATACTGCGCATGTTCGCTTTATTCCACAGTGTGTAAATAAAGCAAAGTTTATCCAACGGGGTGTTATTTCGTCAATGCAGGTGTGATGATAGGATAAATGACTGCGTATGAATTACCTCCCCTGTGAGACACAGATCATGTTCCTCCACAAGCTGTTTGCGTATGTCGCCCGCCGTTTCCACGGGAACGGACACTGTGTCGTCTATAGAGCGCCACTGCCATGCTTGGTCTGGAGAACATATCAAAGGTTGAGTGTGAAACTGTTTTATCTGCTTAACATTTCTATATCAAATACAATAGTTTCACACACAACCCTCGATTTATACTATTAACAACCATTCTAGTACAAAAAGTAACAAGAAAATGAGAAAACATGAAAATAAATGCTTGTGGGGTAACACAACTAAGTACAAAATGTAGCAAAATGGGATACCTGTAATGTATGTAACATATTGATGTAATCATGTTCATAGAATAATGAGGGTTAGAAAAAATTTAATTTCACTAGAACTCGGCGAGTCGGATGTGTCGCCTGACGCCCGATAGCTTACGTGAATCCAAATGAAGAAGCACTTAAGGTTAATGCTCAAATTTTTTTTAACAGATTTATTGAAATCTTCAAAAGCACTGCACTCTGGCTAAATGCAAAGAAAAGACTTATTAAAACCAAAAATGTGACACAAAAATAAGTATGAAAATTTACAAAGGGCAATAACTCCGAAAGTATGAGGTGCAGAGTAACGGTTCTTGTGCAATGCACTTCTCCTCAACGAGATCTATCTACCTATGAAGTTTCAAGTTGATAGCTTTCATAGTCTTAGAGTTATGCTCTGGACAAAAATTAAGTATGAAAATAAACAAAGGGCAATAACTCCAAAAGAATGTGATGCAGAGTAACGGTTCTTGTGCAATGCACTTCTCCTCAATGAGATCTATCTACCTATGAAGTTTCAAGTTGATAGCTTTCATAGTCTTCGAGTTATGCTCGGGACAAAAATTAAGTATTAAAATAAACAAAGGGCAATAACTCCAAAAGTATGAGGTGCAGAGTAAAGGTTCTTGTACACTGCACTTCCCCTTAATGAGATCTATCTACCTATGAAGTTTCATGTTGATAGCTTTAATAGTCTAAGAGTTATGCTCCGGACAAGCGAAAGGGGCCGCCGCCGCCGACATAAGTAACCCCTATATGTCGCCTAGCCAGGCGACACAAAAAGGGTGAACCTTAGCCATGATATGACCATGCAAATGATATCAAAAGAGTTGTATTAGATGCATACTGCTAACTGTTGATCAATTATTATTTTTATGGATCTGGATATAGAGACAAGGTATGTAATAGTTAAAAGCCCAAAGTATGATGATGTTGCCCTATGTTTTATGATCACTGCATCAACTACAGTATTCATGCTGTTTTTGCTTGCACATGTGAAAAATGGATTGTAAGTTGTTATACTGCGAAACCCTTAACTGTTCCAGATATTCCAAAAAAATCATAATTAGCCGACTGTTTGCAGTATGTCAACTTTGGAATACGTGCACATCGAATACCCTTGTTTAAAAAGTTAATTATCCTCCAGAACATAGAAGTTATGTGACCAACCAATATCTTGTGCTCGTCAGCGATGTCTTATCATCGATGACGTAATTTGTTCTCGATATGGTCCAATGTTTGGTTATGTTGACGGAGATTTAACAAATAAGAAATTATTTTCTATTTAGAGATGTCTATCGATTAATAAACAACGGTTTGCAATTCTGATGCGTAGGAATTAAATCATGAGGGAGAGTAGTTTAATAACCATGCATCAGAACAACAAACAGTTGTTTATTTACAGATAAACAACGATAATTCAAAAATTATTTGGA
This sequence comes from Congeria kusceri, assembly GCA_027627225.1. Lineage (NCBI taxonomy): Eukaryota > Metazoa > Mollusca > Bivalvia > Myida > Dreissenidae > Congeria > Congeria kusceri. Next base: position 9,779,644 of record CM051037.1, on the reverse strand, counting down.
TTCTAACTTGACCTGTCAACATATTCTGCAATTGCAATTCAAACTATATTTTACGGTTTCGGAACTATTTTTTTAGTTGTTTATTTGCGATTTAACAATGGTAAATTGGTCTTTACCTATAGTAAAATCTGAGCATGTCATGTTAACATCCATGTTAGATACCTTCAGAGGCAGGTGCCTGCAGTATGAGGATGTGCTGTTTCCTAGTAAAGCGCAGTTCCTTGGCAACATGACACGCCGTCAGGGGGTTGTCTCCCGTAATCATGGCAACCTGAAGAAATGAGATGCAAAATAAGCAACATAAACAAAATACATGTGAGCCATGTCGTGGGAAAATCGGGCTAAATGCATGTGCGTAAAAGGTTGTCCCAAATTAGCCTGTGCAGTCAGCACAGGCTAATCCAGGACGACACTTTCTACCTACAGTGGATTCATGTTTAGAAGAAACTTCATTGAGACAGAAAATACCATAAAAGCGGAATGTGCCGTCCTAAATTAGCCTGTGCGGACTACACAGTCTAATTCGGGATGACACTTTACGCACATGCATTTAGCCCGATTTTCCCACAACATGCCTCATGTATTTGTTATAAGAACCAGACATCCACCCTTGGTCTGTCACATTTCTGAATGACACTCTTGTTATTTTTTCAAAGTGTAACCAAATAGTTCCAGGCTAAAATGGTTTCAATTATTTATCAACAAAATATCAATAAATAAAATCATAATTTGCATGTTCTGCTTTATTAAATTAAACACTTTTTATTCTGACTACAAACTATTTTTGATTTTGAGTTGTTTATCTGTAAATAAACAACGATTTTGAGTTCTGATGTGTCTGAATTAAAACACGAGGGAGTTAGCCTGAGTGATTTAATATTGTTTGCATCAGAATGAAAAATTGTTGTTTATTTACAGATTAACAACAATAAAGTAACATTATTTTGATCCTGACATGACCTGACAATTTATTCTGCAATTACAATGCAAACTATATTTTACAGTTTGAGAACTACTTTTTGTAGTTGTTTATTGGCAATTTAACCACGGAAATTGTGCGCGTGTCATGTTAGAATTAATCATTAACTTGTGTGTTTCATATTCTTCTTATGAACACAATTGCCTGAAACCATTGGTAAGTAAACTTGACATTTTGGGTTTTACTGCTGTATATGTTATTTAGGCAAGTAACTGAGATTAAAACAGAGATATTAATTCAAATACATGTAACTATGTTACCATAACCAATAACCAAAATGGCCTCAAATTTTCAAATTATTAGAAAATTAAGTATACTTTCACATTTTCTGGAAAAGTAATTTCAAAATGACAGGTATTTAGTAAATGTGTAAAATTCTCTTACTTAGATCTACGTAAACCAAGTAAACCTACGTGGTGTGAGGCGTTCTGTATTTCTCTGATGACTGACTTCGAGTCCGCCTTGAGTGGGCAGGAGATGACTACGAAACCACTGAAATCGAGGTCTCTCTCCACGTCATCTCTCGTCACTGTCTTCAGCTGCAAAGACAGACATATGTCAGAAATAGGATATAACTATACATGCACATTATACAGGTCTCTCTTCACGTCCTCTCTCGTCACTGTCTTCAGCTGCGAAGATAGAGACATATCAGAAATAGGCATGCAGTAATAGGATTTATTAGATACCTATTAGATAGACATTCTAACGCCAATACTGGTATATTTTCTGTATAAAACACAACTGGTGAGACAGATTTCCGTATTTCACACTGTGAAATAAAAAAAAAATTGTCTGTATCCAACGGCTGAAAAAATGGAATATTTTTACGTTTGTTGAGTTAAAGTATCATATATTTTCATCATGTTCCAACGGACAGTGGGAAAACACCCCGTTCTATTTATAGACAAGACAACACTGTTACAACATGTTGATTTGAGTTGTATGGCGTCATTGATCTACATGACATGTATTCATGTCTCTCTTTTACAGTACTACCCCCGTATTTGTTAATATTTTGCTTCTTTAGTAGCATTTTTGTGATGTTTTAATCGTACGGAGGTATATAATAAATGGAATACACCGTGACTGTGCTGTTCCGGTGGTTTGTATCGCTGTCATTGATTGTGTAATGTCAGGCTTGTGGAATACAACTTACCTCCTGATGTGAGAGCTTGCCAAGGTGTCTGTTACCAAGGGCCAGAACTCTTGCACCACAACCAACTGACCTCCTGATGTGAGAGCTTGCCAAGGTGTCTGTGACCAAGGGCCAGAACTCTAGCACCACGAACAACTTCCCTCCTGATGTGAGAGCTTGCCAAGGTGCCTGAGACCAAGGGCCAGAACTCTTGCACCACAACCAACTTACCTCCTGATGTGAGAGCTTGCCAAGGTGCCTGAGACCAACGGCCAGAACTCTTGCACCACAACCAACTTACCTCCTGATGTGAGAGCTTGCCAAGGCACCTGAGACCAATTGCCAGAACTCTTGCACCACAACCAACTTACCTCCTGATGTGAGAGCTTGCCAAGGTGCCTGAGACCAAGGGCCAGAACTCTAGCATCACGACCAACTTACCTCCTGATGTGAGAGCTTGCCAAGGGGCCTGAGACCAAGGGCCAGAACTCTTGCACCACAACCAACTTACCTCCTGATGTGAGAGCTTGCCAAGGTGCCTGAGACCAAGAGCCAGAACTCTTGCACCACAACCAACTTACCTCCTGATGTGAGAGCTTGCCAAGGTGCCTGAGACCAAGAGCCAGAACTCTTGCACCACAATTAACTTACCTCCTGATGTGAGAGCTTGCCAAGGTGTCTGAGACCAAGAGCCAGAACTCTTGCACCACAATTAACTTACCTCCAGATGTGAGAGCTTGCCAAGGTGTCTGAGACCAAGAGCCAGAACTCTTGCACCATGACCAAAAAAAACTTATCTCCTAATGTGAGAGCTTGCCAAGGTGCCTGAGACCAAGGGCCAGAACTCTTGCACCATGACCAACTTACCTCCTGATGTGAGAGCTTGCCAAGGTGTCTGTGACCAACAGCCAGAACTCTTGCACCATGACCAACTTACCTCCTGATGTGAGAGCTTGCCAAGGCATCTGTGACCAAGAGCCAGAACTCTTGCACCATGACCAACTTACCTCCTGATGTGAGATCTTGCCAAGGCGTCTGTGACCAAGAGCCAGAACTCTTGCACCATGACCAACTTACCTCCTGATGTGAGAGCTTGCCAAGGTGCCTGAGACCAAGGGCCAGAACTCTTGCACCATGACCAACTTACCTCCTGATGTGAGAGCTTGCCAAGGTGTCTGTGACCAAGAGCCAGAACTCTTGCACCATGACCAACTTACCTCCTGATGTGCTAGCTTGCCAAGGTTCCTGAGACCAAGGGCCAGAACTCTTGCACCATGACCAACTTACCTCCTGATGTGAGAGCTTGCCAAGGTGTCTGTGACCAAGGGCCAGAACTCTTGCATCATGACCAACTTACCTCCTGATGTGAGAGCTTGCCAAGGTGCCTCAGACCAAGGGGCAGAACTCTTGAACCACAACCAACTTACCTCCTGATGTGAGAGCTTGCCAAGGTGTCTGTGACCAAGAGCCAGAACTCTTGCACCACAATTAACTTACCTCCTGATGTGAGAGCTTGCCAAGGTGCCTGAGACCAAGAGCCAGAACTCTTGCACCATGACCAACTAACCTCCTGATGTGAGAGCTTGCCAAGGTGTCTGTGACCAAGAGCCAGAACTCTTGCACCACAACCAACTTACCTCCTTTGGTGAGAGCTTGCCAAGGTGCCTGAGACCAAGGGCCAGAACTCTTGCACCATGACCAACTTACCTCCTGATGTGAGAGCTTGCCAAGGTGTCTGTGACCAAGAGCCAGAACTCTTGCACCACGACCAACTTACCTCCTGATGTGAGAGCTTGCCAAGGTGTCTGTGACCAAGGGCCAGAACTCTTGCACCACGCCGAGCCATCTCCACGTACACACGCTCATAGTCAGCTGGCACTGTCTTCAGCTGGAATGAGACAATGACAAGTGATGTTAGCTTTTGTTGAACATGCATACAATGTTTAGTATTGCCCTATCACATATGTTTTTTGCATCCAATGTATGGTTTAATAAATGAAATATAGAAACTAAATCATAAAACGGCATCAAAATTGGACACAATATTGTTATATATACAAAGTTGGATTATACAGAGGTGTGATTTCAGAAACACTTAAAGGGAGAAAACTACCTTACCCCTCTGAAATGGGTCACCAAACTCACACGTCAAGGCAGAAAACTACTCTACCCCTCTGAAATGGGTCACCAAACTCTTCATTTCCATACAGATCCAGCAAAATTAAAGCACTATTCGTCTTCAAAATCTGCCAATAATTAAGAACCACATGCCTTGCATATGTGTGACAAATAATTGACCAGCTGCGACATATGTGTGACAATTAATTGACCAGCTGTGACATATGAGTGACAAATAATTGACCAGCTGCAACATGTGTCACAAATAATTGACCAGCTGCAAAAAGTTTGACAAATAATTGACCAGCTGCGACATGTGTGACAATTAATTGACCAGCTGCTACATATGTATGACAATTAATTGACCAGTTGCGACATGTGTGACGCTTAATTGACCAGCTGCGACATGTGTGACGATTAATTTACCAGCTGTGACATGTGTGACGATTACTGTAATTGACCAGCTGCGACATATGTGTGACGATTAATTGACCAGCTGCGACATATGGGTGACAATAAATTGACTGGCTGCGACTTGTCAATCAAGAATTGAGTTGACCAATTATGGGTTTATATTTCAGTGGTAAACAATAGCACATGGTTGCATAAACCAATCAATTTTCATCAAATCCTTGGACAAACAACCTTAGACAAACAGAAAGAAGGAGCGATCTATGATTTTGCAACTGGTCAATTGATTTTATTAGTGACAATAACAGACAAAATATACATCATACCACAATTAATATGCAATGAACAACTAGAATTATTATACCTCAATGTTGTCTACAACGATAAATTCCCGTTACCAGAGAAAGAGATATTTACTGTCAAAAACATTTCAACCTTTTGGACAAGTGACCAAGCGAAAGTGACTGTCAGGTCATATGACCGCGCTGACATTTGAATGTCATATAAGAGCAAGTAACTACGTCAGTTTTTTTAGCCGCATCATGAAAATATTGCCTCCCTCGTAGTAAGGTAATATAGTCGTGACGTCACTATTCTATGTTTAAGTAAGCGATTCTCATCAAAGGTAACTGTCAAAAAACAGTTTGCAAGTATTTCTGAAGATGAAAGAAGATATAAGCATTCTTCAATCTAGATGGGCAGAATTAAGCATGTGTTTACCTTTTTTATTCAATTTTGTTCGGTATAATAAAATAGATATCATATGGCATCCTATGTGACATAAATATTGTCAACCCTCGAAACAGAATGTCACTACTCTGCATTTGCCTCGGGTGACATTCTGCCCTCGGGTTGACAATATCAATATCACACACGCTTCCATATGATATTCATAAAATGATAGCCTTACCATAGCCTTGATTGTTTCAGGTGCCCCTTTCACCGTAACAATGTATTCCGTTTCCATGGAACCAGGAGGGGTGTGGCCAGCTATGACAGACATACGCTTGAGGGCGCTGGCAAAATGGAACCGGTGAAAAATCTTCAGACCGTGCATCTTCTTACGCTGAGAAACTACAGTCTCTCCTGAATACATGAAAACATCATTTAACCAGTGGAATATCTTAAGACCCAGCATCTTCTTATGATGCGATACCACAATCTCCCCTGAATACACATTAACATCATTAAAATGGTGAATATTTTAAGACCATGAATCTTGTTATGCTTAAAAACCACAGCCTCTCCTGAATACATATCATGCATACAGGTAAACATCTTTGCATAAAATGAATATTATATCAATCATAAGGTAAAAACAAGAGGGCCATGATGGCCCAAAGCGCTCACCTGAGAACTGGTACAGATGAAGACCATATTGTTGTGACACGTTTGAAAATTAAGGTATCTGAACAATACACAGTGGGGGTAGGATTAATTTTGATTTAAAACATCAGTAAGTGAAATGGGCTAACTAAAGTATGAGTTGGGTAGTGGATGCGCGTTTTTTTGCTAATGGTTCTCAAATCATTTTTCTCAATATTCTTACCTGATCCTTTTTCATTAAGTCATTGACAATGCTGGAAAATTCACAAACATTATATTTTTATGTCTTTTTCACAAACAGTTTTGGAAAACTAGTTGCAATGCAATAATTGCGATGGCTGTACTATAAGGTAAAGTTTTGCTTTTTCTTTGATAATTTTCTTTGCAATGATGATAAATGATGTTAATGCAGGCTCTGAAGACATCAAAGTTGCATGTACAAATAACTGCATGCAAGTCTTGCAACTGTTGGAAATCAAATTTTATCAATCAATTTTTATGGTCATGCGCAAACTGTGTAAGTTTGGTCAACATTGAATCAAAAATCGTGTGTGCAAGCCAATAATTTATAACTTTTTGATGTTTTTTTCCAAACACATGGGGCAATAACTCTGGTGTTTCTGGCCCGATCTTGCTTATATTCTACTTCACCTGTAGGCTTACATTCATAGACAAACTGCACACGATTGGTGAAGATTGGATGAAAAATGAAGTCTCTATCCTGAATAACGTCATTTTTGCATATTTTTTCACAAACAAAGGGCAATAACTCTAGTGTTTCTGGTCCGATCTTGCTTATATTCGACTTCAACTGTAACGTCATTGTAATAGACAAACTGTACAAGATTGGTGAAGATAAGATGAAAAATGTCTCTCTCCATTTTTGTATATTTTTTTAAATAGCAAAGGGCAATAACTCTGGTGTTTAAAACACGATCTGGCCCATTGTTGAAGTCTGCTGAGATCTGATGGTCATACACACAATGTGAAAGTTTGGTTAAGATTGAATGGAAAATAAAGTCTATACGTTGGAAAAAGGCACTTTTGCACTGTTTTTGCATGAAAAAGGAGCAATAACTCTGGTGTTACTGGTGTCATCTGACTCAATAACAATCCCATCCGAGATTTTATGGTCTTACACAAACTGTGCAAGTTAGGTCAAGATTGAATAAAAAATGTAGTGTTTATCGCGATAACGGTCCAAATTGTTGATGGCACATTGACTACGGATGACGCCGGAGAGGTCCCCTATACCAATGGCTCACCGAGCACTTCGTGCTCAGGTGAGCTAACAATAAATAGTATATGTCTTTGTATGCAAGTCTTTTACAAATTTTAACTATTGAGTAAGAGAATTTCAACATGCATTTAAAGAAAGAGAATCATTAATAAAACATTTGGGTTGGAGCAAAAGAACATTATTGCATATTAACCATTTTTAAATTCATTTTTGTTTAGAATCAACACTCTTATCATACATGTGTTAGTGTTTTTAAGTGCTGCTTAGCTTAAAATCGATTGAATTACAACAAACATTTACTTTGGACTTAATGTAAGAATATGACTAAATATAATTTAATAGATTTCCTGATGTCCGACCTGTGGTTACTGAGAACTTGACTGCCCTGAGTGTAGAAGAATGTAGTGAACTGATCAATAACAAACAATTACATAATTTACATGTATATGAAATCATAAAAATGTGCAGTTTGGTGAAGCAAGCCAAAATTCTTACAGTGTTTTTTTTCACCTTTGGGGGGATGGTAGCGGGGCCCTTCAGATGGGCAAATTTACGGCAAAAGGGGAATTTTTGTTTAAGAAAAGCATTTATTTATTACATGTTTATATTCTACTTTGTTATAAAACATTAATCACTTGTTTTGCTACAAATAATAACTTCAGATTATGCAGTAAGCTGTTTTGATGAAAAATTGCTGTTTGTTTACGAAAATGCCTGTATCTTAGTCAATTTTAGTCCGATTTTGGTCTTTTTTTTTTTTCAAAATGAAGCTTACATTCTGAGGGATGGCACTTTCCGTTTTTATGGTATTTTCTGTTTGAAGGAAGTCTCTTCTAAACATAAATCCACTGTAGGCGGAAAGTGCCATCCTGGATTAGCCTGTGCGGACTGCACAGGCTAATCCGGGACGACACTTTACGCACATGCATTAAGTCGAGTTTTCCCACGACGCGCCTCATATACTTTTTTAGCAGGGGAATGGGGCCGAATTTTGGCCCCCAAATTGGCCATAAAAAAACACTGTCTTACATTATTACTTGAGAGCAAGTCATGTTACAAGCCCAACCGTATAAAACTGAGAATCAGAGCAAGCCCAGTCTAAACTTTACCAGTGCAGGGGTCGTATTCCAGAAACATCTTAAGTGAAATCTTAGCCTTAGCCTTAAAATCGTCATTTTTCTTAAACCTTTTATTCCATTTATACATCAAATTCTGCTCAATGTTCACTAATTATCAATTTATTATTAACTACTATTTACTTAACCGTAATTGGAATCATTAATTTATATGACGTTTTTAAAATATTGCCTTACAAAAATTGGAACTTAAGTGAAAATATTTTAAGATAAACTTAAGATGTTTCTGGAATATGGCCACAGGGCGTACAGACTTGTGTTGATTTCAACCAGTATTTATATTCAAGAATGAAAGTTAATTTAAGAGATTTTCCGACCTTTGGTGAGTGAGAACTCATGGGACTGAGTGTTGAAGACAATAGAGAACTGAACTACAACAAGCGTTTACATGGCTTATATATAAGTATTGATCTAAATTTGGGACATACTACTCTCGATATCTGACCTTTTGTGAGCGAGAACTCGACGGCCCTGAGTGTTGCCTTCTCCAGTGGGTCTCCCACCAGTTCCTCGTCCAGCTGTACCAGGGCGTGGCACGTGGCCAGCACGTGAATCGTCTCCACCGGACAGTCCAGCGCCCCCTGGATCTCATTGCCCCTGAAAACAGATGGGTTCATTGGTTATATTGAACAAACAAAATAGACAGTGTATTGTCAATGGATCTCATTGCCCCTGAAACAGATGGGTTCATTGGTTATATTGAACAAACAAAATAGACAGTGTATTGTCAATGGATCTCATTGCCCCTGAAAACAGAGGGGTTCATTGGTTATATTGAACAAACAAAATAGACAGTGTATGGTCAATGGATCTCATTGCAACTGAAAACAGATGGGTTCATTGGTTATATTGAACAAACAAAATAGACAGTGTATTGTCAATGCTTATCATTGCACCTAGAAACAGGTGGGTTCATTGGCTATATTAAACAAACAAAATAGACAGTGTATTGTCAATGCTTATCATTGCACCTAGAAACAGGTGGGTTCATTGGTTATATTGAACAAACAAAATAGACAGTGCATTGTCTATTCTCATCATTGCCCCTGAAAACAGATGGGTTCATTGGTTATACTAACTACAAAAAATAGACAGTATTTGAATTGTGAAAGCATATAATAGGCCATGAAAAGGTGGGTTCATTGGTTATATTGAACACACAAAATAGACAGTGTATTGTGAATGCATATCACTGACCTGAAAACAGATGGGTTCATTGGTTATATTGAACACACAAAATAGACAGTGTATTGTGAATGCATATCACTGACCTGAAAACAGATGGGTTCATTGGTTATATTGAACAAACAAAATAGACAGTGTATTGTGAAAGCATATCACTGACCTGAAAATAGATGGGTTCATTGGTTAAATTGAACACACGAACTAGACAGTGAATTGTGAAAGCATATCATTGACCTGAAAACAGATGGGTTCATTGGTTATATTGAACACACAAAATAGACAGTGTATTGTGAAAGCATATCATTGACCTGAAAACAGATGGGTTCATTGGTTATATTGAACACACAAAATAGACAGTGTATTGTGAAAGCATATCATTGACCTGAAAACAGATGGTTTCATTGGTTAGATTGAACACACAAAATAGACAGTGCATATTGTGAAAGCATATCATTGCCCCCCAAAACAGATGGGTTCATTGGTTATATTGAACACACAAAAAAGATAGTGTATTGTGAAAGCATATCATTGGCCCCCAAAACAGATGGGTTCGTTGGTCAAAATAGACAGTGTATTGTGAATGCATATCAAGGACTGGCTGGATCTCAATGCCATTGAAAATAGTGGGTTCTTATTGTTAGTTCACATAAACAAACTGTTGTTAAAGTCTGTTCACAACACAATTTTCATCAAATAAGTATCAAACTTTGTCAGATTTTATGTTCTCGTTGCAACATATGTAGAGTTTGATAATGAGTCATTTGTGGTCAAAAACAAATATTTGACCAGTGGGTCTATAAGCTGTTAACCCTAAAACAGGTGAGCAATACAGGGCCACTTTGGTCTACTTGTTTTCTTCAAGATTTTGTTGGAACAAAGGTATCCAGTTTTGAGAAGGTAAATCTTGAGCAAGACCAATACAGTTTCTTAAATTCAGCAAACAAATAACAGAAAAGCATTTCACTTAATCCTATAGTAATTTTAATCCAGTGAATTGGTGTTTATAACACATTTGTCACTTTTAAATATAATCAGTTACAAAGAACATTGACTAGTTATTTAAATCAAAGATTATGCCATGTCCTGATTTCCAAACCATTGGTCAGCTAGTTCTTAAAATAAACCTGGCTTAAATGTAAGAACTGAACCAAATCTGGTAGTTAAGGACACAATAGTCCCAATGGACCAGTTACATATCTGCATTGCAGGGCCCAGCTAGCTCAGTTGGTAGAGCGCTGGACTGTCAATCCGGGGATCGTGAGTTCGAGCCACAGACCGGCCACATAACTTGTGTGGGGATAGGTCGTGAAATTATTTCTACGGCCATTCTCCCCCCTACCTCTGATTCAAGTAGGGCAGTTGTCAGTTACTGGCATACAGACTTCCCGAAAGCTCAAAAAAAGTGTCAGACATTTGGTCCAACAACCTTTCAAAACTTGCCCGACCGAAATAAAATTTGCCGGACCGTAAATTTATTCATGTATGTATATTATAAATGTATACACTAGTGTATTTCGCGATCTCAAACAGCAAACGTAATTTGCTCACCTTTTTCATTGTTGTTAACATACATCCATAACATACAATAAAAAACACATTTAATTAATATCAAACTACTATATGACAACAGTGTTTTTTTTAGGGCCAATTTGGGGCCAAAATTCGGCCCCATTCCCCTGCAAAAAAAGCATATATTTTTCTCCTATATTTTCCTTAAAATTCCCCTCAGAATGTAAGCTTAATTTTGAAATAAACTTGACCAAAATCAAACAAAAATTGACTAAGATAGAGGAATTTTCGTTAACAATCCCAGCAATTTTTTAGCAAAGCAAGTTTGTGCATAGTCTAAATTATCAGTTGTAGCAAAACAATTGATTGTTTTATAACAAAGTAGAAGATAAAATTTTTATAATGCTTTAGTACAGAAACAATTCCACTTTTGCCTTAAAATTCCCCATCTGAAGGGCCCCGCCACCTTTCCCCAAAGGTGAAAAAAAACACTGGACAACGCAAATCCGAAACGCCAATCCGACTTTTACTGTTTACGAGACATACTCACATATTCTATTTACATTTAGTATGCACATGTTGTTCATGTAAAACCCGTGGTTAGCTAAAAAATGCCCGCGAAAATTATGCTGACAATCGCAACGTAACGTCATCAGCATGGAAAGCGTGGACGTATTGCCAGTGCAAAAAAAAATACGTAGCGCAAAGAAGTGTAAAATCTTTACTTTTGTGTACAAGTTTTGTAGCGCAAAACAAAACAAGGTGTCTATAAAATTGCGAAGGCTGTGCAAATTGTATGTGTCATATTTTTACTCAGTCTAGATCTTGTGTAGACACCATTTATTTTACCGCTAAAAATGCGAAATCAGTTACGCGGTATCGATAACGATGTTGTCGTCTAGTTAAGTATTGATCTATCACTTACAGTGACTGTGAACACCTACCACGTGGACAACTTGCAGCACGGTTTTCACGACCCACAGCTGTTTTAAATTTGGCTGCTTGTTAAAGCGACTGCAGTGAACGGATGTTGTGCAATGTAAGCTGATAACGTCAAACTGTTACACTTTGATGCTGCGCGGGTCGTGTTATTGTTTGTCACATATCACGAGTTTAAATGAAAAAAGTAGCAACGAAGACGCGAAAATCTGGACCAAACAGGATTTATTTACGGCAGTTTGGATAATAAGATAATCCTTAAAAAGCATGAAAAAAAATCATGATCACATCTACGACCGATTCACAAAATGCGGAGCACGATATAGCGGAGCTGTATTCAATTGCTCCGATATTAGTTTTTTTTGTTTCCTGTTACATATAGGAATAATTCATGAAAAAGCTGTCGGACGGTCGGACCGATTCTTGGTAAATAAGTGCCGGTCATAGGTATGTGCACTTAATATTGGTAAACCGTTTAGAGCGGCTAAGCTTGCCCAGGCAAAGTGTGAGTAGGTTAACTGACCGCCATGATATGACTGAAATACTGTTAAAAACAGCGAAAACTCAAAAAAAAACAAAAAGAACAAACAAAACACATCTGCATTCCGCTTACTTCAGCCCAGTGACTCCCTCTACCACCAGGTTGTCTGCTGTCAGCGTGCCCGTCTTGTCAAAGCAGCAGATGTCGATCTTCCCCGCAAACGGAATACGGAACGGTTCAGTGCAGTAAACGTCTGGAATAAGACATGAGGATCAAATATTAGTCTCCAATCACACGTGGTGAGCATCCTTAGACACCAACTATCAAGGCTCATATACTCATATACAATACTTTTTGTTGGTCAATATTTCAGGCTGAAAACGTTTGATTCCTGTTCCTGTCATCTCAATCACCAATGTACAGATCAGTATTTTTGGGGGCCAATTTAGGGCCGAAATTCGGCCCTGTTCCCCTGCTTAAAGGGTATACATTTTTCCCCTATATTTACCTTAAAATTCCCTCAGAATGTAAGCTTAATTTTAAAGAAAAAAAATTGACCAAAACTGGACAAAAACTGACTAAGATAAAGGAATTTTTGTAAACAATGTCAGCAATTGTTCATCAAACTAAGTTAGTGCATAATGTAAGGTATCATTTGTAGCAAAGCAATTGATAACTGTTTTTATAACAAAGCAGAATATAGACATGTAAGCGTTTTTCTAAAAAAAAAATCCCCATTTGCCGCATAATTCCCCATTTGAAGGGCCCCGCCACCTTTCCCCTAGAGGTATAAAAAAAAAACTGCAGATGTATATAAAAACTGGCTTGTACATTAAACTTTTAAGCATGTCTTTGTTTTATTAAGAAATTAAAACATAAATCACTGTTGCACAGTTAAAGATTTCTATGTAAATAATAATTCAGGGGGTACAACTGTATGGGTAATTTTGGGCGAAAAACTCTATGGGTAATTTTGGGCAGACAACTCTATGGGTAATTCAGGGAGGACAACTCTATGGGTAATTCAGGGGAACACCTCTATGGGTAATTCAGGGAGGACAACTCTATGGGTAATTCAGGGAGGACAACTCTATGGGTAATTCAGGGAGGACAACTCTATGGGTAATTCAGGGGGACAACGTTATACTAACAACTTACAGAGTTTTGTCAGGGCAAGTAGACTGGTACTGACAGCTACAGACAACTCTATGGGCAATTCAGGGCACACAACTCTATGGGTAATTTTAGGGGCTACAACTCTACGGATAATTCAGGGAGGACAACTCTATGGGTAATTCAGGGGGGACAATTATATGGGTAATTCAGGGCGGACAACTCTATGGGTAATTCAGGGCGGCCAAATCTATTGGTAATTCAGGGCGGACAACTCTATGGTTAATTAAGGGCGGACAACTGAGAAATTTAATACTTACAGAGTTTTGTCAGGGCCAGTAGACTGGTGTTGACAGCTAGAGACAACTCTATGGGTAACTCAGGGGGGACAACTGAGGTCAGGATGAGAGTGCACTCCAGGAACAGCTTGTATCGGTTCCTGTCCGGATCCTCAGTACCTGTAGCCATGGCAACAGAAAAAATTATCCCCAATAAGTGTGCAACAACAAACCAGGTTTGTTGTGATATTACCAGGCATATTATGTTCAAAATACTGAAATAACGTCATTTAATGCTTACATACAACACCTCTTGAATAAATTATACTATTTATTTATGTTGTGTCAGCAATTTTTATACTACAGAAGCAAACATTGTTACTGAAATTGCTTCACTTTATTTTAAAATAAAACCCATCAAGTTACCATAAACATTTATTAATTTTTCTCAAAAAAATAAATTAATCTTAACACATATTTATTATAATATATAATAAGTAAGAATACATATTCTAATATCACACAAGGCTAGTTTTTTTCATGGACAAAGAAAGCAATAAAGTATAGATTATTTCTGCAACAAATTATGGGTGTAGCCTAATGTTTTGAAAATAGTTTTGGAAATTCACAGCAATAGTTCAGTAAAATACACATGCTAAAATGTGTTAGACCAAAATCGTTACAAACAAATCATTTCTGCATCATAGAAAACTACATCTTTTATTAGATATTTTACAATTATTTTTACAAGAAAACGTTGACGTTTTGTTAATATGCTTTTATTTAGCGCTTGTTAACAATATATTTTCACTGTATTATCAACAAAGATGACATCTTTCATTCAATGTTTATCAATGAAGCTGACAACATATTGAATTGTTTGATTAATTGAGGTCACTTAAAAATCTGTGTGAAAGTACTTTGCAGAAAGATGGGCGCAGTATAGATACAATATAGATCTAATTAATGAGCTTAAAAAAACAGACTAGCATCATGTTAGAATCGAAAAATCTTAATTTTATATAATTTGTTCAGGGTTTGCGGTGGCGATCGCCACTGTCGCCAAATGCAACAAAATCGCAAAAGTGGCGACAGATTTTCAAGTTTGGCGATTTTCTGGCGACCGCGTTCTTTGTCCGAATTATTTACTAATGAAATGACATAAGCAACATTTTAGCCTCAGCGGTCTTGCTGACTCGGTTAACCTCGACAGCTATCGTGCATGAATTGATTTTTAGTGATGCAAGCGGTACAATTGAATTAACTGAAGCGTGAAACTGAATGCTTATCGATAAGGTGATAACATGCGACTAATTATATGGCCCAAGGCAATTAGAGTGGCATTTTAATTGCATGTAGAACAAACAACTTTCTTTCATCGTCAATACCGGCAATTAAAAAAGGTGTGCCATGTTTGTAACAGATTACGGACGAGATCAAACGGTAATTAGAAATCAAAACATAGTAAGTATGCAGTGTTTTCAACGCATACATTCATGTTTAAACCAGCAAAAGTCCGTAATTAAACAGTTTGTTACGACAGTCGGTATAAAATGTTGAATTTGAAAATGCAAATTCACTTGTCAAAATGGGCAGGTCAGTTGTAAATACTCCTTGTAAAAAACGTTTGTTATATTCTGATGACGTCTCTTCCCCATCTGACATGCTCAAACTTCAATATTCTCCAGTGAACCGAAATTTTAGGGACTGTTGGAAGTAGGAATTCCCATTTATTAAATATGAACCTAAAACAAAATCTATGCTCTGTGAAGTCTGTCTGGCCTCCAAGATGAACAATTCGTTCACAACTGGTTGCACAGTCATGAAAAAGGAGAACATTACTACATGTCTTCTGTATATTTTCAGTTTTCCTTTCCAGTGTACCTTGCCTTGCTGAATTAGTGGCAGTGCCATTGTGTATATATATATATATATATATATGTATTATATTAATAAGTAAATAGTAACTTTTATGCATTGTTTAATGGCTATAAAAAAAAAAAATGATGATGCCACGTGAACGTCTCTAACATGCAACACCTGAGTGGCTTCAAGTTTTCAAATTTGGCGGAAAAAAAAGTGGCGACAACTTTTCAAAAGCCAGAGCCAACTCTGTTGTTGTTGAATAACCCACAGTAAGGAGTATAGATGCTTCACACTCGTGATCTAATTCCTATCTATACTCCTTACTGTGGGCTATTCGACAACAAACTATGATAGAATATTATTATTTCTTTAATAATACATAACAAATATATGAGGCACGTCGTAGGAAAACCGGACTTAACGCATGTGCGTAAAGTGTCGTCCCCCATTAGCCTGTGCAGTCCGCACAGGCTAATTCGGGATGGCACTTTCCGCCCACAGTTGATTTACGTTTAGAAGAGACTGCACAGGCTAATCCGGGACGACACTTTACGCACATGCATTAAGACCGGTTTTCCCACGAATGAACACTGTGGTTACCCTTGATCCAGACATAGCCAGCTGCGATGATAGCGAAGATGAGCAAGAAGAGAATAAAGAAGAACGTCTCCACATTGTTGGCTGTGACACGCTTGACGCCAAATAGAATGGTGCGGAGTAGCTTCCCCTGGTTCGTATTGAAACTGTGACGAAGGACATAGGCAATGCAGCCATTGTCAGTAGCTGAATAAAACAATATAAACTAGAATTGTAACATGAGCGACGGATATGACCCCACAATATGGCCTTGTCACAAAACTATGGCATCCATTTGAAAGAAATGGACACAAAGAGCATGCTTTAACTCTGTAAACATTTAGTGGTTTGTATCCAAAGTCGAACATGACCTGTATTGTATGATATTACACCTATATACCAAAAATATTTTAAATATGTGGAGCCTTTCATGAGTTATTGCCTGGAAACTATGTTTTTAGGGACTTTAAGTCAAAAAGAGGCCATAACTCAGTCAAAATTTAGTGGTTTGTAACCAAATTTGAACATGACCTGTATTTTATGATGCTACACATATGTACCACAAATTATTTGAATATGTCAAGCCATTCTCGAGTTATCGTCCAAAAACATGTTTTTAAGGGAAATTCAGGCAAAAAGGGGCCATAACTGTCAAAATGTAATGGTTTGTAACCACAGTCAAATTTGACCTGTATCCTATGATGTTAATTTGAACATGTTGAGCCTTTCTTGAATTATCCTCTGGAAGCCATGAAAAGCAACAGACCGGCAGACCGACGAACCCACAAGCTCACTCCTATATACCGCCCCTTAACTTTGTTTGTGGGGGTATATAAGTAATTTTTATTTTTTCTCGTCAAATCATGTGGCAAAGTTTATTTATTTATTTTAGAAAGTTTTTTACATTTATTGAATTGTGTATATTATAAAAATCAAACATTTAAGAAATTTAACATAAAATGTATTGCTTTAATACAAAATAAAACATCTCTAATGAATTTAAAAATAACTACTGTACTAGCATTTCTTCAATCATAGCTCTGGAGCCAATTTCAAATGGTGGCATCAGTACCAACCTTTCATCGTGGAGGATGTTTTGCTGGGTGGGGAATGTTGGACCACTTTCGTTCCTCCATACAGGATGTGCAGCTTACCATCGGCGTCGACATCCAGGACATGGTCGCCATCCAAGTTCTCAACTGGCTCCTACAAACAGATCACAAGCAGGCCGCATGAATACTACATTGAGCATCCTTTAACTGAGTTTCATTAATTTACCAATAATATAAATTTCTCTTTTCTTTTAACATCTACTTAAGAAATAATTTTCGACTTATCGTTATTTATCGGCCAATAAACAACGATTGTAGGAATTAAAACATGAGGGCTTTAGCCCGAGTTGTTTAATAGCCACACATTTGAACGACAAAGAGTTGTTATTGGCCAATAAACAACGATAAATAAAAAATTATTTTGATTCTAACATGATTTGACATATATTTTTGCAATTGTAATTGGAACAACTTTATTTGATGTTTGACTATTATCAGGTTTGAGAATTGTTTCATTCACTTTAAATGAGACGCGTCGTGGGAAAACTGGGCTTAATGCATGTGCGTCAAGTGTCGTACCGGATCAGCCTGCGCATTCCTCAAAGGTTAATCCGGGACGGCACTTTCCGCCTAAAGTGGATTTATGTTTATAAGAGACTTCCTTGAAACAGAAAATATCATATAAGCGGAAAGTGCCGTCCTGGATTAGCCTGTGCGGACTGCACAGGCTAATCCGGGACGACACTTTACGCACATGCATTAAGACCGGTTTTCCCACGACGCGCATCAAATCTTTAGAGCAATGGGCCACCCATCAATTAAACATCTATTGCCATTGGTTAATACTTTATGTTAAGGCAATGCTTGGGAATTTTGAATGTCAAGGGCCAGACTTTTGTAAAATATACAACTTTAAAACTGCACTTTAAATAATAATATATATGTTCGGTTGAAATCTGAAACACTGAGGAATAGTCACATGTTTTCATTTCACTGTTCTCACCTTCATGACTGGCACAGATTCTCCCGTCAACATGGCCTCATCCACGATGCACGGCCCCCGTAGCAACAGCAGGTCACATGGTACAAGCCGGTCATCCTGGGAACGACCTACATTCAATTATATGAATAATACCAGCCTAATGGTGAAACACAATTGAAGTGTTTCATGGGAAAACCGGGCTTAATGCATCTTCGTATAGTGTCGCCCAGGATCAGACTTTGCAGTCCGCACAGGCTAATCCAGGACGGCTCTTTCCGCCTACAGTGCATTTATGTTTAGAAGAGACTTCCTTGAAACAGAAAATACCATAAAAGAGGAAAGTGTCGTCCCGGATCAGCCTGTGCGGACTGCACAGGCTGATATGGGACAACACTTTATGCACATGCATTAAGCCCAGTTTTTGCACTTTATGCACATTAAGCCCGGTTTTCCCACGACACGCCTAAATTTAATACTTTAATAATCAATAGACTAGTTTGTTTAGCTACATTAAGTGATCTACACAGGAAGTTTGAAAAATTAAAATTTAACCTCTACCATTTTCCACAATATGTTTCTATTGTTTAATAAAGTATTGTTTAAACCCCTCTTACAGTGTATTTCTATTACAATGTATAATTCTACATATACAATGAAGTTAGGCAAAGGCAAATCATTATAACAAACACTTTGAACAAGAGTTGTTTGTAAAACAGGTAAAACAAGCCCCCTCTATGTGAAAAGCAATATGTAATAAATATATATAGGATCTGACATGAGTTGTCATGTAATACCATATTTTATTAAACGAGTTCAGGAATTTTGAAATGACGAGTGTCAGATCTTTTTTATCACATGCTTTTAAACGAAATAAAACCCTTCCAATTTTACCAAAATAAGTTGGTAAATCCTCAAAATGTATACTGACATGACGTCGTTTCATGTTGACGACGTCATTTCACCAAAATAACGTCATGCGATTGGTCAGTCAAAGAATATGTAGCCAATAAAAACGCTGAAAATGTTATCTTACACATGTGTAAGATAGAAATATTCGTAATGGTTGTATTACATGGGAAACAAGGTATAGCATGTGATAAGTATATGTATACTAATTGTAAGCAATGGTTGTATTACACGGGAAACAAGATATAGCATGTGATAAGTATATCTATACTAATTGTAAGGAAATGTTGTTCCCCCAAGGACCATATGAGGCGCGTCGTGGGAAAACCGGCCATAATGCATGTGCGTAAAGTGTCACTTTCCGCCTACAGTGGATTTATGTTTAGAAGAGACCTCCTTGAAACAGAAAATACCATAAAAGCGGAAAGTGCCGTCCCCGATTAGCCTGTGCGGACTGCACAGGCTAATCCGGGACGACACTTTACGCACATGCATTATGACCGGTTTTCTCATGACGCGCCACATATATTTTAAATACAAAGCAGACACGCCTACAACCACAGTTCTTGATGCATTGATTAATGGTATTCTTAGTCCACATGTTTTTTCTTATTGTTACTAAGGCCGATCTTAGATAATTTAAGAGCCATAACTGCCAAATTGTCCACAGAGCTTTTTTCCCCTCTTGGGGATGGGGCCCTTCGCCCTCATTTTGGGATTCAGGGGAAAAACTGTTATTTTTGGCATTTGGGGGTAAAATTTTTTTATAGCAGGCGAATGAAAAATCCTGGGGTAAGATCAGTTTTAGGGGAAAACTGCATGATTTGGAAGAATTTCTGAGGGTATGTTATCTTAAAACGGCCCCTACTATAGAAGCAAAAAAGCCCTGGTTCACGATCATTGTCATCAAGTTAAACTGATAGACTTTAAGAGCAGATAATAATATCATCTACAGACTGATGGGGAGGGGTGGGGTGGGGTGGGGGGGGGGGGGCATGCAAATCTAATTTTTCTCCACCTCCATGCCTTACAGCATACTCACCTATAGAAACGATGTCCCCAGGTACCAGTTCTGTGGTCAGCAGCATGCGCCACTTCCTGTTCCTGTACACCTGCAAAATATGTACTGGTATAACTTACAGGTATTTATAGTTTCACCTCAGAGTGGTTTAACATATGGACCAGTAATTGCAGAAAATCAATACAATTTGAAAAGATTAAGATTGATCACTCCTTCAACTACAACTGTTCTGACAACTTTAAATGTCTTATCAAAGCTGTCACATTGTCAGGCCTTTTTCTGACCTTTTTGGGAAAAAGTACCTTGGTTACATTGGGAAATTCACTACGTAAAATTTTCGAAATTGGGAAAAATTAGTATCGCTAAATCGTAAGTACATGTATAATGAAGAAATTTACAGTTTTAAATCAATAAATAAGAATTTTGAAAAGAATTGAACAGCACTAATAATTTTAATTTAACTCTAAATTGTGATAAATACCTAAGCAAGCTATGCAACCAAGAGTTTGTAATCATATGCATGTCTCATTTCCTATAAGTATGTGTATATTTCTAAAAAAGCATCACCAAATCTGACCAACTTCACCAAAATAAAATTGTGGTATCTACTGTCTACATGATTTAGTTGTAATGATGTGTTAATAAACATTGTGTGGTGCCTACACTACGTAGGTCGCGAAAATAAGTAATAACTTGAAAAACAATATTTATCTCCTTATATTTAAATCCTTCCATTAACTGACACATCCACGTGTGTAAATAAGAAAATATTTGCCCATAATTCATGTTAAATTTTATCATGATAGAGGACAAACAAATCATTTTTCTTTGTTACCCATTTTATTACACAGCTATTAGAGTGTTCTCCCCTTGTAAACAATGTCAACGATAAAATTAGAGGATATCCAAGTGTATAGCCAGTGTGACAAAATCGGCTGTAAAGTATTGAAAAATCGTATTTTCACTTTCATTTTCGAAAAAAATACAGATTTTTTACAATTGGGAATTTTTGGGTAAGAATTGGGAAAAATTATGCATATTTGGCATTGGGAACGGGTCCGACTATCGGACCCGTGAGAGCAGTAGAAAAAGGCCTGATTGTTTTTTTTTCGGAGAGTTGAACTGCGCAATGTCTAGGGTTGGTTTAATAGTTTGCACTATGCTTACATTTATCACATAAAAAATATATTTTCTGCATGCTTATGTTGATAAGATAGTGCCTATTGCCTAATTCACATATACTTACAAGTTACAATTCACATATACTTACAAGTTACAATTCACATATACTTACAAGTTACAATTCACATATACTTACAAGTTACAATTCACATATACTTACAAGTTACATTTATCATACTGGTCTTATTGCCCATTTTCCATATGCTTATGTTAGTCATATAGGTCTTATTGCCCATTTTCCGTATGCTTACATTTATCAAATAGGGCTTGTTGCCCATTTTCCGTATGCTTACATTTATCATATCGGGCTTGTTGCCCATTTTCCATATGCTTACATTTATCGTATAGGGCTTGTAGCCCATTTCGCATATGTTTACATTTATCATATAGGGCTTGTTGCCCATTTTGAGAATGCTTTCATTGATCACATAGGGCTTGTTGCCCATTTTGAGTATGCTTACATTGATTATATACGGCTTGTTGCCCATTTTGCGCACGCTTACATTGATCACATAGGGCTTGTTGCCCATTTTGAGCATGCTTACATTGATTATATAGGGCTTGTTGCCCATTTTCCATATGCTTACATTTATCATATAGGGCTTGTTGCCCATTTTCCATATGCTTACATTTATCATATAGGGCTTGTTGCCCATTTTCCATATGCTTACATTTATCATATAGGGCTTGTTTCTCATTTAAGTATGCCTACATTGATCATATAGGGCTTGTTGCCCATTTTTCGTATGCTTACATTTATTATTTAGCGCTTGTTGCCCATTTTTAGTATGCCTACATTTATCATATAGGGCTTGTTGCCCATTTTGAGTATGCCTACATTTATCATATTCGGCTTGTTGCCCATTTTCCATATGCCTACATTTATCATACAGGGTTTGTTGCCAATTTTCCGTATGCTTACATTTATTATATATGGCTTGTTGCCCATTTTCCATATGCTTACATTTATCATATAGGGCGTGTTGCCCATTTTGAGTATGCTTACATTTATCATATAGGGCTTGTTGCCCATTTCCCGTCTGCTAACATTTATCATATAGGGCTTGTTACCCATTTTCCATATGCTTACATTTATTTTATAGAGCTTGTTGCCCATTTTCCATATGCTTACATTTATCATATAAGGCTTCTTGCCCATTTTGCTTATGCTTACATTGATCATATACGGCTTGATGCCCATTTTGAGTATGCCTATATTGATCATATAGGGCTTGTTGCCCATTTTCCGTATGCTTACATTTATTATATATGGCTTGTTGCCCATTTTCCATATGCTTACATTGATCATATACGGCTTGTTGCCCATTTTGAGTATGCCTACATTGATCATATAGGGCTTGTTGCCTATTTTCCATATGCTTACATTTATCATATAGGGCTTGTTGCCCATTTTTGTATGCTTACATTCATTATATAGGGCTTGTTGCCCATTTTAAGTATGCTTACATTTATCATATAGTGCTTGTTGCCCATTTTGAGTATGCCTACATTTATCATATAGGGTTTGTTGCCCATTTTCCGTATGCTAACATTTATTATATAGGGCTTGTTGCCCATTTTGAGCATGCTTACATTTATCATATAGGGCTTGTCACCCATTTTCCGTATGCTTACATTTATCATATAGGGCTTGTTGCACATTTTCCATATGCGTACATAGATCATACATGGCTTGTTGCCCATTTCGAGTATGCTCACATTTATCATATAGGGCTTGTTGCCCACTTTGAATATGCTTACATTTATCATATAGGGCTTGTTGCCCATTTCCCGTCTGGTAACATTTATCATCTAGGGCTTGTTGCCCATTTTCCGTATGCTTACATTTATTATGTAGAGCTTGTTGCCCATTTTCCATATGCTTACATTTATCATATAGGGCTTCTTGCCCATTTTGCTTATGCTTACATTGATCATATATGGCTTGTTGCCCATTTTGAGTGTGCCTACATTGATCATATAGGGCTTGTTGCTCATTTTCCATATGCTTTCATTTATCATATAGGGCTTGTTGCCCATTTTTCGTATGCTTACATTTATTATATAGGGCTTGTTGCCCGTTTTAAGTATGCTTACATTTATCATATAGGGCTTGTTGCCCATTTTGAGTATGCCTACATTTATCATATAGGGTTTGTTGCCCATTTTCCGTATGCTTACATTTATTATATAGGGCTTGTTGCCCATTTTGAGTATACTTACATTTATGATATAGGGCTTGTTACCCATTTTCCGTATGCTTACATTTATCATACAGGGCTTGTTGCCCATTTTGAGTATACTTACATTTATCAACTAGGGCTTGTTGCCCATTTTCCGTATGCTTACATTTATCATACAGGATTTGTTGCCCATTTTGATTATGCTTACATTTATCAACTAGGGCTTGTTGCCCATTTTCCGTATGCTTACATTTATCATATAGGGCTTGTTGCCCATTTTGAGTATGCCTACATTTATCATATAGCGCTTGTTGCCCATTTTGAGTATGCCTACATTTATCATATAGGGCTTGTTGCCCATTTTCCATATGCTTACATTGATCATATAGGGCTTGTTGCCCATTTTGAGTATGCTTACATCTATTATATAGGGCCTGTTGCCATTTTTCCATATGCTTACATTGATCATATAGGGCTTGTTGCCCATTTTGAGTATGCTTACATTTATCATATAGGGCTTGTTGCCCATTTTGAGTCTGCTTATATTTATCATACAGGGCTTGTTGCCCATTTTCCGTATGCTTACATTGATCATATAGGGCTTGTTGCCCATTTTGCTTATGCTTACATAGATCATATAGGGCTTGTTGCCCATTTTGAGTATGCTTACATTTATTATATAGGGCTTGTTGCCCATTTTCCATTATGCTTACATTTATCATATAGGGCTTGTTGCCCATTTTGAGTATGCTTACATTGATCATATAGGGTTTGTTGTCCATTTTGCACACACTTACATTGATCATATAGGGCTTGTTGCCCATTTTGAGTATGCTTACATTGATCATATAGGGTTTGTTGTCCATTTTGCACACACTTACATTGATCATATAGGGCTTGTTGCCCATTTTCCGTATCTCTGCCATGTTTCTCAGCTGCTGCTGCACAAGGGTGGCCTCAAATGCCACCAGCATGAAGAGCGTGAACACGCTGTAGTACCAGTACTCGTCCAGGCACCACAGACCCACACAGAACACCTGGAACACGAAGAACGGGGCAGTCGCTCTCTCCTGGAACAGCTCAGCAAACTTTGGGATGTCCATCTCCAGTCTGCAATGAATGAGGACGGCTCCAGTATTTGGAATAAGACGACTTGCAATTGAATTTCACATTGTTTTTGTTTATTAGTTTGACTCACCAAACAGGCCTTTCTTTGCAAAAAAAAATTACACTTACCAAGAACAAAATTGCTAGAAAACACATAAAATCAAGTTAGCCAACAATGTCATTATTATATGGTCATCATACAGTTTTGGGGAAGCCCCTCACACAGCACTTAGATAGATGGGGAAAATGTTATGATATTTCACTAATTTTTACATTTAAGAAGTTTAATTTCATACAGATAACATTAAAACTGTTGTTTTTTTCAACTTTTAATGTATCTGGAAAATTGCATTTGACGGGGAAAAATAGGCAGTCTTTGCTGGGGAAACAGGGGGGATTTCAGCTGCAAAATAGGCAGATAGAGGGGCCAGCATTGTTTATATTCAAACCAATGGTGAACCGGAATTGCAATATATTCATTACTCACAAGCAGTTTCCAGATTGACAAAATTTAAAATTAATGAAATTATGCCAGTTTCACGATTGACCAAATTTACAATTTAATGAAATTATGACTACTGTATCTTCAAACCAACCATGTCCCAAACAAAAATAACTGAAATCTTCCTAGAGATAGCATTGGCCGATTATAGGTGCCATCTCCCAAAATTGACTTTACACCTGGACTGTTTGTTACTTTTTACCAAGTTTGTAATGCTGCGATAATTTTCCCCAAAACCTTGGGCCTGGACCCATCCCCAGCCCCTAAAAACAAGCTCTGCGTAAGACCAGTGATTTTTTTTTTTACAGCTTTCGGAATGGGTCGGGCACCCATCAGATAGGGAATTTTGTGTAGTGAAATATTGCTAATTGGAAAAAATCAATGAAGGTAACTGAATTAATTTATTACTTAAAATAGTGTTTATATCGGTTTCACTCAGTATTTTAATGGCGTTTATCCATAAACATACATGTAATTTTGTGTCTTTCAAATTAAATTCAAATTTCCTATATATTCAGGATGCTGCCACTTAATAATTGGGATTTTTTTCATTCCAACTGGGAAATATAAAGCATTTTTGGGATCGGGAATTGGTCCTTTCACCGGACCCAGCCAACTAAGGACAAAAGATCGCTGGAGACTCACAAGTTTTTCCCAAACAGGTTCTCTGCGTGCTTGATGTCGGAGTCCTCCTGCAGTCCCTTCCAGTCGAGGTAGTGGTTGACGGTGTGAGACACCGGGAACGTGAGCGCCACAAACTGCTTCTTCTCCTCACCATCGTACCGGTACTTCGTCTTTTGGAAGTTAAACCACAGCTCCTCTGCACCATTCTCCTGAGCATGAAACATACAAAGACCAATTTCAACATTGCTTTTCGTATAAGTATACATTGCTTTAACAAAAAATGCTAAAATCATTGAAATTCATACTGTCTAACTGAAACTAACAATACAAATGGTAACTACACATGTTTTTTGGCTTATTTTCATTTATCATTATAAATAATGTGGTGACAATACGTCGATTTTATTTTAATATATATGGATCACCAGAAATAAATAATAATTATACACATGGGAGAGTACATTTGCTTGAGGCCAACATTAAGTCACACTTGTGCAAAGAAGATGATCTGAGCACATTGACAGTGTAGTCCCGAGAAAGCCCCAAAGCCATAACTTGCCTCTAGGTCTGGTAATCTGTTAATTATTATGCACCTATCAATACTTTCTGGGATTGCCCGGCCCTCCCCCCTCTCAACTTGGGGAAAATATTGATAGGTGCATTATTGGACCGAACTCCATTAAAATGGCCACAGAAAAACATTTAGCTTAAAGAAATGCCCGACCACTATATTTCACCAGCCATAAAGGCCAGCGTCCTTGTCATTTTTCTTTGACCTCATACAGTTTTACAGGCTTTGTCCGAGGTCTCACAGGCTTTCACAAAGATTGACAGTGTAAGATGTATGTACCTGTGTTCTGTGCAGCTTCACAAGTTCTGTGGAGCCATTGTTTGGGGTGGGGACGACCTTCACCCAGGTTGCATTGTCTGGAGTTAGAACCTGAAAAGATTAGAAACATCAGAGTCAGTTTGTTGAATAGGTGCACACATTTTGTTATGTATCTACATGTCACAGGGTGAGACGATTGTGCAGCCAATCTAGGACTTGAACCCGGGACCTCCCACTGCTTACTGGGTGAATGCTCTCTTGATTGAGCTAACCAGGTGTATGTGTTGGACTTTCGAAGTAAATGAGTAAACATGGTTAAACACTCAACAAATTAGTGATCTGTTAATGACATAAACACTAATTTCATGAAATGCTCTAATGAACACAACAGATTACTCCTATATACATGAGGTCGGAATACACCGACCTCATATCGGTAAGTGCTATTTTCCTGTAGCATCGTTCCGACATGAATTCACGTCGGAAGCTTTACAAGCTGCAATTTCACATTTTACCACTCATTATTCATTTAACAATGATTCTACATTAAGTATAAACATTAATTTACCTATTGCATGCCAAAAAGTGAAACATAAAACTTACTTTAACACTTAATCCTTTTCCTTAAGCAAATGCACTGTTCAAATTCTATGTAAAGTCCTCCATATTGCACTGAGTAATGTGAAACTTTTTCATTGGTCAGTAATAATACGGATCGCATATGGCTATAGAATCAAGTCTTTAGACGAAATATTTTACCATGTGCGCAGTAGAAAGTTGTGTCCGCTATTAATATATTTTGTTTAAAACCGAAATTGGTTCGACCACTTTCATTACAGAAATGTGTATAGGTAGCATGGCATTTTTTGGGGTGTTTTGTTCATGAATCCCAATATATTTCCTAAAAGGTACATGTTTTCTGATTACAAAACTGAAATAAAAATGAAAATATCTTACTTGGAAGTGAAGTTATGACTTTTTTTGTACAGCACCAAACTGTGATAGAACGTTATACAAGAAAACAACATGAAAAGTCAGCCCAACTATGAATTTGTGTTCATAAAGCTAAAAGCTATGAGAAGAAATGTATTTTATAAATGGTGCATGTTTTCTGATTACAAAACTGAAATAAAATCATACTTAGAAGTGTTGTTATTATGTCTATTTTTGAACACCACCCATCAGGCTGCAATAAGACGCAAATTGGGAAAATACATGAAAAATGAAGACTTCTGTAGCATTGCAACATGATTTTAAAGTGTTTTGATAATGAATCTAAATATATTTCCTAAATGGTTTTCTGATTATAAAACTGAAATAAAAATTATAATATCTTACTTGGAAGTGAAGTTATGAATGTTTTTGCACACCACCCGTCAATGTGCAATAAAACGTGATACAAGAAAAAAAAAACTAAAATGTCAACCCAACTATATTATTCACATATTAAACTAAAACCTATGAGAAAAAAGATTATATTCATTTAGGTATACTCAATACCAACACAATAACAACACAAACAATATCCTTAAGCTCCTATATGTGTATTAAGTAGCTTGAGTTTTGGTTTATTCCTTTAAAATTTTGTGCATAAATTATAAAACATGACACATTATTAATGTAAGAAAAATATTTTATGTCAAATGTATACTTCAAATTCAGATGGAAAACTAGAAAGTATCTTTTAAACAATACTGTCAGTAGATTTCAACATGCTGCTTTTGATGGTTTTATCAAAATCTAAGTTCTATCAGTGATTGTTAGTGAGTATTTTACATAAAAAGTTTATTGATAATGTTTAATACTTTTTCAGATTTCATTTTTGAATTTTAATTGCAACACCAGTATTACTCAAATATTTTACACTTATCATTATTATATTGAAACTGACAAATAATGTATATTTACAATATCAGTTTAAGAAAACAGTCTTCAGACAGAAAAGAGTTAAATTCAATTCTAGTTGTTAACAAAGTTTGGCTTCAGAATATCATGTTATAACAGAAAAACTGGAACTTTAGCTTTGTGCAGCCACAGTATTGTTCTTAACAATAATAATAAATTTATGTATATTTAATCCATCATGAATTTCAAAGTGATTCCATATAAATTACAAAAGCGGCAACAGCAGACTTGCATAGGTACTAACCGACCAGGTACGAACCACTCGGAGTTTGCACGTCTATGTTATTGACCGCATATTTCTACCGATTCAACAATTTCGAATACACATGCTAATATATAACATACATATTGCATCTTATTACACATTATTCATCACTAATAGTTAGTTTTCAGCAATAAATAAGGTTGCTACGCATGTACAATAATGTCATTCGCACAAAGCGCCACCATCTTGGATTTGTGTTTACTCAAACATGGGGTTGGAAATGTCCCATAAATAATACCTATGCGGTTAAATATGTATACAAATTGTGATGTATTTAATAAAAAAACATGTTCATGATTAAACTGGTACCATGAAATTCAGCGAAACATAATTTTATCTCAGAAAAATAGGATTTTTAAATGTTCTAGTAAGATTTTCGGAGCTAAAAATAACACTCTTGTGGGAAATTTTCTTGTTTCCCTGTTGTTTCATCATCTAATTAGCACAAGCAATTCAGATTGGTTCCAAAAATTTACGATTTATATGGGTTTTAGAGCGAAATAAATGCTACCAGTGGTTGGGCCGCTTGCCGACACTAATTAATATTCATGAGCTGCCGCCAAGGGACACTACTCTTATTGCTTTGGCATTGCTAGTATAGGCGAGTGTAGTTTATTTGATAACATTACGATGTTTTGTTGATAACTGCTTTATTTATGTGCTGTTTTCTTCTACAATATGGATTAATAACATCATTATATACATGATACTATTGATATTTTGAAGTTTAACCAGGAAAATCGTAAGTTCATGTGAAATTGCTTTGCTACAGGAAATTAACATAAACTGTTTAGACATAGTGTGGATTCTGCCCATACAAAAAAAAACTCAAATCCACAGATTACGTCAAATTATTTGGACTAATAACCAATAGTGATCCGACAACTATCACTGACATTACATGCAATTATTCATGAAAATATCTTACTCAATGATTATTAAAGTCGTAAAATTCAAGTATAATCGGACACAGATGTATCCACTTACCCTTGAGCACGTGAGTACACAGCGCACGTGCACGGACCATAAACAAAACAGGGACACCAGGACCTGCACCAGTCCGATACAGGCCAGGGCAATCAAACCGGCCTCGAAATACTCCTCAATCCCGTACACTGACGTCCAACAGTACATCCACACGAGATACAGGACGGCAAACGGCCCGGCATAGCCGTGAAAAATGGTAGGACGGAAATTGTAGTAAGAAACATACTGTATTTCTACGTTCAATGCGGGCGCCGCCATCTTTGCCAACTGGCGAAAATCCTATGCCGCACTGTTCAGTTGTGTGTACTAGTCGGATACTGGGTAATTCAACTCCAGTTACCTCCCCTGCTTGTAGTTTTTCTGCATTGACCATCCTGTTTTTTTTACTTTAAGGCAAAACCGCATTTAGCCTAGCCTTAAGCAAAGAAATAAATTTACAGGAAATTCCATAGTGGAAAGGTTGTGATGACACTGAACAGCTAGAAGGCTAACTGCTCTCAAGCTATGACTGTCAGAAAATTCCCCTGAAGGCTTCAAACGACACACATGAGTAGTGTGCATATAAATCCATTTCATGAAATCATGCCTTTATTAATATTCCCCCCACCCCCAGGTGGCGGGCTGACCCAGGGGAATTCGACTTATTTATTTTAGGTGGCTAATTCCACATCCTAGAGCCAAGCATTTTTTAATTACAGGGACCTAAAATCCGACTAAGTCTATTTCTTAGGACCCGTTATCAGTTGGCGTGTCAAATGCCAGCCTGTGTAATGTACTTTTTCGTTACAGTACAATAAAATTATGGTATAGGACAAATTAACCTGACACTGACCTTTATGAATGAATCTATATGAGGCGCGTCGTGGGAAAACCGGACTTAATGCACAGGCTAATCCGGGACAGCACTTTCCGCTTGTATGGTATTTTCTGTTTCAAGAAAGTCTCTTCTAAACATAAATCCACTGTAGGCGGAAAGTGCCGTCCTGGATTTGCCTGTGCGGACTGCACAGGCTAATCCGGGACGACACTTTACGCACATGCATTAAGTCCGGTTTTCCCACGACGCGCCACATGTCAGATCTGTTATGATGAATGTATTAGTTTCCATACTAGAATCCACTAAAATCGATGTAAGAGTAATCTGCAGTTAAGGGATCAATAAACGTGGTAAACACATGCACACAAAAAACAAACAAGAATATAATTATTTCAAGTTCATGAGTGTCAGGTCAATTTGTCCGAGCTACATAGTCGGGCTGAAATTTATTATGTGTACATCACATTGCATCATGATTTCTGCGCCCGGTGTGAGGATTGGCATTCCTTAAAACCTGTACATTTAAACTTCAAATCAATTGCCTTGACATTCCAAACCAAAGACTGTTGCTATAGGCATATAAAATATGGGGCATATTTATCATTGGTCAAGAAAATAAAATTTGCAAAGATATAGAGGATATTTGTTTAATGCAGTGTCATATTTTATTTCATGAGTGGCTATAGAAACAATATTTCAGGGGGTGGCACAGCCAGTCGTGAAAATATCTAGGTTCTATGACCAAAAATGTAATAAAATATGATCTCACACTGTATTAAACAAATTTTCTTTTATTTCATGCGTTTGAACGATAAATGTAAAAAATGCGCGAGATATGCTAAAGCGTCACAAGTTTTGCGTATTATGACGTCATAAATATAACGTCATTATGATTCCAAAATTATCGATCACTGTTGTGGTGGGAAAATAGTGCCACATTTACTGTGTCATTGTCGCTTAATTATATTTGTATTGAATTTTATTATGTTTTCTATTGTTTAAAAAGGCCGATGTTTAAACTGACGCATAGGGTATTCACATACTTTCAAAAAATAAACATAAAAACAAAGTTAAAAGTAGTTCCATGTAAACAAGAGTGAAATGATCAAACGTTATCATTTCACTCGACCTAGAGTGAAATGATCGGGTTATCATTCACTGGTATTCTCCACTCATTCACCGCATAGCATGAAATAAAAACACACATTATTGTGTACTCGTTAAATAGTGGTACCCATGGACAGTTTTGTGGCCAATCAAAAAACATAGCAGTAGTAAAATCAATATGAATACAATGAACATTTACATGCTTTTTCATGATGCACGTTTTTACCACATTGTATAGGCAATTTTTCACGTGCCTAAGGCCAAAAAAAATAAATTCAGGGTTTCGGGTAACGGTCTCATAATAGTTAGGTAGGGTCAGGATTGAGTTGGGTTTTTTTTTACTTTTTGTATAAAGACACATTTCGGTACAAAAACATTGAAATTTATCTATAATCTGACTAATATGGATTTCATGGAAAACAATCATCACTAAAAACTTGAGAGTAGGTTTTTTTTTCGCTAGGTAGCAGGCACGTTCAGGCCCGGGCTTTTGGCTCGAGCCCACCCAGCTGAGCCCGGCAGTATCATTTCATGGGTTTTGATCTCACACAAGTTGTAAAGGGCTGATGTGTCAATAAGTGTACCGTATATTGCCATATTGTGTGACTGTCTGGATTGGGGTTTGATCTTACACAAGCAGTAAATGGCTGGCATGTCACTTTGTGTACCGTATATTGCCTTATCTATCACTTTATCTGGACATTTAATCTGGGAGCTGGGTGGTACCCAGCTGAGCATACACCAGGCCAATCATGGTGTTCGAGTGGCTGGAAACATTTTATTGGTAGAATAATATTTGTCACGGGCCCGACGTCGTTAATTAACCACGGTCGGAAGCACCCTAATTGTAATTAAGAGAGTTACTTAGGCATAAAAAAGTTATGTTTGTTGCAGGTTACCAGAGCTACTCTAAAAAAATGCCTCGACCCTAGAAGATTTATTGAGTTTGTCCGATATTTTTTCGTTTTATTTACTTTTTCCAATATTAGTTGTTGTTTTTTTTATAAACGAGTCTTTTGCCTATTTTGTTATAGGGTATAATAAATTACAAATGTATAACTTGTGTTCTATTTGGTCCAAAAATATGTACTTTGTCTAATTTTATGTACGACAGTTGAAACAGTCCTATTAACATAAAATGAAAAAACAATAAACAAAACCAGTTAAAGACATCATAAATGACCATTCCCAATATATTATAAACTGGTAGCCAAAACAATCTTTTTTTTTTTTCTGCTTTTTTTTAATTTGCAAGGTCTTTCAAGGTCCATACCTGTGTGATTTTTTTATAATCGGTGATTGATATTAAAAAAACTACTTCTCCTACTACACCTCAAATACTGCTGCTGCTGATTCTACTACTGCTGCAGCTACTACTACTATTACTACTACTACTACTGCTACTGCTGCTATTGCTACTACTGGTGGTGCTGTTGCTACCACCACCACTACAATAACTGCTGCTGTTGTTACAACTGCTGCTAAAATTACTGTCACTACCAATTCTACATCATCTTAGTCCAGCCCCCCCCCCGGCCAAGCCTGGTATGCGTCCGGCCCTGAGGTTGGGTCGGATTGCCCGAAACACAGATTTTTTTAGTTTTGGCCTTATATAAAGGTCCACAAGTTATTCCATAGAAGAAATAAGAACATTTCCTTGTGGTTCAACATTTTTATTAAAATATGTTAGATTTTGTATCATATACAATGACATATAGCACTGTGACTGTTCGCAAACATTCGCACAAAAATACACTACAGAATAACTGAATAAAGACTTCATAAATTTAATAGTTAAGTTCAAATAATAAATCATGGAAAAATATTAAAATTATTGTTTAATTCATTTTATATATATATATATGCATTTGACAGTATTCACATGAAAACTACACATTTTTAAAGCATGTCATATCAACGTAGTATTAAAAAGAAAATATTGATGATAATTCTTCTGTTCAAATGAATATTATATATTATAGTATTCACATTTATTGAGTTGTAAAAACAAGTTCACTGTTTGTATTTCCTTTCTACTTCGTCCATAAGCATCCATCATTTTCACAATATAACAACATCATATACACATAATAATTTTACAATAACAAAACTTACTCTACCTAAATGTGTCAGGAATTCAGATAAGGCGTAAAAAAAAATTTATGTTTGTTTCAGGTTACCTGACCTACCCTAAAAAAAGCCCCGACCCTAGATCACTTTATTGAGTGTGTCAGATATTTTTTTGGTAATTTCACTTTTTTCAAATAATAAAATATTTTTTGGATAAATAAGTGTTTTGTTTTGATAGCATCCACATCAAAACAATGTTTTGAATATTCATTCAGTTTTAGAATCTTCAAGATGACCATTTACCAAATAAAACAAATTATTACAAAAAATAATGCCCTACCTACCTACCCTAATTGTTTTGGGTATGTAACCTGAAACAAACATTTTTTTTTACGCCTAACCACTATAAAATCATTCTCTATTGACACAAACATATTTTGCAATCTTCTATTTTTGTGAAATATTTAATTTTGCCACGTTTAAATTAATGAATGCAGTTTCCTATATGTTTTGGCACGAACTTAGACTTAATAGTGTGTCATTTAATTTGACCTTAATGATTTTTAATGCCTGGTATTACATTTTATAAACTGTCACTTAATTGGTTCATTAAACAGATTAATGTAAATGGCATTAATGCCTGGTATTACATTTTATAAACTGTCACTTAATTGGTTCATTAAACAGATTAATGTAAAATGGCATTAATGCTGGTATTACATTTTATAAACTGTCACTTAATTGGTTCATTAAACAGATTAATGTAAATGGCATTAATGCCTGGTATTACATTTTATAAACTGTCACTTAATTGGTTCATTAAACAGATTAATGTAAATGGCATTAATGCCTGGTATTACATTTTATAAACTGTCACTTAATTGGTTCATTAAACAGATTAATGTAAATGGCATTAATGCCGGGTATTACATTTGATAAACTGTCACTTAATTGGTTCATTAAACAGATTAATGCAAATGGCATTAATGCCTGGTATTACATTTTATAAACTGTCACTTAATTGGTTCATTAAACAGATTAATGTAAATGGCATTAATGCCTGGTATTACAGTTTATAAACTGTCACTTAATTGGTTCATTAAACAGATTAATGTAAATGGCATTAATGCCTGGTATTACATTTTATAAACTGTCACTTAATTGGTTCATTAAACAGATTAATGTAAATGGCATTAATGCCGGGTATTACATGTTATAAACTGTCACTTAATTGGTTCATTAAACAGATTAATGCAAATGGCATTAATGCCTGGTATTACATTTTATAAACTGTCACTTAATTGGTTCATTAAACAGATTAATGTAAATGGCATTAATGCCTGGTATTACAGTTTATAAACTGTCACTTAATTGGTTCATTAAACAGATTAATGTAAATGGCATTAATGCCTGGTATTACATTTTATAAACTGTCACTTAATTGGTTCATTAAACAGATTAATGTAAATGGCATTACGTAGTACAAATTTCCAAAAATATTCTCGTTTGCGTAAACAGTATAACCAAATATCAATACTTCAACATTTTCAGAAATATTTGATAATCTATAAATTGAAACAAATGTATTGCTGAACCATTTTACTCAAACATTAACGTATAATATTAGTTCAATCGTATAACTTCAAACACATTAACAATTGCATGGCTAAAACAACAACCACATCGTATGTGTGAACTTGTAATGCGAAAAAAAAAGTGAATAATTTGGAGTATATCTGATATTTTCATTTAAATTGTAGAAAACACGTGACCTTCTTACGTGAGTAAAGTAAAATTAACACGGACATGTATACAAATCAGACTGGCCAAGGGGTTAGAGCATCAGACTTTTGATATGGAGGTCGTAGTTTGGAGCCCCGGTGAATGCAACTTTTTTTCTTTTCTGTTTTCTTTTTCGTTTATACCTTTCTTGTTATGACACTTGGGCTCTTTAGTTCAGATGCTTTAATTTGTCCAGTTTAGACGATTAATGGCATATTTGAAAAATACGAAAGTTTGTAACCAAGTCTCTTTAAACCATGATAAATGCATGTATGGCTGAAGGGCCTGTCCAGTACATTACCTTAAAGCTATAGTATCAAACATTCATGTCTGAAAGCTATAGTATCAAACTGACATGTCTGAAAGCTATAGTATTTAACTTACATGTCTGAAAGCTATAGTATCAAACTTGCATGTCTGAAAGCTATAGTATCAAACTTATATGTCTGAAAGCTATAGTATCAAACTTACATGTCTGAAAGCTATAGTAGTAAACTTAAAGTAGCTTCAAATAATTGGCATAAACCACAACTACTCAAACATGGCTTAAACAAGAGCAAACACAATGTTGGCTGAAGCTAAGGCCACACAAATACGGCTAAAATAAAGCCATACATGGATGGCTTAAGCAAATATTAATAGACACTTAGGCTACAAAAATAAGCACATACACCTAAAATCTGACTAGATATAAATGAGGCGTGTCGTCGGAAAACCTGGCTTAATGCATGTGCGTAAAGCGTCGTCCCGGATCAGCCTGTGCAGTCCGCACACTTTTGTTTTTATGGTATTTTCTGTTTGGAGGAAGATTCTTTTGAACATAAATCCACTGTAGACGGAATGTGCCATCCCAAATTAGCCTGTGCGGACTGCACAGGCTGATCCGGGACAACACTTTACACACATGCATTAAACCCCGTTTTCCCACGACTAGCCTAAAATGTTTTATGAACAGTTTTCTCCATGTGCCCAATAACACTGTTTTAAGACAAAACAGTCATTAAATAAAAAGAAATGCTATCTGTTAAAATACAAAATTAGAGTAGACAATTATTTAAAAGATACATATATTTTTTTATTTCTGATATGCATGCAACAAAACATGACTTAAAATGTGTTTATATGATTTTTTAAATTTGAAGTAAACATGCTGAATAATTTTTACAATTGTGTGCCAAAATAAAATTGCTTCGTAACAAAATTATAAGTACACTTACAAGTTTTATCTGTATATAAATAAAAATTATTCAAACATTTCTGATTAACAAAACATGGTAGCATGATTCTGTGACATTTAAATGCATCATGAGATGAACATTTACAATGGGGATCTGTTATACAGTACAGCTTGAGCGAAAAATATATTTCACACGTCACAGAGTCAGATTTTATCCCATCAACATGGGTGCATTGACAAAATAAACCCCCACGGGATGTCCAGTACCGGATCAAGCAACAAAATAAACCCCCACGGGATGTCCAGTACCGGATCAAGCAACAAAATAAACCCCCACGGGATGTACAGTACCGGATCAAGCAAACATAATTATGCAGTATTATGACGTCATCTTGTTGATTTTCGTGACGTCATTTAATGTATTTCGTAATATTTAGTGTGTTGCCTTGAATCTGTTTTCAAAATAAAGACAGAAAATGATGAGATAAATAGAATACCTACTAGGTAAGTGTTGAATTAAGGTAAGTTTATTTGCTCGGCACGAAAAGGTGAACCATTCGCCCAGCTGGTGGTTCCGGTTTTCTAAGCCTCGCTAAATAAACTTATCTTTATTTAACATTGACCTAGTATTCTCTATATTCTATCTAAATAATTACTCGTCAAACCTATGTAGATTTAGGTGGTGTTGTAACAGATACCTCCACGAAATCATGCAGCGTTACTCCGTTTATGTGTACAAGGATAGCCAATGCCCAGTTACGTGGTATAGTCACTCCGCGATATTTCCTGCAGTACATCAGTCTACTCTGAGTCGATTCGCCTCAGACTCTATCTCCCCAAACTCCACATATCATGAAATGAGGCGTGTTGTGGGAAAATTGGGCTTAATGCGCGTGCTTAAAGTGTTGTCCCGGATTAGCCTGTGCAATCCGCACAGGCTACTCCAGGACGGCACTTTCCGCTTTTATGGTATGTTCTGTTTCAAGGAAGTCTCTACTAAACATAAATCCACTGTAGGCGTAAAGTGTCGTCCTGGATTAGCCTGTGCGGACTGCACAGGCTAATCTGGGACGACACTTTACGCACATGCATTAAGCCAGATTTTCTCACAACACGCCTCAAATATATTTGTTTCGCATGACTTATACTGTACATCCAAGAATTCAGTCTTTTGTCTAGAGGATTATCAATGTACATGCTAAAATAATGGAAACTGTGTTAAAGGGACTATGTCATCGAAAAGGGCCTCAAAGGGGCAATTTCATTTAAAAATCTGAAATTTAGGTATTAATACTGGCATATAATAATTGTTAAAACAGGGTATATATAATGGGACAAGAGTGTAGGCATTCTGTGATAAAAATCAATTAATAATATGGGTTGTGTTTGTTTGTTTTGATGTCAGAATTGTGAGCATTTTGTAAAACCATATTTTACACACGACTCCTTACCAAGCATGATAGCGCAGTTGGTTAAAGCGCTGTCTATTGTCATTTCTTCGTATGGCTCCTAAGTCGTGAGTTCGATACCCGCTTGGGGTTTTACTTTTTTCAGACTTTTTTGCTAATTTGTTTTTATCAAATATCTTATTGTGTATTATATTATGGTTTATTTATTTAATGCACATTTGTTTGTAAAGTGCATTTCTGTCAAATAATATAATTTATAGTGCAACAGGAAGCCAATTTTTCGTTGACATAGTCGCTTTAAGTTATGCAACCGTCAGCACCAAATTCTTCAAATTGATATCTGATCTGATCTGGGAAAGTATGGGATTTGAAGGCAATGTTTCCTATTATCAACAACAATCAAAGCAGAGATAAACAAGTTTTTTTTTGTTTATAAGATAAACAAACAATAAGATAAGAGATTTTTCATAAATAATTTATGAAGATTGTGAATAATAAAGCACCAAAATTCTAGTTAAAAAGCACATGGTATGTTTGAATTGACGATTAAGAACAGCTATCCACATACATCTATGTACAAAATAAGTACAATATTTACATCTCAATGTATGACATGAAAAATATGCATGGAATGAAATATTATGCACATAAAATAACAACAAAGAAGCTTCAATATGGAACTACTGATATTCATGGATTTTATATTGCTGATTTTCATCTACTTATTCTTTATTTCTACTGAATAAATAGATAAGTAAAGTTACTAAATTTAAATACAAACTGATGTTATTTTGAAGAAAAAGACTCATAACACAAATAGCAATTATTTCACACTTATCTACTGTTTCAGGGAAACATAACTACTAATTGTTCCATACTGAAAGAATGCAAAAACAGTACAGCATGCCTGAAGCAAATGCAATAACTTTTAAATCTTCTTACAAATTTTATGAAATATTTTTTTTTACTAGAACCCCCAAATCATATTTTGGTGAAAAAATAAAAGTTAATTGTAAAACAAAGGTATCCCGCACATTTGACTGGTCATTATTCTACAAGACGAAGTTTATTTCATCATGAAAACTACCATATTATCATAACACAATATACATTTTTACACTTACTTACGTCTCAACTTTTTTGTTTGAAAAATGTTCACAGCTTTTTTTTTATTTTAATCAACTTAGAAACCTTTTTTACAGAAATACACAACTACAGGGTTTATTTAACTATCAGAAATATTATCTCATGTAGTCAAGCAGTTACTCTTTGATATTTCTTTTCTCGGTTGTGTACAAAAAACCAATTATCCACAAATTGTACACCAGTTAAGTGAAAGAAGAAAAGAAAATGGGCGATCACTCCAAAATATCAAAAATAAATGTTGTTGACAAGGGAGGTAATTAGGTGATTAAGGCGCTTACATAGACTTAACTCGCATTTTCGCTAATGCAGTATGTCTACTTTACACACAAAAAAGATTAAAAACAACAATTTTCTGTATGTAATTCTTCCCAATTTGCACAAGAAAATATTACAAAATGCAACACTATGGCAACATAAATTACAATGAAATGCTACAATTCACAACTTTAAACATATTTTAGCCATTTTAGCAAGGACCAATAGCAGAAAATTACTAGCGTTGTCCCTTGTGGTTAATTTTCAATTTCTTCAAACAAATCTATATCACTCTCAAAGCTGCTTTGCATTGTTTAACGCAGCAAAACAGTTGGCAATTAAGCAATGAGACCTAAAATTGATGTTTAACCAAGATCCTTTTACGGCAGGAAGATATTCTTTGAACATTATTTTTGTGATATAATACTACAACATTATAACACTACTGGCATTAAACTAAAATTGATAGTTTCCAGTTTCCATGTATCACCTGACTGACAAACTGTGGGTATAATAACACTGTGTTGAAAACAAAAATCAAACTTACATATTTACTGTCGACATACATGATATTTGTAGACAATTTGTATGATATGGATTGGATTTCATGATCAGACATTCCCGAATAAATACTGTAACATACCACGAAAAAGCCTTTTTTGTTGTTCTTGATAAAATTAAAGTTGTATTTAGACAAAACACTGACAGGTGTGGGGATACAATTTTTGAACAATAGAGACTAAATGAATCAATTGGACAACAGAGACTAAATGAATCAATATTCTAAGTAATGATGGTCTTCAAATATTCAGTTTTACGCTTTTTATGTATGTGAGAATACAAACAAGCAAAGCATATAATCATTTTGATGCTCAAAATGAAAACAACTTCAAAATAATTATGCACATAAATAAAATTAACAACGATACAAAACATGGCACTAAAAACCGGTAACAAATAATTACATAATTGTATCTCCTTTACATATTGTGTAATATGTACACATGTACTATGACAATATTAAGATTACTACGAATTATTAAGTTATTGTAAGACGTAGCTAAATACAAAACAAGCTCCTTCAGTTTTGCAAATACTATGAGCATAATGTATCACACATATAACATTTCATACTGGAAACAGTTAAACATTGTTATCTCAAACGCGTTAACCGTTAAGGACAGTTCTGCCTCAAGCCTCAGTCACATATTCCCGATTTTTCCTGTCGTTATTGAGCCGACAGTGTCCCGAATCAAATGTGTCAAAAGTCGAGACAATATTATGAGAATCGGGGCTCGAAATTCATTTTTTTGATCCAAAGATCGATTATGGTCACGACAGTTTCACGACAGCGTCTCGACAGAGTCCCGATTTTCCCGAATGCAATCCGACAGAGTCCCGACACTGCCCTGATAGCTCCCGACAGCATCATGGCATACCCGACTTTTTTTATTATTTGTTTCATAGCGCCGTCTGGACGATGTTAGGAGCCATAATCGGGAAGCATTAATAGTGGTCGGTGAAAGTTCTGTCGATGAATTACAAATGCACACAAACACACACGATATATACACCAGACGTGATATATGTATATATATATGATTATGCAATATAATTCCTGTTCCACCAGATATTGTCCCGACAACGTCCCAACACCGTCCCGATATAGCCGAATCTATCCCAACAGAGTCCCGACTCGTATGTTAAGGGAAAGCCTTAACTGTCGGGTGTGCTTGGCCGATTGTGTCCCGATGATTCCAGATTCTCAGGACAGCGTCCAGACAGCTCCCGACAGCGTCCCGATATTCCCGACTTTTTTATTATTTGTATCAAAGCAGTGTCGGGACGCTGCTGGGAGCCATATTCAGGAATGTGTGACTGAGGCCTTACATACGAACAAACGGCAGAAATTGTACTTACTTGATCACAAAATGAATTTACTTTAGACTCGAGTAATTTTGTTTTTGAGGTCAGACTGCAGACAAATATTTAGACTGGCAAGTTCAGAAGTTTGCGGAAGGTCATTGAAGGGTAAAATATAATTTGATCATGACCTTGGACGCTTGATAACTGAATGAATAACATGTAAACTTTGTTTGGCACCTTTTAGCAAGTTATCCACTCGAGTATGATTTAATTTACAATTGTTAAATTCGTGGTTTTTTGTTGTTGTTCTCTTCTTTGATTTGAAGGTTTGAACTGTTTGAGATAACAAAGTTTGTCTGTCTATATACTTAGTGAAAGAGCACACATTGCACTTTAAAACTTTTGGAGCAAGATGATTGGTTATTTCTGTTCTAAAATAAGTGAGATTATACTCATTAAAGAAATGCAAAAAATGACATTGTAATGCTACTGAAGAACCAGTGTTAACAATAAATGTCGATGACTTTTCAAAGCTCGACACAGACATACAAATGTAGCAAATGTGGTCTGCTTGTTTATTAATGTTGCTGTACATTGCTTGTCAAAACATTTTATAGATGTTATGTACAATGTATAAAAGTTTCTTTTAAAAATTACAGTACTTGTTACACAGAGACTGTCACAAAAATGGCTCAGTGAATATACACTTCTATTACCAGTATTTGTTTCTTGAATTTATTGCAAATTTACTGTTTGTAGAATGTGAAATGTTATCTGAGAATATTTACTGGGCATAAATGCTTAGCACAAACTTAGAAAGTTATTACTCAAGTCATTTTTGACAGAGACCTCTTTGGAGGAAACAGCACACATGGAACACTGTAACCCAAGTCAACTGACTCGGTGCTAACATGAATTGTTTTATGATGGCTAGTCCATTCTCAGTGTATATATGCGTTATATCCATCATGAATCTGTATCGTCACGTAATGTAACTTGTTCAAGTTTAAATAGCTCCTAAGGCTTCACACTGAACAACTTTACTATGCTCTTCTGTTAGCACTTATATATGCTTCCAATTCTTGGTAGAGAAAAACAGGAGTCGATAGCATGGTTTTCGTAGGTTCGTTTTTACTTCTAACCTAGAAATAGTTTTAACACACTGGAACTTTTATCTGGTTTAACTTTTCGTCCTTTGGATTATATCCCATGTTCTTTCGTAACAAGAACATGTGTATGTCTTTGAACGTCGGCCGCTCACAATCTGACCGGTTCCAGCACTCGACCATCATGTCGTAAATCTCGCGCGGGCAGACAATTGGCTGCGGTAGAAGCATCTGCTGTCCGTCATTTCTATAGAAATGTCCAGCATTGGCTATCACTCGATCGTCAATGAGATTATCATACGGCTGGTCTCGAGCGAAAGTCAATATCTCCCATAGTGTAACTCCAAAAGACCAGACATCGGACTTTGTTGTAAATTTGCCCTGAAAGAATGAATACAAGAATGTTAGGGTTGATATTTAATAAATTTGGGGTAATTTTGCTAATTAATGCTTCTTATATTAGCCAGTAACTTCTCTTTAAACAGCAGTCCAGAAATATGTAATAACGATAGAACTTTGCAGAAATCGTTTCTAATGGACATCTTACCCATCAAAATACAAAGAACCTCATTGAAATCGATAAAGTAATAACATTTTCGTAACTTTTTATTGTATAGTTTCTGTATGCGATAGCTGCTGATGATGCCTCTGGAGTAAATCGGCCTGTACATTAGTTTGTATTC
This sequence comes from Congeria kusceri, assembly GCA_027627225.1. Taxonomy (NCBI): domain Eukaryota; kingdom Metazoa; phylum Mollusca; class Bivalvia; order Myida; family Dreissenidae; genus Congeria; species Congeria kusceri. Next base: position 9,736,386 of record CM051037.1, on the reverse strand, counting down.
CGTTTGTACGAAGCACTTTCGAACATGCACATTTTAAAACGCCTTTCGTAAATAAGAAACGGTTTTCAGTCAAGTAAAATCATTCGAAATAATGCCAATTTAAGATGTATTGAATTATATTTTATGGACTACAACTTTAAATGAATGTCAGGTTAAATATTGTGTGGATGTGGGTCCCTTTTTTCAGTTATACTTAGTGTGAGAAACAAAGATAACTCAAAATCAACAGGCTGTTCCCAAAATTTACACACTCTGGGTTAATACCATCATTGTGGAAAAAAAAATACATAAAGGTTTATTAAAGCTGTAAAATCAACTTCTAGCTTGTATGTATATTTATATACTGCATTCTTATGTTTAAATTTAAGAAATAATTGCCAGGTAACTGTTGGTTATTGCGGTAATAACCGACGGTTTGGAGTTCCAATGCGTAGGAATTAAACCACTAGGGCGGTAGGAACGACAAACAATTGGTTATAAACGCAATAGAAAACTGTTACCCATCAAATATTTCGATTCTAACACGATCTTTATTCGTATTTTTAAAGGTTATGAATGAGAACTATATTTATCTATACTCCGCCCATTTTCCGAGAAGTGCATTCACACTTGCGTTTCTGTGATGTAAATTCAAAATGACATCAGCTTTATCGATAAACATTGAGCGAATTACATCATACTTATCGATATAATACAGTGAAAATATCATGCCAAAAAGTGCAAATTAAAAACATATTAACAAAACGTAAATGTTTTTGTGAACTTAAGTATAAAATATGTAGTACAAATGTGGTTTAATTGCGCTATAATGCAAAAATGATTTGTTTGTCACAATTTGCTATCGCGCGTTTAAGCAAGTGCATTTTACGGAACAATTTCTTCGAATTTCCGGAACTATTTTCAAAACATTAAGCTCCGCCCATAATTTGTTGCAGAATAACCCACAGTTATTTTCCTTCTTTATCTATGGACCACTAGCCGCGTGCCGTGGTAGAATAATGTTTTTGAAATATGTTATAACTCATATCAAACAAATACAATGTACTCTGCGCCGTAGTTCCCAAACAATCTTAAGATATAAGTCTCAGGAGCCATTATCAATTTCTGACGCCAAGGGTCATCTGACGCCAGGGGTCACCTGACGCCAGAGGTCATCTGATGCCAGGGGTCATATCCACAAAGCTCCTAAGGACAATCTTAACTTAAGTCCTCCTTAAGTGAAAAATTCAAAAACAATTTTCCTTGTGAAAACCAATGTTTTGTATTTAATATATGGCAAATTAAGAAGCATCTTTTGATTCCTTAGAATAATAAAAGTATTGAAAACAAATAAACTGTAAATGAAAAGGCCAAAGACTTACAGAATATTATGATTTAATGGAATTTACTTAAGTTTTCCCTAAGGATCTTTGTGTATACGGGCCCTGGGATGGTATTCACAAAGCTCCTAAGGGAAACCTTAACTTAAGTTGTACTTAATTTCAGATAAAAGTTTATATGTGGGAAAACCGGGCTTAATGCAAGTACATAAAGTATCGTCCCGGATTAGCCTGTGCAGTCCGCACAGGCTAATCCAGGACAGCACTTTCCGCCTAAAGTTGATTTATGTTTAGAAGAGACTTTCTTGAAACAGAAAATACCATAAAAGCGGAAAGTGCCGTCCCGGATCAGCCTGTGCAGACTGCACAGGCTGATCCGGGACGACACTTTAGGCACATGCATTAAGTCCGGTTTTCCCACGATGCGCCTCATATTTGCAATAATTTCTGTTTACCAAAGGGTAAAATGTGAAACATCTAAGCAATATTTGCTAGTTTAATACATTTTAATGTACAATGACCTACACATAAAACTGCCACAGATTTAATGAATTTAAGAAATTTATTTAAGTTTTTCCTAAGGAGCTTTGTGAATACGGGCCCAGTTTACCAGTAATATTGATTCCCAGGCCATCCAACGTATTGGCAGCACGGCTCGTCCCTCAATCTTGTAGTAGTCCGCACTGTAGAGGCTTCGACTCATCCCGAAGTCCGAAATCTTGATGGTGAAGTTCGTGCCAACGAGGCAGTTTCGGGTGGCCAGGTCGCGATGCACCATGTTGAGGGACTCCAGGTACTTCATACCGGATGCGATCTGTGAGGCCATATAGATCAGGCAGCCGTAACTGAAAATATAACATTTACTATATATTATTATAATCTTTGTTTTCAGACACTCAATGTTTTTGGACACCTGTAAAATCAGCCAGACACTTTCAGAAAAGGAAGGAAATTGTAATCTGTGTTTTTGGACAGGTACTTATTGGCAACTACAAGATATTGCCAATAAATGTTCTACATGGAGCAACAGAGGTTTTCACGGGTATCATCCCTATTGTTTGTCAATAGGATTGTACAATGGCTTTCACAAACAGTCTCACGTCATAAATGAACGCAACCAACAATAACCTAGACATAATGAGCATGAAATGTTGTTTGACACATGAAATAAATGTCACATCAGTTCACTGCCTCACCTGAGTATTTTAGCGTTGATAGACTGCGCGGAGGGCGTCTCGAGGACATGGTCTAGTAGGAACTGGTTGAGGTCGCCGTACTTCATGTACTCCACGATCATACACAGCGGCTCCTCCCCCGTACAAACGCCCAACACTCGCACGATGTTCGGGTCCTTCAGCTGCGACATGATCTTGATCTCCTTTAGAAAGTCTTTCCTGAAAAAGACAAAATCAAGTGGTTACAGTCTCAGAGATATACATTTCCTTCTTTTGATGGGTCTTAAAAAAAAACTGTTTTATAATAAGTATTTCCTAAAGAAGTCATTTGGTTTCAGTGTCCTAGATTTCTATTTCATTCTTTGGATGGGGCTTTAAAATAACTTGTTTCAAGAAGTCTTTCTGATCAAGTACAATGTCCACCACATTTTCTTTGCAAAAATACTAAATACACTAACAAACACATACCTTATTTGTAATTTTTACGACCATAAAATATTTCAGAGTCTTTGTTTTCAGACAGATTTAGAACAAGACAAGTCTGTCCACTAACCTCGCTCTATCCTCAGCGTTCATTCTGAGTATTTTCACTGCCACCAGACACGGTCGGGACAGCGTTCGATTCATGAAGAAGTCGTCTTCTACGTAGTGGCTCATGTTGACTGCATCACACAGGTGCACCTGCCACCGGACAGTTTGTTATTTAAAGGCACATGGGTTCACTTTAAATGAATGCATTTAATATTTAATTTTATCCCGTCATCACGCCTGCATTGATGAAATAACACCACGTGGGATAAACTTAGCTGTATATCCACACTGCGGCATACAGCAAACATGCGCAGTACAATGACGTCATTTTGTTGATTTTCTTGACGTCATTTTATGTTTATCCTGTTACTTAGTGATTTTCTTTCATTTATTTTCAAAATAAAGACAGAAAATGATGGACTATGGAATACCAGTTAAGTGTTGATTGAAGAAATGATGGGATAAATAGAATACCAGGTAAGTGTTGATTGAAAATATAGAAAATACTTGGTTAGTGTTGAATATAGAGAAGTTTATCTTGCGAGGCTTAGAACACCTAGCATTCTATTTATCCCATCTTTTTTTTTTTAACTTTATAAAAACAAATGTACAACAAACTGTGGAATTCATAAACTGGTAGCACAACTGCTTTTACTAGTATCGAATACAAAATGTAGGAATTGTAATAAAGAAGTAGTCCCAAGATTCTACGTTTGTGTTGTTAGTACAAAAAATAATCGAATAGTAACTTTCAAAATGAAAAGGACCTTTAAAGTCAACAAAGACACAACTGCATAATGATCTCTACAATTTATGCCCTATAAATAAATCAGTACACAATAAATGACCATGACCTTTCAGCTCGTTTTCAAAAACTCTGAATCGAAGCACATGTGTAACTGCAAATTTAATCTGATTGTTTCGGAAAACATGTTTGCATTTTTTTAAATACAATGTATGTAAAATGACTGACCAGAAAATATGATCGGTAAAAGTAAACAATGCAACTGTATCATGAAAACGTAGACCATGCACGCGACAATGTGGAATACAGCTTACAGTTTATCACATGGGGTGTTATTTTGTCAATGTGGAATATAGCTTACAGTTTATCACATGGGGTGTTGTTTTGTCAATGTGGAATACAGCTTACAGTTTATCAGTCTAAAGTTATTTTGTCAATTACAGCGTAAAGATGGGATAAAAGTTTATTATTTACTCTGCACGAAAACATGAACCACTCGCCAACTCTTGTGGTTCAAGTTTTCTAAGACTCGGTAAATAAATGTATCTTTATTCAACACTAACCTTGTATTCTCTATATAGGAAATGTTTTATATTTAAAGACTATCTTGCAAACCAATGACTTGGTCATCTCAAAGTGAGCAGGTCACTAATCAAATTTACCAATGGGTGCAAATTTGAACATCTGGCTAAATAAACTGGTTTGGCTATGACTTTTGTATACAAAATCCCTCAAAAAGACCTGGATTTTAGCATAGAAAGTTCAATTCGGCTAAATAAAACTATGTTTAGTAATATATAGTTACGATGTTTTTTCCACAAAATCCCTCAAAAACACTATTATGTGAAGTTAGAATAAGACGTCAAACATAGAATAAACTACCTTATTATACAAATGTTTTATATGTAGTTAACCATTTGTAATTTTAACGTTTTGCAGAGTAATTAGTGCAATAGGCACCTGCATATATAATTACATCAATAAAATTGATTCTGCATCAAAACTGTATACTTGTATGCATTTGAAAATTTTTAAATATAGTAAAAATTACTTAAGACATAATAAGTTTTTACGAAAGAGTTATGGAAAAAAGCAAATTATTCAATAAGCATTGACAGACTATAACAAAATATACTTAAATACCATGAAATGCACAATTTTATAGGAAAAAAAGAAAGATTTTATGTCCATTCTATGTTTGATATTATCATAGAATGTTGAGTTTGGCTAAAGAAAATATTCAGCCCCGTTGATCCCTAAATGAAGGGTAACGTCCCTTTAAATAAATTATTTGAGGGGTGTTGGAGGTAAACCTGGCTGAATGCATGTGCGCAAAGTATCGTCCCTGATTAGCCTGTGCAATACGCTTTTATGATATTTTCTGTTTCAAGGAAGTATCTTCTAAACATCAATCCACTGTAGGCGGAAAGTGCCGTCCCAGATCAGCCTGTGCGGACTGCACGGGTGATCCGGTACGATACTTTAAACACATGCATTAAGCCTGGTTTTCCCACGACACACCTCATTTATATTTTTCAGCCCGAGTTATCCCCCCTGTGTACCTCTCCAAACTGCCCCTGTCCCAGGACCTCTATGAAGCGGAGGTTCTCGCGGGGAAATTCGTTGACTGAAACTTCAATGCTTAGAAGGAGCTCCGCATTGGGAACTGCGTACACGTTGTTCCCGCTTACACCCTGAAAGTTGATAACGAATATTTGCATCAAAAACTACAATTAGTTAATATATTCAAACTACTGACACAAATTTATCTCAGAATATAATGTGAATCAACAAGCAGATTGGTTAGTACATAAAATGTGATTTAAACAAAAGTAATTATATTACTGTCTTTGTTGATGTTATGTTGGTAATTTACTCAAAGTGCTGGCATGTAGATATCAGCATCACATATGAAATAACAAGTTACAAAGTATTTGATTGAATAAAATTACTTTATCCATTTTCCAACTTAGGAAATGACTTATGTGCTAAAATGGCATGTATTGCTTGAACAGAAAAGTTTACATTTGATCTTCATTAGACTGCATAAATGTAAGTCAGAGTTCTTTTTTCACAATAACTTCATTATCATACACCACCAGCCCCACATCAGGGGTCGTATTCCAGAAACATCGTAAGTGAAATCTTATCCTTAGCCTTAAAATCGTCATTTTTCTTAAGCATTTAATTCCATGTATGCATGAAATTATGCAAAATGTTCACTAATTATCAATTTATTATTAACTACTATTTCCTTAACTGTAATTGGATTCATTAATTTATATGAGTTTTAAAAATATTACCTACCCAAAATTGGAACTTAAATAAAAATATTTTAAGATAAACTTAAGATGTTTCTGGAATATGGCCCCAGACTCTCAATACTTGCCTGTAGAGAGGGTATATTGGGAACCTGCGTGCTGATGATGTCGGCGGCCGCATACAGGGCATCGTACGTCGGGGGAGGTTTGTCCAGGTTGTTCGACGGGTTGTTCTGCTTGCGGGCCTGCGGGAAGGTCATCAGGGCGGACTTTGTGACGTCCGGAACTGCGTAATCTTGGCCCTCTAGAAAACGGGAATGTCGCGATTTAGTTGTAACCTATCACTTTAGCTCGATTGTGTCCACACGCTTATTGAGACACTTTTGTGTCTGTTTCCTGGGTAGAACCAGTAAGTCCAGGGTTGAGCATGAAACTATTGTATCTGATATAGAAATGTTAAGCAGATACAATAGTTTAACGCTCAACCCTCGACTGGTGTCTTTCGAGAAAGATCATTTGAACGCTCCCTGATTTGGGATGGAACTCAGGATCTCTTCATTGCAAGACGGAATCATTTTCGAGGCTTATTAAATATTGAGAATTTATTACAAAAAGTTTTTTTATAAATATATAAATAAGAGAATCATTACGTTATTAAATTCTGTATTTGTTATTAGTCATTTTTCACATTTTATGTGTTACATTTTTATATAATTTTGATTTCTTTACAATTAAATACTACTGTAAAATACAAGTCATTAGTTTTGCTATTGCATACACTGTTAAGTGAAATATAAATTCTACATTTGAATTATAATTGTTAGTGGTGTTCATTAGTGAATGAAGTAAATATTTTCTAAAACAGAAATGCCGAGTTGTTGTTTTTTATGGGCAGAATTTATAATCCCACTACCACTTAGTCTAGCATCCATGAACCCAGTTCCAAATTAAGCCACTGCTAAGAAGTTTTGTTGAGACCAGGTTAGATGACATTGAAGAGTACACTCACAGGGTAAGGTCACTGATTAGCCAGTCTGGGTCTAGATCCCTTCACCTCTTGCACACCCTGATCTCTTGCATACCCTGACATATAGCTTACACTGACCTCTTGTTTACATTGATCTCTTGCTGACCCTGACCTCTTGCTTTCCTTGACCTCTTCCATACCCTGACCCCTTGCTTACCCTGACCTCTTCCATACCCTGACCCCTTGCTTACCCTGACCCCTTGCTTACCCTGACCTCTTCCTTACCTTGACCTCTTGCTTACCATGACCTCTTGCTTACCATGACCTCTTGATTATCTTGACCTCTGCTTATACTGACCTCTTTCTTACCTTGACCTCTTGCTTACCTTGACCTCTAGCCTATGTTGATTACTTGATTACCTTGATCTCTTGCCTTGGCCTCTTGCTTACTTTGACCTTTTGCTTACCTTTACCTCTTGCTTACTTTGGCCTCTTGCAAACCTTGACCTCTTGCTTACATGGACCTCTTGCATACCTTGACCTCTTGCATACTTTGACCTCTTGCATACCTTGACTTCTTGCATACCATGACTTGAAAACTTTGACCTTTTGCTTACCTTGACCTTAAGCTTATGTTGATTACTTGATTGCCTTGATCTCTTGCTTACCTTGACCACTTGCTTACTTTGACCTCTTGCATACCTTGACCTCTTGCTTATCTTGACCTCTTGCTTACCTTGACCTCTTGCTTACCTTGACCTCTTTGTTACATTGACCTCTTGCTTAGCTTGACTTCTAGTCTATGTTGATTACCTTGATCTCTTGCCTTGACCTCTTGCTTACTTTGACCACTAGCTTACTTTGACCTCTTGCATACCTTGACTTCTAGTCTATGTTGATTACTTGATTACCTTGATCTCTTGCCTTGATCTCTTGCTTACTTTGACCTCTTGCTTACCTTGACCTCTTTGTTACATTGACCTCTTGCTTAGCTTGACTTCTAGTCTATGTTGATTACTTGATTACCTTGATCTCTTGCCTTGACCTCTTGCTTACTTTGACCTCTTGCTTACCTTGACCTCTAGCTTACTTTGACCTCTTGCATACCTTGACTTCTAGTCTATGTTGATTACTTGATTACCTTGATCTCTTGTCTTGACCTCTTGCTTACTTTGACCTCTTGCTTACCTTGACCTCTAGCTTAATTTGACCTCTTGCTTACCTTGACTTCTAGTCTATGTTGATTACTCGATTACCTTGATCTCTTGCCTTGACCTCTAGCTTACTTTGACCTCTTGCTTACCTTGACCTCTAGCTTACTTTGACCTCTTGCTTAGCTTGACTTCTAGTCTATGTTGATTACTTGATTACCTTGATCTCTTGCCTTGACCTCTAGCTTACTTTGACCTCTTGCATACCTTGACCTCTTGCATACTTTGACCTCTTGCATACCTTGACCTCTTGCATACCTTGACCTCTGCATACCTTGACCTCTGCAGAGGAATGCAACCTTGACCTCTTGCAAGTGCTCTTCCAAATCAGCGAACACAACTTCTCCCCAGTAGCGAGTGTTAACACTGTGACTGTTAGAATATCTAACTGGTTTTGTTTTGATTTCATAAATAAAATGCAGATTACTTGTGTGCAGGACAACTCCAACAAGCACTAATGCAACATGGAATACAACTGGAACACTGATATCCATTCAAAGTGGATGGCCAATTGAAAACCAAGTTAAGTTGCCAGGAACAAGTTAGTAGCACTCTCAATAAAATCAAATCCTAGCATTGTTAGGATCTGAAGACATCTTATAACAGGTCAAGTCCAAATGACCTCCCGAAATATCAGCCCTTCTGCGCCCAATGAAATTGTCTTTTGCACAGCAATGCTTGGCCACCGTTTTTGAAAAAGTGATGCATTTCCAGCTGATCCTCGGCAATAAATCATTAACAGTTAATTTTCACGGGGATAACAATGGACAATAGTGGTACCTTAGGCGAGTAAACATCCAAAGTTCACATTAATTTCATGCATAGTATGTGTGGTTTATATATGAAAGTATACCACAACATTTTGAAGGCAACAGTTTGATTGGCTCCTGAAAAGGTCATCTGAACGGACCCCTAATGCAAATTCATCAGATCCAGTCAGCGGATAGTATAGTAGTGTCAGACTGAAGATGATTTTGATGAGATTGAAGTTAGTAGCTATGAAAATGGGTGTCGTATATAATTAAGAGACTGTTATTAGTTTGTGAATTCCGAAAAAAAAAGTCAATATGTTGCTTCATGTGTAGGTTAGACAGCACAATATATTTTTGCTGTTTTTCTTATCACCAAATTTTTATCATCTACTTATAAATACGTATTTAACAAGTTATAAAAGTAATATAGTGACATTTTTAATACTAGTTTTATAATCGGTTATACCTGTGTTAAAAGTTTCAGTATAACTTTGTCATGAATAAAAATATATATGAGGCTTGTCGTGGGAAAACCGGGCTTAATGCATGTGCGTAAAGTGTCATCCCAGGTTAGCCCGTGCAGTCCGCACAGGCTAATCTGGGACGACACTTTCTGCCTACAGTGGATTTATGTTTAGAAGAGACTTCATTGAAACAGAAAATACCGTAAGGGGGAAAGTGTCGTCCCGGATTTGCCTGTGCGGACTGCACCTGCTAATCCGGGACGACACTTAACGCACATGCATTAAGCCCGGTTTTCCTGCGAAATACCTCATATGAGGTTTCAACAATTATATACAAAATATAGAATTTTTGTAATATCACATAATTATCTGTTAATCTAGTTTACACAAGAGCACACTAGCAATTGTGAAGTGCTTGTGAAGACCTTGCGAATATATAGAGGATATTTGTTGAATTCGGTGTAACATCATATTTTATTTCACAAGTGTTCATAGAAAATGATATTTTCATGAGTGGCGCAGCCACAAGTGAAAAAATATATTTTCTATGATCACGAGTTTTCTATTTTCTATTTATTTTATGCTTTTAAACAACAAATAAATAAAATTGCGCGAGATAAGCTTAAACATCACAAGTTCGTGTATTCTGACGTCATAAAATGATGTCGTAAATGATTCCAAAACTGTTACTTGTTAGTGTGGTGGGAAAAAAGTGCCTAATTGTGAGAGTTGTTGTCGCTAAATTATAATTGTGTTGAAGTTTATAACGTGTTTTATGTAAACACATGCATGTACATACTGTACATGTATATAAATTTGCCAAGCGTTTTAAACCACTACTTGTAGATCGATGCTATTTATGGACAAATAGTCTGTTTCATGTTATATTTTTACTGCAGTGAAAATATAAAATTTTATATTTTCCCTGCTCCAACAATGAAAACATAAAATTCTATTTCACCAATAAGATTCGATATTTCACTGAAAAGCATATAACAAAAATTAATTCTTTAACAAAAGCTGGAGAGGAGTATGTTAGTGGCAAAAACTGGATAGGACTGTTACACAGTAGGCTCATGCAAAACAAATATGTGGCGCGTCATGAGAAAACCGGTCATAATGCATGTGCGTAAAGTGTCGTCCCGGATTAGCCTGTGCAGTCTGCACAGGCTAATCCGGGATGGCAATTTCCGCTTTTATGGCATTTTCTGTTTCGAGGAGGTCTCTCCTAAACATAAATCCACTGTAGGCGGAAAGTGCCATCCCGGATTGGCTGACTGCACAGGCTAATCCGGGACGACACTTTACGCACATGCATTATGACCGGTTTTCCCACGACGCGCCTCATATTATTTTGCAATTTGCAGAGTTTGGGTGATTGAGTCAAAGGCGAGTTAATGCAGTGTAGATCTTTATATTGTGCAGAGTAATTACTACGTCATCAACAAAGCTGCCACAAAATCAGCTGGAGTCACTGCGCAGGATTTTGTGGCAGCATCTGCTAACAATCTTCTGAAGTCGTTGGGACAGACGAAAATTGTTCGATAGGAAAGTTCGAAGTAGCAATGTGTTCTTTATTGTACTAATAAATTTATAGTTTAAATCACACCATGTGTATATACGATGTGTACATGTATAATGAAGGTTCTTAAATAACATTCTAAAGATTGTAAAGTTTGTTACCCACAATTATAACTCTACCGTTTATCCAATTAATGTGGATTATTTAGCCACGCGTCAATCATCACTTGTAAACCCGAGAACAATGGAAAGTGCGAAAACTTTACCGCGTGACGACTGCCAAGTCACCACACCTTTGATACACAGCTAAGGCTTTTGTGAGACTTCGAAATAAACACTGATGATTACGTGTGAAAATCGTAGTTGGGACCAGAATTTAAGATCAAAATAGAGATGAATTTGAAATAGACAAATTCGAATTAATGATTGATATTTTAGTTAAATTAAGGAGGCAAAAAATCGGAACCGAAACAAAAGTTCGAAAAAGCGAGTAATTCGAATTAACGGTGTTAAAAAAAGCCGTGTTCAACTGTCATTAAAACTCTGCTTCACTTATCAGATATATTCGAAGAATTTAGGAAAATGTTAATTTTAATATGACAAGAATGCGCAATGACTATTTTCTAGCCAAGATGGCGAGGTATATGGGAATAGAAAACGAAGCAAGAAGTTGCATGGTTTTGGAAGCATACTACTAAAGCCCCACCTTTCAGAAGCACTAGCAGAGTTTTAGCATTTTATCTTAATATGAGGCGTGTCGTGGGAAAACTGGACTTAATGGATATGCGTAAAATGTCATCCCGGATCAGCCTGTGCAGTCCGCACAGGCTAAACCGGGACGACACTTTCCGCCTACAGTAGATTTGTTTAGAAGAGACTTCCTGGAAACAGAAAATACCATAAAGGCGTAATGTGTCATCCCGGATTAGCCTGTGTGGACTGCACAGGCTAATCCGGGATGACACTTTACACACATGCATTTAGTCCGGTTTTTCCATGACACACCTTATATCATTAATGCTTGTTAAAACAGTAATTTATTTTCACAGCATTGTACATGACATTATTACCATATTAGATTAATGAATATGATTATTGCCAACTCATATATGAGTTCTTTAACATGAATTGTTTTATTATTTTTTTATCAAAATATTTATAAACTTTAAATACATAATAGATTAAGAAGCAAAATATTGTCTCTATTAAAATGATAATCCAATTGCATGTTTCCATGCATATCTCAAGCAGCATTTCACCCCATGCGGTCTATCTAAAGCCATGACCGTATGATCTGAAATTTCCGTGCATCAAGTAGAACCAGTGCTATACCTGGAGAGGGTAATTCTGGGAGGTCAGTCAGATTAGGGGCCATGCTGCCCCTATTTACGATAACCGAGTCCTTCGGTTCGCGATAACCATTGTGCTTTGGGCGTTCTGTAAATTTAAGTTATAATAACTTCACCATGCAATATTGTTGCTTTAAAAAACTTACGATCACTTTAAAATATTAGCCTGGTGTGTCCCAAATTTGATGTCACCTAAATTCAACCTGGTTTTGATATTATTAAGTAGATTTAATGTCATTTTAATAATTATTTGAACATTGAACATGCTCATGTTTTCTGGACAAAACATGTCATGTAATTTCACAAATTACAATAAAAACAAAATATCAACACATTTAGGGTACGTCACATTCGGGTTCCACTAGAATATTACTCGAAATAAGTTCCAAGCATTTTACATAACGCAAAAACATAATTAGATTCTCAACGATTTATAAATCTGTCTTATATTGCACAGAAAAACTGTCATAATCCAAAACTCACCATTAGAACATTCTCTGTCCGACTCCAGTTCTGATTGTGGTACACCATTGTACAGTTGTCCGTTCAGCACCTTGCCGTTGTTGTGTGTCCGAATGTCTGACATGTTCAAAGAAATTTGGTTATGATTGTCCGCAATCGCAGTTTTCATGCGGCGGTTGTTGTTGTTCTTTTTTCTTTTATGTCGACAAATGATTAATATCACTATGGCAATAAGGATGGCAATGAGCGCCGCCAGGGACCCGATGATGATTCCTATGATGTCACTTCCCGGCTTCTGCTGTTTTGGAGCTTTCTCTGGTTCCAGGTTATCTCCATTGTTAACTGTAACCAAGGGATACGGGTAATCATTTGAGGTGCGTTTTGGGAAAACCAGGCTAAATGCATCTGCGTTAAGTGTCGTCCCGGATCAGCCTGTGAGGTCCGCACAGGGCTAATCCAGGATGACATTTTCAACTTTTATGGTATTTTCTGTTTCAAAGAAGTCTCTTCTTAACATAAATCCACTGAAGGCAAAGTGTCGTCCCAGACAGCCTGTGCAGACTGCACAGGCTAATCTGAGACAACACTTTATGCACATGCATTAAGTCTGGTTTTCCCATGACACGCCACATTTAATTTCGACATGCTGCATTTAATTTACTGTGTAATGGGTTGTAAACGCAATATTATTTGGCTGTTTAGAGCTATTTATATAATGAGACAAAATATTGTAATACATTACTTTGATTTTATGTCCTGGTTCATTTAAAAGTAGTTATTTTGAAAGCAGCAGATTCATATTATCAAAGTAGGTTATATTAGTTACCATTAATATGCCTGGTTCATTATTTTGGTATTTATTTGTATTGATTTTGAATGGCATATTGAATATAAAAATGAACTTTTCTCTAAATTTTGCCAATAAATGGTTATCAAGAAAACTTGACAAAATTGACTTAATATGAGTATCCCTAACTACCATTTCAAGATGACCAAATCACACTGCAATATAACATTGTACTTATTAGACATAGACGAGGGCGAGTCTAGAACTGCAAGAAAGCATGTGAGGGTTAGGGTGATGTGGTAGAAATATAATAATTATGACTTACCTACGACCTTGTCCCCGATGGGGCTAGAAATATAATAATTATGACTTACCTACGACCTTGTCCCCGATGGGGCTAGAAATATAATAATTATGACTTACCTACGACCTTGTCCCCTTTGTTGACGTTGAGCTCGTGCTCGTAGTATTTGTCGTCTGGTTTGGGGTGCACTATGAGCGGGGGTTTCAAGGTCGGAGGCGGGACTTCCTCCGTGAAGTTGCCTGTCGCAGGTTCTGATTGTACGGAAGATTATGACTGAATTTAATGTGTATTATTCTGTATTTTATTTAAATTATTACTTATTTTATATGACTGTATTGGTACTAATTTTATATTTAATGATCAGTCGAAAAAATATCAATGCGCCATATTCACCGGGCATATATTTGAAGTGGACATACCCATAAGGGACATTTATGATTTAATGGGTTTAAGTATCTAGCTTTCATACACTATCAAATTTAACAGACGAAAACAATCATACACATCTAAACTTTATGACAAAGAACGTTTGTAGAAAACAGATTCTTCGACAAGAAGATTGTTAGAAATCATTTAACACTTTATCAGCATTCATTGAAGAGTTTATACGCTCAACAAGAGGGCCCTGAGGGCCCTAGGATGCTCACCTGAGACTTTGTAGCCCTTTTGGAATTTGCATTCCCAAGGCGTGGCTTATTTTTATCCCAGGGGCATAATTTGAACAATCTTCAACAAACCTCTGAGCCTTGCACTTTCAAGTAAAGATTTTTAAAGTCATTTTGCTATTTAAGTCTATGTACACCCTCGGGGTGTGGCCAGATTTGACCCCAGGGGTATAATTTGAACCATCTTTGAAGAGGACCACTAAGCAAAGTTTCAAACCAAATAAGAAACCTCTGGGCCTTGCGGTTTCTGAGGAGAAGATTGTAAAAGTCATTTTGCTCTTTAAGTTTATATAAACCATCTGACACCCGGGGAGTGGCCAGTTTTAACCCCAGGGGCGTAAATTGAACAATATTTGTAGAGGACCACTATAAGATGTTACATACCAAATATGAAACCTCTGGTCCTTGCAGTTTCAGAGAATAAGATTTTAAAAGACATTTTGCTATTAAAGTTAATATAAACCATGTGACCCCTGGGGCGTGGCCAGTTTTGAACCACAGGGGCATAATTTGAACAATCTTTGTAGAGGACCGCTATAAGATGTTATATACCAAATATGAAACCTCTGGGCCTTGTGGTTTCAGATGTGACCCCCGGGGCATGGACCGTTTTGACCCCATGGGCATAATTTGAACAAACTTTGTAAAGGACCACTAAAGGATGTTACATACCAAATATGAAACCTCTGGGCCTAGCAGTTTAAGACGAGAAGATTTTTAAAGTCATTTTGCTATATATTCTATATAAACAATGTGACCCCCGGGGCATGGCCAGTTTTGACCCCAGGGGCATAATTTGAACAATCTTTGTAGGACCACTATAGGATGTTACATACCAATATGAAACCTCTGGGATGTGTGTTTTCAGAGAGGAACATTTTTAAAGTTTACACTTTTTAAATCTATTTTTAGCTCTGATGACCTACATATGCAGCAGACTGCAACAATTTGAACATCTTTGAAAGAGGGTCACCCAATGATCATTCCTGTGAAGTTTGGTGAAAATCTGCCAAGTGGTTTAGGAGGAGATGTTGTTTAAATGAAAAGTAGACGACGAACGGACGCACACACGCACGCACGACAGACAACGGGCAATCACAAAAGCTCACCATGAGCACTTTGTGCTCAGGTGAGCTAATAAAAAGGAGGATTTCTAATGGACATACAACTGAAATTGATTGAAATTCTTAAACTGGACACACCACGACAGGAAAACCATGGCTTCCAACTTCCTACCTGACTTAAAC
Organism: Congeria kusceri; assembly: GCA_027627225.1. Lineage (NCBI taxonomy): Eukaryota > Metazoa > Mollusca > Bivalvia > Myida > Dreissenidae > Congeria > Congeria kusceri. Next base: position 9,720,626 of record CM051037.1, on the reverse strand, counting down.
TCAACTCTGGACAAAATATAAATACACCATAAATATATGTAAAATGAAATGAACATAGCGGTAAATAGACAATTAGTATAGTTATAGTTAAAATACTTTACATGTAAACACTACAGCATGGCTTCAAACCTCCTACCTGACTTGAACTCAACTCTTGACAAAATATAAATACACCATAAATATATGTAAATTGAAATGAACATAGCGGTAAATAGACAATTAGTATAGTTACAGTTAAAATACTTGAAATGTAAACACTACAGCATGGCTTCAAACCTCCTACCTGACTTAAACTCAACTCTGGACAAAATATAAATACACCATAAATATATGTAAAATGAAATGAACATAGCGGTAAATAGACAATTAGTATAGTTACAGTTAAAATACTTTAAATGTAAACACTACAGCATGGCTTCAAACCTCCTACCTGACTTAAACTCAACTCTGGACAAAATATAAATACACCATAAATATATGTAAAATGAAATGAACATAGCGGTAAATAGACAATTAGTATAGTTACAGTTAAAATACTTTAAATGTAAACACTACAGCATGGCTTCAAACCTCCTACCTGACTTAAACTCAACTCTGGACAAAATATAAATACACCATAAATATATGTAAAATGAAATGAACATAGCGGTAAATAGACAATTAGTATAGTTACAGTTAAAATACTTGAAATGTAAACACTACAGCATGGCTTCAAACCTCCTACCTGACTTAAACTCAACTCTGGACAAAATATAAATACACCATAAATATATGTAAAATGAAATGAACATAGCGGTAAATAGACAATTAGTATAGTTATAGTTAAAATACTTTAAATGTAAACACTACAGCATGGCTTCAAACCTCCTACCTGACTTAAACTCAACTCTGGACAAAATATAAATACACCATAAATATATGTAAAATGAAATGAACATAGCGGTAAATAGACAATTAGTATAGTTACAGTTAAAATACTTTAAATGTAAACACTACAGCATGGCTTCAAACCTCCTACCTGACTTAAACTCAACTCTGGACAAAATATAAATACACCATAAATATATGTAAAATGAAATGAACATAGCGGTAAATAGACAATTAGTATAGTTACAGTTAAAATACTTTAAATGTAAACACTACAGCATGGCTTCAAACCTCCTACCTGACTTAAACTCAACTCTGGACAAAATATAAATACACCATAAATATATGTAAAATGAAATGAACATAGCGGTAAATAGACAATTAGTATAGTTATAGTTAAAATACTTTAAATGTAAACACCACAGCATGGCTTCAAACCTCCTACCTGACTTAAACTCAACCTCGCTGATCATGATCCACTTGGCGTCAAAGTACAGCTGCAGACGGACATACTGGCCGCTGTTGTTGTTGAGCTTGATCATCACGGGACGCGAATACTCAACCACGTCGTCGCGAATAAAATCGTACTTGACGGGAGAGTTCTGGTACAGGTTCCCGCCCACACTGAAGTAGACCAGCGCCATCTTGAAGACTCTGACGTCCTTCGAGAAGAGGTTATTGCAGTTGATGTAGACCTTGCTGAAGTTACGCACTTGATCGAACTTGAACGTGATGATCAGTGGGCCCTGGAAGTCTTGAGTGTCATTTCTCCACCCCACCCACTCATATCTACGAGTAAACGACATCAAGTATGCAACAAATTATTCACACACAAGTATTCACTTTTATTATGTTATTATTCGAAAGTGTTTACATGTTTGTAATTGAAATGCATACCACTGAACACAGATCACTGGTGTTCAATGAAACAAAACTAAAAAAAAAGAAAATAATAACAAACAAGATTCTGTGTTTGATAAACACACATGCGCCCCGTTGGTGCTGGATAGCCCATTTCTTAGTCCAAATTAGGTCAAGGTCAAGGTCAAAGTGAGGTTTGGTGATATGGGTGGATTTGGGATAGTCATAAGCAACAACTGTGCAAGTATTCAAGTGTTGTAGCAAGCAGTGTTGGTGCTAGACGAAACGGTAAAATCTAGTTAACCAAGAAACAGCCCATTTGATTTATTCCAAGTGCAAATTAGGTCAAGGTCAAAGTGAGGTTGGGTGATATGGGTGAATTTGGAACGATCATAAGTAGCAACTGTGTAAATATCCAACTGTTGTTGCAAGAGGTGTTGGCGCTAGACGAAACAAAAAAAATCTAGTTAACCAAGAAACAGCCCATTTGAATTATTCTAAGTGCAAATTAGGTCAAAGTGAGGTTGGGTGATATGGGTGGATAGGTGATGGTGATAAGCAACAACTGTGTAATTATTCGAGTGTTGTAGTAAGCGGTATTGGTGCTAGACAAAACGGTAAAATCTATTTAACCTTGTCACGGACGGAAGGACGGACAGACAGACGGACAGGACAATCACTATATGCCTCCCACATCAAGATCCCGGGGGCATAAATATAAGAAGAATGTGTGAACAAACAAAATAAAAGCTCAAGGACATTACCAATACAGAAAATTAACATGCTGAGCAAGTAGCAGTTGTTTCCCTTGTATTTAACACAAGTAGCAGTTGTTTCCCCTATATTAACAAATCTGATCTTCCTCATTATTTAAAATCTTTTTTTTTCAAAACTTTTAATTTTATACCAATATATATATTATCTTTAAATGTATCTCTTATAATGCAGTTCTCAATAAAAATACGAAACAATCTGGGGTTTATGGGTAAACTTTCTTCAGATAATATTCAATATATCTTCTTCTTGACAGTAATTATGAGCTTTTAAAGTATAAATATTACCTGTCTTCAAAAATCAAATACTTAAATGGTGTTTATATTTACGGACCAAAACTTGCATCTTCAAAAAAATTGGATAATGTTTATGACAAAAAAACAATAAAACAATTGTATAACAATAACCATTATTTCAGTGCAAAATAATTTTTATACAGTATTACATGAGCTTGTAACATCTAGTAACATTTTCAGGTAAATCCATCAAATCAGAATTTGCCAGGTTATAAATAACTTTAATTGCCTGCTAACACCATTCTGGCACATTGTCTTCAACCAGACAAGAATCTCTGAACATGCATTGTTTGTTAAATGCATCAAACAATGATAGGATAGCAAGCAATAGTGCAGAACTGTTAAGTCGGGGTGGTTAGCATTTTCTTAGCATGTGTCAAGAATGAAATTCCCGTAAAAAACTTGTTTATGTGACATTTTTAGCATTCAGATTAATTTAAACACGATTTTGGAATAGCTGGGGTAAATAAAAGAATCATACAGAATATACGCGACTTTACCGACATGTTTCTTTCATTCCTCTAAATGCATCTTGTAAGCTTTTTATTACGAAACGTAAGCTTTTGGTACCAATAAAACTGAGCATGGCAATGTTTGTTGGAAATGTTTTCAACTGCTACCAAAATATTTGCACGTTTAGATGAATTATAATTATCTTGTGCTGAATATGAAAATAGGCAAATCTTCATTTTCTTTTATCCTATTCATTTTGAACTGAACAAAATCTGGGTGTAGAATATCAACATATTTTATCAACTATTATGGTAGTGTAAGCTATTGTAGTAATACTGTTCGCTTATGCATGGAAACTTTTCAATTGATAATTACATAAACATTTCCTCAGCAGACCATTAAACAACAGGGGTTTCATTTACTATTGAAAACTGGAAGTTTGGACTTCCTAGCCTCTAGTTTTGCTCATAATATTTGGAATTTTGACAGTATTGCGCGACATTAATATGTATGCGACATAAATACGTACATTACAATTTTTACAACATATATCACTTCTCTATAGCTATTTTACTTCTGTCATGTTTTTCACTCCAATACATGTATTCTGGTCAAACCTATTGTAAACTTTGAATTATAATCAGGGCTTGCACTACGGGGACAATTTTGGAAATATCCATTTCCAAGTGTTGGATATTGGAAGTCGTGAGCATTCTTTTTGACCTTTCCATCCTTACATGGGACTTCCATGGCTGCAATTTTGGAAGTCCTGTGACAACATCTGGGAGTAAATTACTCCTAAACTTCTGTTATTGCAAGCCCTGATACAACAAACCAACATTTTTCGTCAGACAATGAAACATGAACTGACATTTTGATATATCCTTTATTTTGAAACATGTTTAAACAATTCAATGACTTATGCACAGAAACTATTCATTTTTTCTCAATATTTCTCCATATATGAGGCGTGTCGCAGGAAAACCGGGCTAAAGGCATGTGCGTAAAGTGTCGTCCCGGTATTTCTGTTTCAAGGAAGTCTCTTCTAAACATAAATCTACTGCAGGCGGAAAGTGCCGTCCTGGATTAGACTGCACAGGCTAATCTGGCATGACACTTAACGCACATGCCTTAAGCCCGGTTTTCCCACGACACGCCTCATATAAATTCCCCAACAAACACAAACAGAAACTATCTAATTCATTACAATACAAACATGCCCGACAAAGAAACTCCGTTCCTACCCCTTGATCCTGAGTTCCTCGTTGTCCAGTCGGAAGTTGTAGTCCCCGATCTCCCCGTCTGTCAGCTGACCCAGCCCCTCCAATAGGAAATTCTCCTGGATCATCCCGTCATACGTGAAGTCCACGAAATCCAGCTCCGAGCCACGCCTGTCACCCTGACGCACGCTGTACGACACCACGCCGTCTGCAATGACAAGTATACATTACGGAATCATGATAAAATTCATATTATATAGCTCGGGAAGACTGTGAGATACCTTCGAAATATATACGTAAATAAATTGTTCTGTGTCAATGGATTTCAAGAATCATGGATTATCCAGAACAAGAGAACAACATCTACAGTTGTATATATATATATAATAAGTGTTCGGCAAAATGCACCTGGATGCACACTGTTAAGCAGATAAGAATGTTTTGTTTCTTTTTTTTTGTTCTACAAAATGAGACTTGCAAATCATTAGTACAATGTATCATGTGTCACTTAATCAATGTTGCACCTTGCCTCACACTGTATGCAACCATGCCATCTTGAACAAAAAATAAAGACTTTTTTCTCTTTTTTTCGTTTAGCAATTCAGACTTGCATCGTGAAATCACAACACCTTGACACAAATTGTAAGTTACCTTACCATCTGGAAAGAAAAGTTGCAAGGAAACTGTGCTGCTTTTATTGTTATTGCTGTTGCTTTTGTGTTGTTGTTGTTTTTTTTAATATGTATCTGATATTGATAACATCAAGGAAGACTTGATCTACACGGATTATCCACATGCACACTATGTATGCAATGAGGTTTAATAGCAGAATCTTTTTATCTTGTTGCAGCTTTTTTTTCTTCAAGAAAAAAGTGAATCGCCATAAAAACAGGGTGATCAAAACACTTGTACATAACAAATGAAAACAATATAACAGGAACAAATTTAACAATGGGCTTTCTTCTAATGACCCTTGAGCAAAATGTGACATACACGGATGCTTCAGTACCCTTTGTTCTTCTTCACAATAGCGCCAGCTCTCTGAATATAACTTCAAAACTGCACGATCTTGCATGTGCTGTGTTAATTTTGGGTGAAACAGCACAATGTACACTCGTGAATCCGTCCTTATGTCACAGCGAAGTAATGCCGTTAATACTGTTAACATTCATGCTGCATGCTTTTGCATTATCTCAACAAATTAACCGTTTTCCAGCACATGTGCCTGAAATACTCTGCACCAGTAATTGCGTCAGCTATGTACCAGTAATTTCGACCTGATAAGTTGACGTGTCAATGAAAACACCTACTTTGCTGCACATACGGTCACTGCATAAACACTGCTGCAATCTCACTTTAGAGCACAAGCTGCAATCTCACTTTAGAGCACAAGCTGCAATCTCACTTTAGAGCACAAGCTGCAATCTCACTTTAGAGCACAAGCTGCAATCTCACTTTAGAGCACAAGCTTTCTGATCTCAAAATAATGGTTTGATGACTTAAACCATGGACTTATGCCGTAATAAAACGCATCAGTAAAGTTCTTAAAATCACAAAACTCCCTAACTTAGTGACTTCGGCTCTTTGAATGTAATGTATTTTGCGAACGATTAAATATCTGGCAGAACAGATCTTTAACAGCGTGTCCCTTTATGAACACAAATCATTGCAATTCACTTGAAAAATTTGATACAAAATTTCACCGAAAAGTAAAGCTGGGCCCATATTCACAAAGCTCCTAAGGGGAATCTTAACTTAAGCTGTATTCAAATCTTAACTTAAGCTGTATTCAAATCTTAACTTAAGCTGTATTCAAATCTTAACTTAAGCTGTATTCTAATCTTAACTTAAGCTATATTCAAATCAAATTTTCTCTGTGAAATCCGATGATTTCTGTTTACAAAGGGGTAAAATATGAAACATTGAAACAATATTAACTAGGCTGAAACATTTTACTGCAAAAATACCGGTACATGAAACAACCACAGAGTTAAGGAATTTTATGAATTTAAGGAATTTACTTAATTTTCCCTAACAAGCTTTGTGAATATTGGCCCTGAAGACACAATTTTCTTAGGGGCTTCGTGAATGCAAGTCCAGAAAATTTCTGGATGCTGGTGCACTATAATCAAACAATTTTACTATAACTGTGTTCAATTAGATCTATATACATACCAACACCCCCCCTCCTTAATGCACTCTGCCAAAAGACCCAAAATAGCAATGCCAGTGCGATTTTTTTTCTTCAAAACATCAATGAATTACTGTTCTTAAACAACTGCAATCCTGTAAACATTTTTCTCTAAATAAAAGCTTTCTTTTATGCAGCTATCTGTGTATATAAATGTGAAATGTCTTCAGATTTGGAACCACTAAGTAAGTTGTTGTAAAACCAGATCAGAAACACGGCTCACTCACAGAAATTTTTTTTTTCCAGACACGTGTTCTTCAAAGTTACATAAACAGATCCCGTAAACAATTCCGTAACTTGTAAACAATTTGTTCAGTAGGAAGGAATTATTTAGTCTTGAAGAGCATCTTAATCTTATTATAACGAGATTTACTGTTGCTAATTAAGCCATTTGAAATTAAATTTATTTGGCGTCAGGACCGAGTTCATGGTCATAAAACCTGGCAATAAGAAATCACAGTCTTAAGACGTACACCGAACAAGACGTACACCGAACAAGACGTGTCGTTTGAAAACCGGACTGAATGCATGTGCGTAAAGTGTCATCCCGGATTAGCCTGTGCAGCCCGCACAGGCTAATCCGGGATGGCACTTTCCGCTTTTGTGGTATTTTCTGTTTCATGGAAGCCTCTTCTAAACATAAATACACTGTAGGCGGAAAGTGCCATCCCGGATTAGCCTGTGCGGACTGCACAGGCTAATCCGGGACGACACTTTACGCACATGCATTAAGACCGGTTTTCTCACGACACGCCACAAATATATTTCATCTTCACAAGGATTAATGAAACATTATCTATTGCATATTGCTCATTTTGTTGCAGAATTAGTTATTAAAGTCAAGAATATTGTCTGTGTATTGAATATTATAACAGACAGACAGCACAGATTATTATGGAGCATAGTTTGTTCAGTACAAATACGCTTGCATTAAGGAAAGTCTGGGAGTAATTTCTGACCTTTTGGGGAAAAAGTACCTAGTTTGATATTAAGAATTTCTCAACGTAATATTTGGCAAATTGGGAAACAAACGTAATATTTGGCAAATTGGGAAACAAACGTAATATTTGGCAAATTGGGAAACAAACGTACAAATAAAGCTTGATGTTAGGTATCAATTTCAATTGATTAGTTGATTAAATTGCAATTTATATCTACATTTCATTGTGATTTTTTATGTGTATATTTTAAAAATATTTCTTGATGTAATTTTCTTCAAGTCTGTTATAAATGTCAAACCAAATTCTGTACTGGAGGGGAATTTATTTTGTTCAATTGGGAAAAAACAACAACCATATTTTGCATTGGGAATGGGTCAGATATTCTGACCCGTGTAGCTAACAGAAAAAGGCCTGAATTTCAACCATGTAAGTCCTGTGTAAGGATTAAAGTCAGAAACAAGATTCTGTGTTTGATAAACACATGTCCCCCCTTGGTAATGGATAGCCCATTTCTCAGACCAAAGTCAAGTTAAGTCAAGGTCAAGGTCAAAGTGAGGTTGGGTGATATGGGTGGATTGGGAATGGTCATAAGTAACAACTGGGTAAATATCCAAGTGTTGTAGTAAGCGGTGTTGGTGCTAGACAAAACGGTAAAATCTAGTTAACCAAGAAATGGCACTTTTGAATTATTCAAGTCCAAATCAGGTCAAGGTCAAGGTTAAGGTGAAGCTGGATGATATGGGTGGATTGGGGATGGTCATAAGCAACAACTGTTAATCACATGCTATACCTCGTCTCCCGTATAATACAACCATGATGAATATTTCTATATTACTAATGCGTAAGATAACATTTTGAGCGTATTCATTGGCTACGTATTCTTTGACTGAACGCATGACGTTATTTTGGTGAAATGACGTCGTCAACATGAAATCACGTCATGCCAATACACAACTTTTAGGATTTATCAACATGTTTTGGTAAAATTAGGCGTTTTTTTGTTCGTTTAAAAGCATGTGATAAAAAAGATCTGACACTCGTTGTCATTTCATACCGTATTTTATTAAACTCGTCCAGGAAATTCGTTGGTAAGCTCGCTAAAGGCTCGCTTACCTACAAAATTCCTGAACTGGTTTAATAAAATATGGTATGAGATGACAACTCGTGTCAGATCCTATATGTAAGCATACAAGTGTCGTAGCAAGCTGAATGTATACCTTCCCACTTGCAGCCGTATATCTCGACCCTCATGCACACGGTACGCAGCGTCTTACTGTAGGGGATGAACCGGATACGGCGACCAATAATCGGAGGAGTCACCTCCCTCATTTCTGTCAGATACGTGTTCTCATTTCCTTTAAAAAGCTGCAAGCAAACAATAATTTGATTATGTGTGTGTGTGTGTGTGTGTGTGTGTGTGTGTGTGCGTGCGTGCGTGCATGTGTGTGTTGATATTTAAAGCAATATCGTTGCAATTTTTTAAAGTGAAGATGCATGATGTCATATTTCAAAGGCAGACATTTTTTCAATGTTTTATGACTCTGTCAAATTCATCATAATAATAATGTTAGTAAAAATCAACAATTATTGAACTTTTTTCTCTGGATTTTTTTTTTCGTGTATATAGCAATGTATTAAATTTTGTTGTATGGATGAAATAAAGCAATTTATTTCTTTATAACAATCCGATGATTTCTGGAGGGCTTGAATTTGGTACAATCCAAATCAAAAGTACTGCACAAAGCGCATTAAATAACTTAATCACCAGTTAAATTATAATGGAACAAGAATATCTCAAACTATCAAGAAAGGAAAGAACTATTGCACCCTCTCCAACATGATACAAGTGCCAATAAATCATACCACAAGCACACTTTGTCTAAGCCCTCCCCCATCCCCCCAAAGGAAAATTTCTCACAAAATAATTTATCATTTTGAAGCCCACTTTCAATGGCCACTGTTACCTCACAGGTGCAGATTTATCAGTGAAGATTATTAAGAAAGTTTGTGAAAGTGAGTGGCATTATCTAAAATAAATCTCTCCAAAATCAGCCAGCCAGTCTTGTTGTGTAACATCAGATAACTGCAATAGCGGGGCTCTTTCCTTAGGAATTTGTCAAGTCTTTGCTGATAAGCCCAAAGGCTTCTCCCAGGTGAATTCTCAGAACTTTTAATATAAAATAAACAGATGATGAATGGCTTTGCAATTGGGAAAGTGCAAACGTTTTTATTTCTGGTTTCCCAATCATTAGGTGATAAATGGCAGATAATTGAATATCATTTTTTTATAACATTTCATCTCGATAAAAGTATTCTACCATGAATGGGCAAAACCTCAATTGAATTGTATGTGTATTAAAAAATGAAAATATTCCATACAATATAATTACTACCAACATCAAATGAAATGCTGCATATATAGTTTATTCAAGAATTGTACAATGATGCATATAAATAACAAAATATGGCCAACATGGCTCCTGATTATCATGATAATAATAATCATACAAATGGGAACAAACAATATCATTATTTGTGAGTATATGTTAAATTCTCGAGAGAAACATGTCTGTTACCAAGGGCGACAACTATACATGAAATGAGAGACGTCTGGTTGGGTATCACTCCTGCCTTTAACTGGGCATGGTCTCTAAAACTAGATCTCTCTGAAGTTTAAACACCTTTCCCCAACGTCTATCAAAATATGACATCCGAATCCCCTTATCTCCGGGCTTCATATGCATTCTCCTTCCCGCAAATTCCTCTTGATATGTTTCTGATAATTCTGTAAGTTTCCCATATGATAAGATTGACTTTTAATTCCGCTTCTATCAAAATTCTTTCACTGACATCTGACAAAACCCCACCCCACTCCTTAGTTTCTTATGTATTAATTTTCTGCAAAGTTTTTATAATAATAACTGTTATTTCCCTATCAAGATATTTACACCCAGAAAAAGATATAATAGACATTTTACAGGGTCACTGTATATACCTGGATCATTAACTCTGGACAGGTCCAAGGCAACGGATACATCCCAGAAATGGTTTTACAGTGTTTTTATACACATTTTTATTTCCTCTGGATGATAAAAAGAGCCTAATTATGACAGAGCCTGGTCAGTGAGACTGCTAGTATCTCCTATGGAATTCCATACGGCCATAAGGCATGTACCCCCCCCCCCCCCCAGCAATTCAATAACAATAACTCAGCAATTTTGGAAAATAAACATTCTAGTACCACCATTTAATAATCATGTCAAGATTCTTGGGTCATTTTTAGACTGTTGGCGGAAGCTTATGGTCTTATGGAGGGCGATTTCAAGGGATTGACTAAAATTTCGATAAAACTGTTCATTAAAAAAACATGGAAGAAAAAGTGCCTTTTACACAATTCTTATTTAATAATTGAATAATATGTTTCTGCAATTCATCGGAGGTATGAATTGTCGAGAAAATTATGCCTAATTTGCATAAACGCAGACTGCATACAAACAGCATTTTTGGAAACCCAACGAAGTAAACAATTACGCAGTTGTGCCAGTTAAAACAACATTTGAGACTCGTTTTTTGTATTCTTTTCACTGCACTTTTTACACTTATTAGATTATTTCAATCTCAATTTTACATTATACCAAGCTCATATGTTTCTCGTCTTTTTTTCTTGCTATTTTTTCCCCAAACCTTTTATTCTATTATTTTCAGATACAAAAAAGAAACATATATGTTAGCATTCGAAACACTTAGTCTAAGTGCTTCATTTTTTTTTTTAGCTATATACAATCTTTGTTGTTCTTTCAGTTAATTATTTATATTATGAATATGTTTTAACAGGTTCCATTTCTACAAAAATGTAAGTGCCAACCAGACACAAGACATCTCTAAAAGCACTGCTTTGTTTATTTGCATTCCAAGGTAAAAATCTTATCATGCTGAAAGGTGCACAGTACATGACTTTATTTTGTCTAGCAGCCTTTATCATAGTTCTTTGTAGAGTGAAGCATTCCTAATAACATTTAGAAGAAAAATACCAGACCAGGCGACCAAACATCAAAATTAAACAAAATTACCAGTAGTTAGTGCGAAGGGACATTTGCCCTTAATTTTTTTTTAATGAAAATTAAAATTAATAAATGACTGAAACTGACTTATGCAACTGATATAAATTATTACATAAATAGAAATACAATATTTTATCAACATTAATGTTTTCAGAATAATTTATTGTTCATAAGTTTAGATTAAAAAAAAACTGAAGGGGCAATTTTAAATTCAACAGCAATACAAATTGAAAAGCATTGAAATACAATTTTGTGGCAATACAATTTCTTCAGGTCAAAATAATAGATTCTGTAAATCCTGCATTTTTAAAGATTACACAAGTCATGTAAAAAATGTTGAATATCAAAACAACATAGAAAGTGTAAAAGAAAATGAAAATAACAGTAAACAAATAGCTTAAGATAGCACCTTGACAATCTTGCTAACAAAGCAATTAACTTTTCCCACCCTAAAAATTGATAACAGGCAAAAAAAGCAAAGAATCAGAGGATGTTTTTGTCTAGGTTGCATACACAGAGAATACAGTGTGCAAATAAACAAAAATATAACTAGCAATTAATCTGCATTGTCTCATCAAAAAGAGGGGAGTGCCATTATTTTTCCTGCCTCAATCTGCACAGAAGCAATTACTCAAGTGATTTCCACCACTCTGAGGCAGACAGATATAGAAATACATTAGCTCTAAGAATCTATCTTGCTTTTTTTTTTTACTTTTTCCGTTCTTCTACTTTTTCCATCATTCTGATAGCTCATATGGATTGGACACATTTTCTATTCTAGACATTTCTTCTTGCCCCTGCTTGTTGCAGAATCTCGTACATTTTCTATTCTAGACATTACCTCTTGCACCTGATTGTTAAAGAATCTCATACATTTACTATTCTAAACATTACCTCTTGCCCCTGTTTGTTATGGAATCTCATACATTTTCTATTCTAGACATTACCTTTTACCCTTGCTTGCTATGGAATCTCATACATTCACTATTCTAGACATTACCTCTTACCCCTGCTTGTTTTGGAATCTCATACATTTAATTTTCTAGACATTACCTATTGCTCCTGCTTGTTTTGGAATCTCATACATTTACTATTCTAGACATGACCTCTTGCCCCTGCTTGTTACGGAATCTCATAAATTTACTATTCTAGACATAACCTCTTGCCCTTGCTTGTTACATAATCTCATAAATTTACTATTCTAGACATTACCTCTTGCACCTGATTGTTAAAGAATCTCATACATTTACTATTCTAAACATTACCTCTTGCCCCTGTTTGTTATGGAATCTCATACATTTTCTATTCTAGACATTACCTCTTACCCCTGCTTGTTTTGGAATCTCATACATTTAATTTTCTAGACATTACCTATTGCCCCTGCTTGTTTTGGAATCTCATACATTTACTATTCTAGACATGACCTCATGCCCCTGCTTGTTACGGAATCTCATACATTTACTATTCTAGACATAACCTCTTGCCCTTGCTTGTTACAGAATCTCATAAATTTACTATTCTAGACATGACCTCTGCCCCTGCTTGTTACAGAATCTCATACATTTACTATTCCAGACATTACCTTTTGCATCTTGCTTGTTACGGAATCTCATACATTTTCTATTCTACACGTTACCTCTTGCCCCTGCTTGTTATAGAATCTCATACATTTTCTATTCTAGACGTTACCTCTTGCCCCTGCTTTTTATAGAATCTCACACATTCTCTATTTTAGACGTTACCTCTTGCCCCTGCTTGTTATAGAATCTCATACATTTACTATTCTAGACATTACCTCTTGCCCCTTACTTGTTACACAATCTCATACATTTACTATTCTAGACATGACCTCTTTCCCCTTACTTGTTACACAATCTCATACATTTACTATTCTAGACATTACCTCTTGCATCTTGCTTGTTACACAATCTCATACATTTACTATTATAGACGTTACCTCTTGCCCCTTACTTGTTACACAATCTCATACATTTACTATTCTAGACATTACCTCTTGCATCTTGCTTGTTACAGAATCTCATACATTTTCTATACTAGACGTTACCTCTTGCCCCTGCTTGTTACACAATCTCATACATTTACTATTCTAGACATGACCTCTTGCCCCTTACTTGTTACACAATCTCATACATTTACTATTCTAGACATTACCCCTTGCCCCTTACTTGTTACACAATCTCATACATTTTCTATTCTAGACATTACCTCTTGCATCTTGCTTGTTACAGAATCTCATACATATTCTATACTAGACGTTACATCTTGCCCCTGCTTGTTATAGAATCTCATACATTTTCTATACTAGACGTTACCTCTTGCCCCTGCTTGTTATAGAATCTCATACATTTTCTATACTGGACGTTACCTCTTGCCCCTGCTTGTTACGGAATCTCATCCACTCTCCACCATCCTCCCTCTGGTACTCCAACAGGAACTGCTCCGTGTACTCCTGACCCTGAAATAACGAGTACTCAGTTTAGTACTTATGTTTTTTTGGTTCTTTTTTTTATTTTATTTTCTACTTCTACTTCTTTCCAAAAATATCCTCAAAACATCAGGAACAGCAAGAACAGAATAGAATGAGTGGTGTGATACGAGGGAAACCAGGTGGGATACGAGGGAAACCAGGTTTGATACGAGGGAAACCAGGTGTGATACGAGGGAAACCAGGTGTGATATCAAAGGTCTTTGCAAATTTAATTAATTATTAATTAATGGCAATGTAAGTCACTAGTGTATATTCACTTTTTGTGTGTTTACATTAGTTGCTGGCTGTCTTTACTTACGATAAATTTGAAGAAATTAAGAATCGTGTTTAGCACAGCACCGTATAACACAAAATAGTACATATTCATGCTGCATTCAAGTGACCCGTCCCATAAATCTGCACTACTTTCTGCTTGCAGAAGAAAGGTCACTTACAATGCTCATATGGAAGGATTGGTCATGTGACCTGGATCCTGTAGCTAAACGTCCATAAATACTTGCATTTTGACACCATTGAACGTTACCTATTCTTGAAAATGTGAAATGAAATAATTAGATACAATTCTAAAAGACAGATTTCAAATCAAAATACATATACTGGTAACTTTATTAGTCTCAGATTGTTTGAATTACTTGAATTTCTTTACATTTTATTTTAAAACCTTAAAGCTTACAAAAAGCCAGATTCTGTGAAATATTTTTGTTGTTAAAAACCTTTTTTTCTGGAATCTATCACCACTAGCTTCTCCCCTCATAAACCAGATAACCATTTGACAATGAGCTTTCTACCTCAAAGGGGCAGTTATTATTTTATGGAACCTGGAGGACTCATGGAAGGCATACATTACTGGCTTATCTGGCCTATTTGTAAGTGGAAACTGTAATGATTAGTGGAAAATATGCCAGCTGATAAGAATGGTGTGAATTATGGGTAGTTACATTATTTCTGTAATTTATCAAAACAATTTAAATAAAATGAACATTATTGTTAGAGTAAAAGAGTGTATTGCCATGTTACCATGCTGAGAAAACATAAACTTTTGTTATTAAGAAGGAATGTTATAATTTAAGTCTTTAAACTTTATTATTTTTTAAATTTTCAATTTGTTCAGAGTAATAAGGAAAACTTGCAAATTGTACATTTTACGAGTCTTATCACTCTTGGAAAAGTGATATTACATTTTTAAATTGCTGCAACGTTAATATCGACAGATTTATATATGAGATATCTGCATATTAAAAGAATTATGATTATATTTATAGTGCTTATAAACAAAGATTATACAGCAATTTATTTGTTACAGCAAAATAATCATAACAAACTACTTCTGTACCACCAAGCCTCGTTTTAAAACTGAATAAATTTTTCTTTCTCATTTTCATTTTTTTGTCTTATTTTTTGTGACGTCATTCTCTATGGTATATTATACATAATCATATCTCTTTTTAATATTTTCACTTGTAATTGCCTACTTTTACTTTCACCTTTGGGTTCAATTAGGAAGAAAACCCACAAGAAGAGCTTTCACCCCAAAGAATGGAAGAAAAGAACAAGCTAGTTGTATTGAAATAAAAATATACCCAGGAGATTATGAAGGAAGTTCTTAATTATAATTTATTGGTCATAAATATGTTCATTGTAAGAGAATCTTGTTAAAAGAAGTTATTGTTATCTATGTTTGCATGTATATCGATACTGTTCTAGATATATACACAATTCCCGAAGGTTTTGCACTAATTTGATGGGCTGTTATTCAGCAATAACCGAAGAAATTTATCTCATGGAATAATTAGAAACAATACTTTCTTCATTGTTATGAAAAAGACTCTCAAATAATTGCAAATTCTCGTTTTATTGCGTTTTATTGCGACTATAGCATGCTGGAAAGTGAGAAGGCATGTGTACAATGATAAAACGCTAAATAAGATATTGTGCTGCCAAGTTGACTGCGGGTTTTATGCCCACATTAACGAATGGTCCTAAATCTCCGCAGACCAGTATTTTCTTACTTGTTTTACCTGACATTCATCTGTATTTTTTTTCTTTCATATAATCATACTTTCAACTGATATAACTGATATAACTCTACTGTTCTGTTATAAGCAAACTGATATAACTGATACTTTCAACTGTTCTGTTATAAGCAAAGCCGTTCGACTTTTATTGGTAAAAGTCTAAAAACAACTTTATATTTTCATTCCTTCTCAAAAATTAAACAGATATATGCCTTTCTTTGGAAATTGCTTTTAATTTTTCCGAGCTATACACTACTGCTACAACACTTACCTGACCATTACCGAAGCGGCCCTGAATTTCCACCATGGTTACCACGGAGAGTTTCCCAAGGTCGATCTGCAGATATTCGTACGAGTACTGACTGATCATCGGCTTTGGACACCATGCCCCACCCATCGTCTCCGTCCGTATCCTGCAAACACACAACCAGGTCAGAGGTCAACCACCAACTTTGTCATCGAAAAGCGATTATGTCTATGATTGTGTCCTTGATTATTATAGCAATCCTTAACATTGAAATATACCAATTTTTGCATAAACATGCAACGAGATTGGATTACAAGATTTTACATTATCTGGATCCTCTCTCAATATTTGTGTCCAAAAAATTGATACTCTCATTTCAAAACTAAATTGTTTGTATAATATCTAACCTTAACTTGTTTAACAAAAACCATTTATTGAAATAATGTATACCAGACTTTATGCACATCTCAAACATTTGATTACAGAGAGTGTATATCATTTTGTGAACAGCAAAAAAAGAGAGTAATTTACATGCCAGTAAACATTCATTTCCCTCCATGTAAACTTTTGAAACTGACCAATCAGAAACAACATACTTGCTTACAGAAGGTAACATTCCACAAACATTACCATCACAATTTCCTTGCAAGAAATCTTGTTATTTAGGTTACAATTTGAAACAATAAATAAATGTATTTTAAATATTTGCAGAAACTGTTATATTTACCAAGTAAATACACATGAATCAGTGACGGTGATAATGGTTTTTGGTGGATGACCATATTAGTCCATGGTTGGCAACCAAATACCGTGCTATTCGAGGTCAACCAAGGTAAATGATAAAGCAGATCAGAGTCATGATCATTGCTTCTGATTGTTGACCACGTGAGTCAATGCTTGCCAATCAACTACTATGATGACTATGGTCTTACCATGGTGCCTTATTTTGCTGGGTATGTGCCAACTGTGCCTTATTTTTCTGGGTATGTGCCAACTGTGCCTTATTTTTCTGGGTATGTGCCAACTGTGCCTTATTTTTCTGGGTATGTGCCAACTGTGCCTTATTTTTCTGGGTATGTGCCAACTGTGCCTTATTTTTCTGGGTATGTGCCAACTGTGCCTTATTTTTCTGGGTATGTGCCAACTGTGCCTTATTTTTCTGGGTATGTGCCAACTGTTCAATGCTTAGCAAGTGTCAGAACAGAATTATAATGCTTTGAAACAAACTCGATAGAAACATTTCTGATATACCCGTTGAAAATCTTAACAAAATACACGCTTTATGAATCGGTGAAATACATGTCAACAGAAAAAATCCCGTATTATGCTACTTGCTATTTTTTCCCATCCCGTATTACCATACTAGCTGGACTACTATTTTAATGACGTCATATTGTTATGTAAACAGATATAACCTATACCTACAATGATTAGTCATTATTGTAGTTTTTAAATGAATACAATAAGGTAAATGCATTAAGCTAGTCAATTGTTCCACGAGTAAGTATAAGTCTCGTGGCTTGCGTAATTTCGTATCGCACTTGGGGTTCCCCATCTCGTGTGATACGTCATCACACAAGCCACTGGACTAATACATACTCTTGAAACGATTGGCTAGCGTAATATTCCGTATGTATCAGAATTAAGTACATGCCAAATGCAGGCTGTTCTTTCATCATTTGCTGTGAACGGTTTTGTACATTAAACAGTCTTCATTTACAATAAAGTAAGTACAGTTTATCTTCATAAGAAAATTGCTACAAAAGCCAGTCCCCTGCCAATATCCAGTGTACCTGAACTTTATGCCAGTTTTATTGACCAAAATAACGTTCATCAGACTGTAGTTTATTCAGATAACATCAGGACTCGCCATTAATTGTAATGCCTCAAATATATTAAATATTACCCCAAACATTCAACAACACTCAAACCGCCATTAATACTTAACAGAAACATGTGTTTGTCAGATAAATTGCATAAATTAGCAAATATTCCTGTTCAGATATCAACTACAGAGCGGATACACATCAGCATTCTTTGCTAAACAATCAAAAATAATATTAACACCAATTTTGTCATAAGTAATAATTGCACGATTGATGTATGAAATGAAGTTATTAGTGTATGAAATGAAGTTATTAATGTATGAAATGAAGTTATTAATGTATGAAATGAAGTTTATTAATGTATGAAATGAAGTTATTAATGTATGAAGTGAAGTTATTAATGTATGAAATGAAGTTATTTATTTATGAAATGAAGTTATTAATGTATGAAATGAAGTTATTAATAAATAATGTGGTAATTATTCATGTCGCAATTTCATATTTGCTGTAAAACTCAAGTGCTCTTGGAATTAGTTTGAAATGCTCTTGATGTTTGTTTTTTTTCCACATATAAAAACTATATATGAGGCGCGTCGTGGGAAAACCGGACTTAATGCATGTGCGTAAAGTGTCGTCCCGGATTAGCCTGTGCAGTCCGCACAGGCTAATCCGGGACGGCACTATCTGCCTACAGTGGATTTATGTTTAGAAGAGACTTCCTTGGAACTGAAAATACTATAAAAGCGGAATGTGCCGTCCTGGATTAGCCTGAGCAGACTGCACAGGCTAATCCGGGACGACACTTTACGCACATGCATTAAGTCCGTTTTTCCCACGATGCGCCTCAAATATACTATTTGAAAACCGTGATTTTACACGTTTGGAGCAACACAATTTTAGTAATTAATATAAAGGAGATTGCATGCATCAAAGGGACCTATTCACAGATTGACAATTTGACAATTTACATTTTTTTTTTACACTGGTGCCAAAAATAAATGAATATTGTTAAAACACGAGCGAAATAGCACTGCTGGCATAGAAATATATTGGAATTAAATTGTTGCGCTAATGAGAGATAATTATTTGAAATTGATAAAATTATCAAGTGTTTATAACGCGAAACAGTTTAATAATTTCAAGTATTTTTCTTGTTTTTGTTGAAATTGTTGAAAACAGGTCACCAACATGAAGTAAAACTTACAGGGACATGTATATAAATCACGGTTAACGGGTCAGATTTTTGACCCGGAGATCTTCAGGTTCGATCCCCGATGGAGGCAACATTTTTTTCTTTTTTTATGCTTTTCTTGTTATACTACCTGAAATTGTTACTTGTGATGTTTTAATTTCTCCACTTTCGATGTTTAATGGCATATTTCAAAAATACAAAAACCCGTGAAGTCCCTTTAATAGAGGGTGGAATATGAGGGTTAACAACGCGTCTGGCAAAAAAAAATGATGGTGGAATATGAGGGTTAACAACGCGTCCCTTTAATAGAGGGTGGAATATGAGGGTTAACAACGCGTCCCTTTAATAGAGGGTGGAATATGAGGGTTAACAACGCGTCCCTTTAATAGAGGGTGGAATATGAGGGTTAACAACGCGTCTGGCAAACACAAATGTCTGATGAGATACTAAAGTGAGATTGATGAACGATGCAATGTTGTCATTAACTGCAATCATAATGATGCAAATGTCTGTTATCTCAAAGAAGTACAAAAATGAAAACGCAATTTTTCATATTCCATCATAATCATACACTTCTGTTTCATTCTTAGATTGCTGAGAATTACAGTCGGAGAAACTAAGTGAACTCAAAGTGTACTTAAACTTTGGAGGTTAACGAGGCTCCCTTTTCCATCAAAATTATATAATAAAAGAGCTGTGTATTATTCAAAGGCCTAAAGTGTGAGAAAACTGTTCATTGTCAAAAAAGTACATATCAGAGGCTGGTTTTCTGTATGTTTAAGTTTAATCTTAACTTGGATCTACTTGTGTGAAAACTGCTTTCTTGTAATAATAATGATACTGGTATATTCAACTGTTTTCTGTTTATTACCAACATGGTGTGCATAGTTATTTGAGTGAATTCCAAACTTATATATGGAAAAAAAAATTACACCATGCATAAAATGACTCTATAAATAATATGCGCACAAATGTTTGGTACTGATTTTGAGATTGATATTTAGGTTTATCTGGATTATCTGCTCTTACCTACAAGATAACTGAGCCCAACTTTCTTATGATGTCAGAATAATATTTATAGGTGTTGCGTGTAAGTTTTATTGCAAATCTTGTATTTAATATCTCTATAAAGTAATGGGTTATGGCTCTTGTTCAATAGTTTTATGCTATTATAGTTATTCCCAGATGAATACAATAAATTCGCTTGCCAAGACTGCCTTTTAGTACATAATAAACAAACGTTGTTAAATTGGGCAAATTTATTATTTAGGCTCTGATGCGTACTATTTCATGCCAATTATTATAGCATCTGTTACATAATTATGTCATCAACCGGATTTGTAAGCACATAATTTTCCCATTTCCACTGGTATTTGCATATTAAGTAGCAGTAAAATATTGTTAAAAGCACAGATAAGTGGACTGGGTCGTTGGACTGAGTATGTCAACTATTTCAACACAGAGAGCAACCTCCACACAAAGATTCAGTGATTTTTTTCCTTATATAACAGGGTCCGGTAAACGGACCCATTCCTAATGCCAAATATGGTTTATTTATCCCAACTGGAAGAAAAAATATCCCAATTCAGAAGTAACAAAATGCTAAATACCTAGGAAATGTGCTTATAAGTTGTAAATCATGAACTTACTTGTATGTATATAGATAAGCACCATTAAAATACCAAATTCAACCAATGAAACACCAGCTTCAGTTGGTTATTAATTAAATTATTTTCTTAAATGTTTTCCAATTGCAAGTTTTCATGTCGCAACATTCCTAATTTTGTGTGTATCAGGCTCATTCCCAAAGCAGTGAAAAAAATGGTTCCAAGCATTATAACTCAGGCCATACAAATTTGATTCTATGTTTAGCGCCCCCATGATTTTTCTAAACCTACCAACCAGGCAGGAAAAAACAAACAAGTCGATAAAAAAAAATCTTTTACAACTTATTCATGGAGTGGTACGAGCTAAAGCAAATGTTAACTTGCAAATCTGTTATATATCATCTTCATAATTGGAATCTACTACGTTTTATGCTATGTTTTACAAATATTAGTAAAAACATCTAAAAGTCCTTTGTTTTTATTTTTTGTTTTCAATTTTTTATATGCTTTCCAACTCAATTTTTCACATTCGCAAAATTGTTGTTTTTTTTCGTTCAGGCATCCAAAAACCTACCAGCCCGAGGACACTACGCATAGAATCAAACTGGTATGGCCTCATATCAAATCCCTGCCGCACAAACTTCCACATGACCATAGTCAGGTCACATCATGTAAATTAAAAAGGTTGACACCATAACGTCCTTGCATTGTTATTGCGAGGTTAGTAAATGGCGGCGCTGGGGCATGGCTCGATAATAGCCAGAGGGCCATTTGCACTTTGCCAGGGCTACTATTGAGCCATGCCCCCGCGCCGCCATTATTGACCTGTTTAATACATAATTATGTTTTCATTATCATTCATATTTGTTGTATTTATTTCTTTCCAATTTATAACCTATTAAAATTCTTGTCAAATGAAATGTAAATGTAAACAGTTTTCACGATATATAATGTTTATTTACATCTTTACTTATAACCAGTACATGTTATGGTATTTTAAGTAAGCATTTTTTTTATTCTTAGAAGCGACCACAGACAATTTTCATGACGCAACATGGGTGAACGTAGCTTTAAAATGTATTTAATTTTACCTTGACATATCTACATTTGCTATATGGTGCATTTCGATAAATCTATCTCAATTAAATATAAAACGTTTTACAATAGGAAAAATGCATTTGTAGATTTGTATTCCAGTGTTATTCCTGTGTAGGACAAGTAATGCCCAAGCAATGCAAAATGGCTTCGATACGCCCGTGAGGGTGCTATCAAGGACATGTAGATTGTACACGTCATCACTAGTGATGTCATTTGTTTCAACAGATCTCAAACGTTAGATTGCTTTTCTTTTTTCTTGTGACCAGGAGTTTAAATTTGGATGTATCATAATCTATAATGCGTTGGTGTGGATTTATTATATGATTTATGTAAAAAAAAGCTGATGTGTCCAGAGTCTGGTCCAAAGCGTGTAAACGTCCTCGCCTGTTGTGTTAATAAATCAAAAGGTATCAACAGGACCTGTTAAACTTTCAGCCTAGAAATTGTAGTGTTTGGTGCATGTGGCTCTATCGGCCGAAATAACAGGACTTCTTGATGCCTCAGGTATTTTAGTTTTGTGGCGATATGTTCTATCCAGTGTAAAGCAGTGTCCGCCATTTTAAGCTTCATGTAGGTGTTTGAGGCTGCTATAAGGCTGTCTCAAAATTTTGAGTTTCACGTTGTCAGCCATCTTTTTCATGAAGTGACGGCAAAGGCGCGCGTGCAAAAGATCAGCGGGGCAATTATCATAATCTGCCCCACTGTGGCGGGGCACTTTTCGACAATTACATTTGAGGAGCAATAATGGGGATGTTTTACATACAAAAATGTTACAATATATAGTAATATATATATTAAGTTTACTTTATTTAGTTATCTCTGTTTTCGTTATTAATTTCAACTCCCAGTATTATTATATCTGGACCAATAATGCAATATTTCTGAGAGGGTTTTAATAAACAATAATCAAATTTTGAATGCTCTAAAAATAAATCGTTCCAGATCTGGTGGTGATTAGTGTAACCTTAGGGAAAGTGACTGGTGGATGAGTGTCCAGACAAGTGACTGGTGGATGAGTGTCCAGACAAGTGACTGGTGGATGAGTGTCCTGACAAGTGACTGGTGGATGAGTGTCCAGACAAGTGACTGGTGGATGAGTGTCCAGACAAGTGACTGGTGGATGAGTGTCCAGACAAGTGACTGGTGGATGAGTGTCCTGACAAGTGACTGGTGGATGAGTGTCCAAACAAGTGACTGGTGGATGAGTGTCCAGACAAGTGACTGGTGGATGAGTGTCCTGACAAGTGACTGGTGGATGAGTGTCCAGACAAGTGACTGGTGGATGAATGCCCAGACAAGTGACTGGTGGATGAGTGTCCAGACAAGTGCTTCTGTGGTAAATTTTAGTTCATATTATTGATGTCAGTTCAGGATGTAGCAATTTAAAGTGTGCATATATGATCTTACAACAGATATAGTGGCATAAATACAATTAACAAAATAAAGTTAATTAACATAATATTTCTATTTAAAATGGAATAAAAGTTACGAATAAACCTTGCTTTTAAACGCACAATAAGCTAGTTTGTAATCACCAAATAGTGTTCGTCTGTACAAGCAGAAACTCAAATACATGTATATACATTGACTTGACAGTTTAGGTTACACAACACTAATAAACGGTCCACAAGTCGACAATAGTTTTTGTTGCTTTATTTCATATTGAAGTGTTTCCTTCGTCCTATTTACATTTTTCGGTTTGCTTTCGAGTTTTATTGTCACTTTTATCTGCTTATTTCGAAATAATTGATATTAAAAATCATACATACACACTTAAAAATTAAGTGTTCATTCTTTTTTCCAGCATTCTCTGTTCAACTGGCCCGCTGGCTTTCCCAATCAGCACTGCTATCTGCTATCACTGAACCGCATGAATTAAACTTTTACAATATGAGTTATAAATCTAAATAATCATAAATGTTGAATGGAAAAATGAAACCATACTTTTTCATGCCAATCTGCTTTTGTTCACACCATTTTGTTCACACAGCTTAAATTTATTACTTGCTGACATACTAAAACCTGTCCAACAATCGAATGATCCTTACAAAACATGAATGAGTGTTTATACAATTGTAAAATTATACTAAAATCCACTTAATTGCACCCATGAGGTTTTGAATTCTACGAAATCGGCTTATATATTATCATTTTAATGACAGTTGCTTGAATTCCACTACAAAGACAATATAAAATGATTATTAATTTAAAACGCGCTAACTATCTGCTTCATAATGCCGTAATCACAGACAATAACACAATTTGAACAATCTGAATCAGCAATTGTTTCCGATCATTGGAACTATTTCAGAATTGCAGTAGTCTTGTTACATCATTACAATGAAACCACTTAGTGCTAAATTGTTGCAAGTGGGCATTTTTTACAAATGACATGTATCAGTTTAATTCCAGACTAAGTACAGTGATAATTTAAATTTGACCCAGGATGACATTTTAACAGCAGAATCTACTCAGCAGGTTGTTAAATTATTTGTTTATTTAGCAATTAAAAAATGCATATAAAACTTGTTTTAAAGTTTCCTCACATTGCATTAGGCCAAAAAAAATTATTGTGTGTTTCGGGCAAAAGTCTCAAAAAAATAAGGTAGGATTGAGCATTTTTTAAAACTTTTTTTTAAAGACACATTTCGGTCAAAACACATTGAATATCTCAAATCTGACAAATACAGATTTCACGGTAAACAGTCGTCGATAAGACCTTTACAGTCGGTGGGTTTTCGTAATGTAGGTTCGGGTTGCACAAAACACAGAATTTTTTTTTTGGCCTTAGTAGCCATTATTTTATTTGGCAGAGTTTGCAGAATGGCTATTACTCAGCTTGTCAATACAAGTGATCACAAGAGCCTAGACCAATTAAAAGGTCCATCAAAGTGCTGATAGCATAGAAAGACTATTGGTGAGAAAAGGAAGTAAACTAATATCAGGGGAAATAGAGTGCACAAATTTTCTAAAAGAAAGGAAACCATAGTCATAGTTTGAATGAAATTGTGTCATAGGACTGTGTCACTAAACTGATACATGTCATTTGTAAAAAATGCCCAATTGCAACAATTTAGCACTAATTTAAAAACGTATTAACATAGGCTTAAAGTCAGGAGCCATTTTATTTAAGCGGGGAAGTATGTCGTAGGATGAGATTGCTCATATTAGATTTCTGTTGTAAAAACTTATTTGTCTAGTTTGGCCCTAATCTGTAAATTGTTCTCATGGTCATTCAATCCACTCTAACACTTCACAAGTTATACTAATCCACTTATTATTAACCTGTCACGCATGACTTAGCGTGTCATGACTATCTCAAGGTGCAAGAAATATAATTACATTTATATCGATTGCACATGGCTAATAAATCAATGTGATATTCATTCATTACAGGTTAGTTGTTTTTATTATAATAATATTTATTATTATTAATAGTCATATTTTATAATAAATAGGTTTTGAAATATATCATTGAATTCATTATTATAGATTAATATTATTTTATATTTGTATTGAAATAAAATGTAATGTGACCAGTCATACCAATCATTGTACATTATAATGTATAAAGAAATATGATTACGTTTATATCGATTGCACATTGCAGATGTCTAATAAATCAATGAGATATTCATTCGTTGCAGGTTAGTTGTTTTTATTATAATAATATTTATTTTATTATCAATAGTGATATTTTATAATAAATAGGTTTAAAAATATATCATTAAATTCATTATTATAGATTAATATTATTTTATATTTAGAAATATGATTACGTTTATATCGATTGCACATTGCAGATGTCTAATAAATCAATGAGATATTCATTCGTTGCAGGTTAGTTGTTTTTATTATAATAATATTTATTATTATCAATAGTAATATTTTATAATAAATAGGTTTAGAAATATATCATTAAATTCATTATTATAGATTAATGTTATTTTATATTTGTATTGAAATAAAATGTAATGTGACCAGTCATACCAATCATTGTACATTATAATGTATAAAGAAATATGATTACGTTTATATCGATTGCACATTGCAGATGTCTAATAAATCAATGAGATATTCATTCGTTGCAGGTTAGTTGTTTTTATTATAATAATATTTATTTTATTATCAATAGTAATATTTTATAATAAATAGGTTTAAAAATATATCATTAAATTCATTATTATAGATTAATATTATTTTATATTTAGAAATATGATTACGTTTATATCGATTGCACATGCAGATGTCTAATAAATCAATGAGATATTCATTCGTTGCAGGTTAGTTGTTTTTATTATAATAATATTTATTTTATTATCAATAGTAATATTGTATAATAAATAGGTTTAAAAATATATCATTAAATTCATTATTATAGATTAATATTATTTTATATTTAGAAATATGATTACGTTTATATCGATTGCACATTGCAGATGTCTATAAATCAATGAGATATTCATTCGTTGCAGGTTAGTTGTTTTTATTATAATAATATTTATTATTATCAATAGTAATATTTTATAATAAATAAGTTTAGAAATATATCATTAAATTCATTATTATAGATTACTATTATTTTATATTTGTATTGAAATAAAATGTAATGTTACCAGTCATACCAATCATTGTACATTATAATGTATAAAGAAATATGATTACGTTTATATCGATTGCACATTGCAGATGTCTAATAAATCAATGTGATATTCATTCGTTGCAGTGTTGATTGTCCTCTGGTGGAAAAACCCATAAACAAATAAAACAACACAAATAGACACATAGGTCGACTGGGCTACGTTGACAATTGCATTTCTGCAATATCATTTTTACAGAAGACAAATCAAACTACTTATTGTTATACTCCCTACTGTCAACACCTTGGCAGATATATAGGTTTGTATCCAAACTACTTATTGTTATACTCCCTACTGTCAACACCTTGGCAGATATATAGGTTTGTATCCAAACTACTTATTGTTATACTCCCTACTGTCAACACCTTGGCAGATATATAGGTTTGTATCCAAACTACTTATTGTTATACTCCCTACTGTCAACACCTTGGCAGATATATAGGTTTGTATCCAAACTACTTATTGTTATACTCCCTACTGTCAACACCTTGGCAGATATATAGGTTTGTATCCAAACTACTTAATGCAAACACAATAATATGCATAACAGTCAACGTGTCGACTAATCCTGAATGGGCGAAATTGTTGATGGAGCGTATACATTTGGGAGCATCGACTGTTAGTGCTTCGTAGCCTTCAAAGTAAACACCAGGTCACGCAATTCAATCTCTCGAAACTTTCATTCCGTAAACGTGTGTTCTTTGAAATTTTAATCTCACTAGGAAACGTGTGACTGAAACTTTCACCCAGTAGCTCTTGATCCGCATGAGCGTAAGAGTTGAACGTGAAACTATTGTATCTGATATAGAAATGTAAAGCAGATGCACGTACAACAGTCGCATACTCAACCCTCGATTGAGTCATTTCCAAACGTAAAATTATTATTAAAGCTCCAGCAATCGTATCAATTCCATCACCATCTGTCGGCACAGCCTTATTATGGGATACATTTGATTATTGGCGAAGAGAGCTGGAAGCGAAAAAACATGTGAACTTTGTGTTGTAGAGGATGGACACACACGCACACACACGCCCAATGAGCGAACATTTATAAATTCGAGAAATAAAATGTTACTTTTATTGTTACACAATTGCCATCATAACCACTGTTTGATTACATTTCGTTGGAATTTATTGCTAATAAAATGGCATATGTTAGTTTTATGACCTAGTACCCTTTTGATGTACAAACGCTTTATGCTTGATTTTTTTCCCCATCCTTTATTGAGCTGTATGTTCAAGTTGGACTTAAGCAATTAATATTGTATACTAAGCAAGACACTTGGGAATGTTTTGAGCAATGTCTGTTCCCCATACTGAATATTTGTATATATATTATGTGTCATAATTATTATTATTCATTTCTTTTAGAATATGATATTAATATTTTATATGTAAGTGGAGATCAATTAGCTTAAAGGGAGACAAATCCTAACCTCCCATCCACATTCAATCAAAATTGTAATCTAACATTTAATCAAATGTTTGGAGGTTATCCCCATTCACTCAAAATTTGTATGAACGTAGGCCAGAGATTTTTTATTTTTAGTTTCTCTGACATTTTTGGAAAACTGTCCAGTGTGACGGCGGAAAAAAAAAATCTCATGTATAATCACATGTTATTTTCGCAATATCAATGCCAATAATAATTCAGTGCAACATTTCGTATATAAACATGCATATAAAATCAACATGTTTACGTTACATACAAAATACGGCATCAGTAGAAATAAATAACTTTTTTTTCAATTTTCAGTTAATTATTTTTTCAGTATTGTTTTTCTTCCAATTTTTATATATATAACAAACTCGGGTCAGCGGATCCACGAAACTGTAAAATAAAAAAACTCTGTCCTTAAAACTTGCATCGAGAATGTAAGCTTCTAACACTGTTTGGTGTACCTGGATATAAATTCACCAAATAATATATAAAAACACCAGTAATAACATCTCTAAATTCTCCCATTACTCTACAGGGAAGCTTGTAAATCAGGACTCTAAATACAACTTTGAACATTATCTATGAAAATCTTAACATTTAACTGTTCAAAGAATACAGTTCAGGTTCCAAAGTGTTCCAAGAGTTTCTAAGAGCCCTAGAGAATCAAATCTCAAATTTTCAAGTAGTATTTTTTGGCACCTGCTGGCAAAATTTCAATGTGTAGAAAATATTGCAGACTGTAACAGCCCTCAATGCTTTCCTTGAAATCAGCAAAATTATAAACAAAATCATTACGCAATGCTATGCAATGTTTGTTTTGGCTGAAGATATATGCACAAAAGCCAAATATCCTCTATTATATCCTGTATTATATTCTTTTTTAAGCAACTGTTTATTTGAGTTGAAGAGATGCCAAGAAATTCATTGAATTTCGCAATTCGAACATCCGACCTGCTGTTTATTCACTGCCAACCTTCTAATTGCCATTTTAGCACTGAAGTATTGTCAGCAAAGCAAACACAGCTACAATAACAAATGAGGGGTGTTGTGGGAAAAAACCGGGTTAAATGCATGTGCAGAAAGTGTTGTCCCGGATCAGCCTGTGCAGTCCGCACAGGCTGATCCAGGATGGCACTTTCCGCCTACAGTGGATTTATGTTTAGAAGGGACTCCCTAAAAACAGAAAATACCATAAAAGCGGAAAGTGCCATGATTCTGATTTAATACATCAGTACGCACATTGTGGCCCCACAATTCAGTTCCACCCCCCCACTCCCCACGACCCCAGCACACCAAACAAAACACCAACAACTAAAATACCAAACACAAAAGTCCCTGGCGACAAGAATCCATTCAATCTACAAGCACCTAGTTTACATTTCAATAAAAATCCCTTTAAGCCCTTCACCAATATTTCCCAAACTCCTCTGTGTCTTTTAAATGATCAGCAATTTACATGGTAAACTCATCTGCATTAACAAATATAGAAAGCTTTACAAGTTTTACTGTCTCCCTCAAATCTTCCCTTAATTACGAGCCCAGTATTCTGTGATGAAATATATTTTCATACGCCTCTAATAGCATTTGCACGAGAAATTCATGCAAATTTGAAGCCTGCGAAAAGACTGACCAGTATTGATATTTCTATAGTTGCATTCAAACAATGAAGAATAATTAAATCATGAAAAACACCGATTAAATCATTGCATAAACTGGGAAAACTTAAATTATACTGACAAATGAGCAAAGTGACAATAACAACAGTTTGATGAGAAATGACAACAAAATTTAAACAGAATATAACTGACAGGAATATTTATACTTTTGACATGTTCTACATAATGCTTGGTTAATATTATTCAAGCTTTTAAATGGGCTTTTAAAGTTATGATTATGAAAATTAATTCAGTAAACACTGGGAATGTGTCTGCGCGCCCATGGTCAAAAGTGGCTGAAAACGTCAAATATGACCATGTTCGTAAGCCATGGTGCCAATTACTGAACATGGTCGACCATGGCTGTCCATGGTCCAATACTGACTGTACGTTTTGTATGGGTGTATTGTTCAAAAGAGTTCAAACCAAAAATAGGAGCTGAACGGGTCAATAAAAGAAACAAATCTTTGAAAGTTTACCCTGCTCATGCTGATACAAATGGAATGAATGCCCAGACATAAATTTCTTAGTCACCAACATTTAATATAAAGTACACAGACTTAGTAATTAGAAAATGCTGTTTAGCGCCAGAAAAAAATTCAAGTCTGCTTTTTTTTTTTTTTAAGTGACACACAAATGTAATCAAGAACGCCTCGCTGTTAAGGATGACATCTGGAGCAAGACTATGGATGCAAAATTATATTGTCTTCTCCAGAAAACAAAGTACTAGTGGCAAAACTGTATCAGCATGCATTAATTAGTGTTGGAATTCCAAGGCTTTGTTTACATAAACAGAGCCTCCCAGAGTGTCTGAACAAACAATGGAAGATTGATTCCTTTTCTTCCAATTAAAACCTTTTATCACCTAGGCATTGTGGTGTTTCATACAAACTGAATTCAGTTTCTTTTATCCTGAATTTCCCTCTTTGAGGCCCAGTCACACTGTAATTCTGGCTTTGATTGGTAACAAGAGGGCCAAGATGGCCCTAGGTCGCTCACCAGAGTGTAAAGCATCATAATGGCTTTTAACAAAAAGATTGTTTAAGATTTTTCAATATAGCCATATAAGGAAAACTGTCCCGTCCCCTGGCAATTATTTTTAACGAATCAAAATGATTTTTGGGAATTTGGTAGATGGTCACCCAAAGAACATGAATATGAAATTATTTTGAAATTTAGCCAATGGTTTCAGACAAGAAGATTTTTACAGTTTTCAATATAGCCATATAAGGAAAACTGCCCCGCATCCTGGCGGCCATGTTTTTTATCAAATGAAATTTGTTCAAAGGAATTTGATAGAGGGTCACCCAATGAACATTTAAGTGAAATTATTTTGAAATCCAGCCAGTGGTTTCAGACAAGAAGATTTTAAAAGTTTTCAATATAGCCATATAAGGAAAACTGCCCCGCACCCTGGCAGCCATGTTTTTTAACAAATCAAAATGATTTCAAGGAGTTTGGTAGAGGGTCACCCAAGCACCAATTCTGTGAAATTATTTTGAAATCCAGCCAGTGGTTTCAGAATAGAAGATTTTTAAAGTTTTAAATATAGTTTTATAAGAAAAACTGGCCCGCCCCCTGGCGGCCATGTTTTTAAACGAATCAAAATAATTTCAAGGAATTTGGTAGAAGGTCACACAAGGAACATTTCTGTGAAATTATTTTAAAATCAAGCCACTGGTTTCAGACAATTAGATTTTTAAAGTTTTCAAAATAGCCATATAAGGAAAACTGCCCCGCTCCCTGGCGACCATGTTTTTTAACAAATCAAAATGAATTTGGTAGAGGGTCACCCAAGAAGCATTTCTGTGGAAACTATTTTCAAATCCAGCCTGTGGTTTCTGACAAGATTTGTTAAGTTTTCCAGTTTTTAAGCTTTGGGTTGCCAGGACAACCAGAGTTTTCAATCTATTTTAATAAATTGAAGAAATTTGGTAAAGGACCATCCCAGGAACAGTCCTGCCGAGTTTGGTTAAAATCTGCCTATTTGTTTCAGAGAAAAAGTTGTTTGAAGTAAAATGAGGACACCGGACGCCGGACACAGACTGACCACAATAGCTCCCCCTTGAGCTCTTCGTGCTCAGGTGAGCTAAAAATTTGGTGAAGCATGAATAAATATGTGATGGCATCGATGTGAATCTTGAAGAATCCTATCAGTCGGAAAGCGCCACGACAGTTTTTATCAATTTCAAAATTATCATATCGTATCATAGTGTATCATACCGCAGCCACGACTTTTTCAAAACGTACGACGATCCTAGCGCATTCATATCTCAGTCTGGCTATAATTCTTACATTCGTGGCCTTTCATACACAATCTGACTGTTTTTATCAGCTAAAAAACAGCAGGTATGATTTATTACCATCATATTACCGCACCCACCCCTTCCAAAGATTTTATAGAGTTTACGTTTGCTTCTTTTTTTATTATTAGTCAAATGGCATATAAAATCGATGAGATCTTTTACATTTTAAAGTTTTTATTATTAGTCAAATGGCATATAAAATCAATGAGATCTTTTACATTTTAAAGTTTTTATTATTAGTCAAATGGCATATAAAATCAATGAGATCTTTTACATTTTAAAGTTTTTATTATTAGTCAAATGGCATATAAAATCAATGAGATCTTTTACATTTTAAAGTTTTTATTATTAGTCAAATGGCATATAAAATCAATGAGATCTTTTACATTTTAAAGTTTTTATTATTAGTCAAATGGCATATAAAATCAATGAGATCTTTTACATTTTAAAGTTTTTATTATTAGTCAAATGGCATATAAAATCGATGAGATCTTTTACATTTTAAAGTTTTTATTATTAGTCAAATGGCATATAAAATCGATGAGATCTTTTACATTTTAAAGTTTTTATTATTAGTCAAATGGCATATAAAATCAATGAGATCTTTTACATTTTAAAGTTTTTATTATTAGTCAAATGGCATATAAAATCAATGAGATCTTTTACATTTTAAAGTTTTTATTATTAGTCAAATGGCATATAAAATCAATGAGATCTTTTACATTTTAAAGTTTTTATTATTAGTCAAATGGCATATAAAATCAATGAGATCTTTTACATTTTAAAGTTTTTATTATTAGACAAATGGCATATAAAATCAATGAGATCTTTTACATTTTAAAGTTTTTATTATTAGTCAAATGGCATATAAAATCAATGAGATCTTTTACATTTTAAAGTTTTTATTATTAGTCAAATGGCATATAAAATCAATGAGATCTTTTACATTTTAAAGTTTTTATTATTAGTCAAATGGCATATAAAATCAATGAGATCTTTTACATTTTAAAGTTATGTACTGGACGACCATCATAGATATTCTTGGAGTCTCGCCTAAAATAAGTCAAATTCTTTAATTTAAGACTGCATGTGCCTCCAATATGCCATCATACGTTAGCATTCAGCTCTATTTCCACAAATAAACTTTGCTGCCGCCTTCTGCTGTGTGTATTTTAAATTAAAGACGGAAAACATAAAACCTTCCGCTTACTGATAATCAAGAAATTATACCCATAACTGACACGTTTAATTACGGCAGTTGCAGGAAAGGTAATGGATATGTGGTGTGAATCAATGCAATTTGTGCCAAAAAAAACATTTTGCTTCCACATGTACATTTGCTGGCAGCTGATGTCAACTGTTTCTTAACCAAAAGCCATCGTTTTTCATACTGCTTCCAAAAGAATTTGTTAAAGTATAGCAATAAATGTATAGAATCCTCACAAAAAGATGAAGTGTAACATAACATATTATTATACCTCACTCGATTATTTCTCAATATAATGCATATAAACTGCGGCGGGCAAACATTTTGATATTTTGCCCGGCGATGTCGCCCGCTACCGCTATGTTGCCCGGTATGCAAATGATACGGGATTGTTCGGCATAATAATATAAATATTGACTTCCTCGAGGGTGACAGTGCGTCTCATCAACCCCGACAAACACTGTCAATCTCGGCTAAAGCCTCGGTCAACAGTGTTGCCTCGGGTTGACGAGACGCACTGTCGCCCTCAAGGAAGTCAATATTTATATAATAATGCAAAAGCCACATAGACGTCAGCAATTTTCATCGTAATCGAAATACAGTTATCAGTTTTTGTTTTAAACATTTTCTTAACACAGTTCAGATAACATTTCAATATAATATTGGAAAATAATATACAACGAGACTTTTGGATGTATGTGATAAAAATAACTTAGGAAACATTATTTATTATCTGATTATAAACATGCATTTCAAGACTACAAATATTTAATTCATTTGTTTGTTTTTTTCAAAATTAATATACTTTTTTCTGACAGTGACCACTTTCTTCACTAAACATTTCAGTTCCTCCCAGGTGCGTAGCTTCCTATAGGCAGTGTAGGCCTCGCCCTACACTTTTCCTAGAAAGTCGAAAAAATAAAAATGCCAAACATGCAATAAAATCAGTTAATTAATCACTATTAATGTTAATGTAGAAAACAAATAAAAAAACATCAAACACAATGCACGGTAGGCACTCCGGTTTATACAGATCTGGTATTAGTGATAATAGCCATAAAATAGTGTATTTAGTAACAATAATAAATCAATGTTCAATAGCTGTCAATTTCTTGATACATTAATCTAGTAAATTGAATGAAATTAATGATCTAAGAAACACAATTTTTTCTTCAAAATATACACAGAAACACACCCCAGACACACAAAAATCTAGAGTGGGGGCAAGCCGCCATACCCCCCCCCCCCCACCTCCCAAGCTTTAGGCCTACACATTTATTTTAACCAAGCTACGCCCCATCCTCAATACAAAACATTGTATGTGAAGGCTAAATCTTATTCCCCATGATCCAAAACAAAATTGACAGCAGCTTCTTTCTCTTTGTTAGATTATGGTTTCAAGCACCAGGAAAGATTTTCTGTAATTACCTGACATATTTTATAGCGCACAAGGAGTACTTGTTCTATTTTAGGAAAAAATTTCAATTACTGTTTACATTAACCACAACTGTACAAATTGCTCTTGACAAAGCAATATATTTCAATCATTGGGAATCAATTTAATGAAGACATTGCCCAAATCTTTCCACACCTTTATCTAAATGAGTAGTCTCCCTTGATTATTGTTCTATTTTCAGACTGGATTATCAATTTCCATGATCATGATCATCAAGATGCTTGTTGAGCTTCCAGATGACACTGGAGCAGAAAACCAATCCATCACAAGCTGTCAACCAGTCTACTGATAAGCATTTCATGGATACCAGTATGTCAGCACTCATATTCTGCGCTTAATTACCTCCCCTAATGCTTTCTAAAAATTCATCATCAAAATTCAAGGATACAAGGGAATGAGCAAAAACCTGGTATTGTTTTTGCCTTGACCATGTGTTTCAATTATCTTTTTAATTGGTTTCATTGATGAACACTAATTGTCGAACATGTTTTACACACTCAGAGTTCAAAGATGAAGCTAAATGGAAACATTTTTTGTAGATTTCTTCATCCAGCAAAAATGAAACTGACAAATATACATAAACAATTATTGTTCATAAGTATGAATTGATCAATTACAAAAACAGCTGAAATGATAATTCAGTTCTTCCAAAGCTTTAATTGTCCAATTGACCCTATTGTTTTAACCATTGGAAGGGCTTCTGATATCTTGTATTGTGTTCAGAGATATCAGGTGCAGTGGTGTCACACGTATGGTGTTTGCAATGATCAAGAAGATGCAAGTTTGAACTTCATTTTAGATTTCAAAGATAACGAATTGGACCATGGATATTTAATGCATTTTTTCACCAAATTTATCATAAAATCAGAATGATATTTTTAATGAACATGTAAAATCTGGTGTAGGGGAAACCCCACCTGCCTGGTGAGGTGAAGAAAACTGCAATGGTGCTGGGGCGGGTCAGGATTGGATGGGGATGTACAGTCAGTATGAAAGATGGCCTGGCTATTAGTAATTCTATCTGCACATGTCTCCAGCAGTCATAGGAGTCAAAGATGGCCCCTGATACTCTATGGCAGATCAATCACTGACTGACTTTATCAGGTGAAATATTCATCACATTTGACGTGCCGAATCACAAACTACTGTTTTCATTTCGCCTTTCAACACTCGCCATCTATAACATCAAACAAACTGTATCATAAGCGTGCCAAAACAAACTCAAAAACATTTTTTTGTGTAGATTGGACAATGAGAAAATGATCAATTACAATTGTTTTTCATTCTTAGCTTAATGACTTTTGCAAACATGGTCGTATTGGTCATTTGGGCTGGAAATGTGTTGTTTAAAAATGCAGTTGAAAAGTGCTTTACAAATACCATGCATTTTTAGCCATAAATCATCTTCGTTGGCTTATCTGTCAGATCTTAATGAGAATGGACACAAATATCTCCCTGTGCATACCATGTGTTGATAGATGGGGTCTTCATGAGAGGTTACATGCCACTCAACACTATAGTGATGAGTAGCCACAGAGGAAGGGTACAATAGAATATGACAGAGAGCGCCAGATGGGGTACTTCTGATGGAAACTGCAAACCCTCTAAAAGATCACTAGCCTAGACATTTTTATCAATATTCCTGTTCATCAATATTATATCAAAACAAATAACTCATTAATTAATCTGCGTTTTTCATGTTTATTTAATTAACGTTCATATATTTATCTTCTATTTTTCCAGTTAAAGATTATATAAATGTACCAAAAAATATAACAATAATATTTTTTAAGCATGTTATTTTTAATAGCCACTGCAATTTTCACTAGGATAATGATTTTGAAAACATAAGAAAACAAGGTTTTGTTAAGTTTTAAGTTTCTTCCAGGAACACTCGTTAATACCCACCTTAATAATGAAATAAGGAACTGCTGTGACTAGCTTAAGAAGAATACTAAAACACCACCACCACATACCCTGAAGCATCTCCAGAATACTAAAACACCACCACCACATACCCTGAAGCATCTCCAGAATACTAAAACACCACCACCACATACCCTGAAGCATCTCCAGGGTGTGACCCTTCATAGATCATAAACGATAAAACATAAAAGAGCTCAGTGAAATACAGGAATGTACAGCTTAAAAGCCAACACTTCTATTACAATTTATGACTTGTATCACTTACAGCTCTGAGCTATGAAGAGTTTATGTACTTGAATGAAGATCACAATAAACGTCAACCAAATAACAGATTTCTACCTTTGCTCACCTTTTATGCAAAAAGACTACCACAAAAGTAACTCAAACCATATGCTGACCAAATAAATGCCATTCCGAAAACAAATGCAACACACATCATTCCCATCAGAAAAACACAATACAGGGGAAAACACAATATCAAATATATGTCCGGAATTATAAACAAGTGACCATATAATTTCTAGGTAATTAATTTATAGTGAATGTTGTTTCATTGCTTGAGACTTATACCCAGAATGTCACTGACTTGTGTGCTTTTCTAAACAGCATTCTAACGAGCTTATTAACACACTATGAAGAAGTCTCTCTCAGCTCAGCAAATAAGTACAATTAAACAAGGAAAAGTAAGCACAAATTGATACCCATGATGACAGTACTGAATATGTATTTGAATTCTTATATCCTGATAACAGTTTTCCTATTTCATGTATACAGCTTTATACAGCTCAAATATAATGTCAATTTATCATTCCAGAACATATTTATTTAACATCCTGTATTTTAGGCTTTGCCTGGTCCACTCTTTGACACAATCCAACACTAACATTAATTCCATGCAACAGTTCTAATTATGATGTGATCAAGATTTCAAAGGACCAAGCACAGAACCCAGATTAATGTATTACCAACATAATGAATAAAGAAGGATGCAAAGCCTCTCCTTGGCAATTTCTTCTGCACACCTGGAAATACTCAGGGCCAGATACAAAGCAAGATTACCAAAGCAAGATTACCAAAGCAAGATCAATGTCATGAAGATCATCTTTGGTGGGACACAGGTGCAACTATGCAAGGACTGTGTTGTAAGGATTGTTCTCCACTCTGTTACAAACATCAAAAGCATTGTTTAGGTCATCAGAGGCCACCTATGATTCAGAAACACACTCAAGATTAATGCAAACATTGCTTTATCTTTAACAAACAATTATTAGTTTAAGAAACAAATCATCATGATATAATTATAACCTGGCAATTTATTGTGGAATATTAGAAATCATTTTACATTCGGTTGCATTTTGTTTGGCGCCTCTGAAGCATCTGAGAACTGCTTTCATAAAACCTGGTCATAAAACCAACAAATATTATGCTTTATTATGCTTTGATGATAAACTGGATGAATGTGTTTAGTTTATGCAAATAATGACTAGACAAAACATTTATGATACATCTACAACACTTTGGTGTATTGAATGCTGAATTGCAGAAGATTTCCAAATGCCTGAAAGCAGGGTTGGGTTTTTTCCGGAAAAAACTTATTTTTTCCTTGCCGATGGCAAAAATTGGAAAAAACCGGCAAAAACTGGAAAAAACCGGCAAAAATGGCAAAATCTATAGACATTGAAAACAATACGTTTAAACTGCTTTATTCAAATTCAATTAACAAATACATGCACTTTTTACCATTGAATATATGCATATTTTCAATAAAAAGTGAAACTTTACAAACTTATTATTGGAATAATTATTCCAGGTACACCATCTACTCCCTTCAACTTTGCACATTGTGTGATTATGATACGAAAATCAGTACTCCAGCTCCTGTGAACCTCTCAGCATTCGGTAGCAGAAAACAAGTTTTCCTGCCTTTTCGATCCCAAGCCGGTTCCTTAGATTGGACTGTATATGGCTGAAGTTTGAAAACACTCTTTCAACTGAAGCAGAACTTGCGGGCAGTTTTTGTAGTCTAATCATTAGATCAACAAATCCTGGCAGAAAGTTTGAATTGTTCACAGCCTTCCACCAAACACAGCTATCCATGCTTGTTGCCGAAGTCGTCCAGAAAGAGGATGGATATGGTTCAGCCTGGGCCTCAAAGCTGATGACTGAGGAGATGTAACACTCGTTTTTCTGTGTGATCCAATTTCTTGCAATTTCTTTTTGTTTATCACTAAGATGTGCACCTTTGTATTTTGGATGAAGAAGATATGCTGCCAAATGGAACGGCTGAAGGGCTTGATTCATTCTACTATTAATGACATCTTTGTGCTCAGTCAGATCTGGGTGGTGAAGTAGAGTGAACCAAGCATCGCAGGCATCAGCAGCATTGGCAGAGTCACCCTGAATGCGATCTAACATTTCAGATATTGGTCGCATTTGTTTGTGGAGATCTTTTGCCTGCTGGTACAAATTGAAATCATTAACTTTCCTTGCTATGTTGGAGTCAGTAGAGTCACCATGTTCCTGAGTAATTCTTATCATGAACTCTCTGTTTCTCAGAAATGTATCAAGACAGGTCAGTTGACTGTTCCACCTTGTGTCCCCAGGCAGCTGGGGCTTTACACTCCCTTCACATTCACCCAGCCATGAGCTGGGCTGGTGGTGATTTCTGAAGTATTTTTGCACTTCAACAACATGTTTCATTACAGATGATGGTGTAATATCTTGTCCTAGCAAATTCAGTAAATGGGCATTACATCCATACACAAGCAAGTCATTGTCTTCCTCATGAAGAAGCCGTCTCATTTTTTCCATGTTCTTGGCGTTATCTGTCACAATATTCTTTACTGTACATCCATATAAAGACGATGCCTTTTTGATGGATTCTTTACACATATCCCGGAGGTTTTCCCCTGTTTTGCTTGTTGCTCCTGTTGACTTGGCATCAATGAAGAATGCTTTCTTATCAACATGGACACACGTAGCTGTCACAGGATCATTATGGCAGTCACTCCAGCCATCTTCAATAAGAGTACAGTCTTTGCCTTCAATTTGTGCCTTTACCTGCAACTGTAGCTCTTCTGTAACAGAATCAAGTAGTGGTCCCGACAGTTTCTTTCTTGTTGGTGGCTTGTATCCAGGTCGCAGAGTGGACACAAAAGTTTTAAATGAATCATGCTCACTCACTGAGAATGGTATGTTACATGCAAAGAAGAACTTGGCTAAAAGTAAGTCCAGCTTTAATTTGGTTTCTTCCGATGTCACAAACACCTGGTTATTCAAGTCGGTTTGAATTCTTTTCTTTGGAGCTGGAGCACTGCTTGTCTCAGTTTCCAGGCCATGATGTTCTTCTGCAGAGCGTTTTAATTCAAATGAAACTACCTCACTGCATGTCTTCTGGTGTTTTCTCATACGCTCTGCTTTGTTGCTTTGCTCATGACCACACTTCTTGCAACGGGCAAGAGTCTTTCCATCTTTTTCTACCTTGTTGAAAAAGTCCCATACTGGGTCTTTATTTCTTCCTCCTCTTGTTGACATAATTATTGTAGATCTATATGCAAGTGATGAAGGTACATGTAGTTATAGTGAGTGAATTCAGAAATGCAATGGTTGTCTTACAATGGCTTAGAAGAATTTAAACCCATGAAAATGACACAAGCAACTCTATGATAGGCCAAAAGGACATGCCCATTAATGTTAAGTGCCAGATGAATGCCTAACACACAACTACAATCCAATGTGGTGCATGCTCTGAAATTTCAGTACCTGTTTGTTCTGGAACCCATTAATTGTTCCCCTGAGGAACATTCCAGTGATTAGCAGCCCCATTAGCTAGCCCCAGTATCCCCAGTTCAATAATAAAGAGGCCATTATTACCTGAGTTGGATTTTGTTCTCCTGTTTTTTGCTGCATAACAGGTGTCTTGACTCAGACATGGCATTCAAGTCAAATGTCTGTCTTCTCCTTTCCCCCACTTAATATGAACACCAGGTGCATATATAAACACATTGAACCCTATCTCATTAAATTTAAACTGTATTTGTTTGTTGTTGTGTTTTTTATATTAATTTTATACATAAATTATTTTGATTTTTGCCAGTTTTTGCCACTCAGTTTTTTCCTTGCCGGTTTTTTCCGGTTTTTACCATGGTTTTTTCCACTCATGGCAAAAACCTGACAACCCTGCCTGAAAGTAACAACACTTAACAAATAAACAGAACTGTCACTTAATGATAGCACCAAAATGAAGTGCTACAATTCTTGCACACAAAATGAAGTCTACTATTCTGGTATACAAAATGAAGTGCTACAATTCTGGCATAAGCATCTGGCAGCAAGTTCGTTCACACTGTTTAAAGGTGTGAACTGATTTTGGCAAGAAACAAAACTGAATTGTCTCCAAAGAAATGGCATAGATAATGGGTAGATACCAGTGGCAGTTCTTTCAGCTGCCACAGGTTCCAGGCGGCCATATTTCTTTCAGCATCCTGATAAAGGCCACTTGAGCCATTCTTGAAAACTCCCATTTTTTATGAACTATAAATTAACTGTGACCCATTAGCACATTCCATGCCAAAATGTTGTTTTCACATGTATCAACAAGCTGTTTTCAAGCCTTTGGGTGTTTTTGGGTGGTTAGGCTGACCCTCTGGGAATTTGGAAACAAATGGATTTTGTTATCTGATGGCAGGGTAATTTTTTAAGTCATAACTAATGACCTAAGAGCATTATAAATGACTTCTAAAAAATATTGAAAAGTTATGTTGAAATACTTATGCTGAAACTGTAGTTTTTAAAACACAAAATGGAGTTAACTATGTTTGTTGCATGATGACAAGAACTTCAATATTATTTAATTAAAACAAGTGACAGATGTTCTGGGGTGAAGCAAACTGTTGAGCTTAATGGAAACAACTTGTGTTCAATTTGTTTGTTCATATCGGTGATACACTGAGGTTTGCATTTCTAATTAATAGACTTTCTTTCTAGTATTACATGCATTTTTCCATGTTTGGATTTGTCAGCAAACATAACCACTCTGCAGATCGTAAGGAAATGGGTAATGCACTGATGATCATAAACAGTGCACTTAAAACCAAAGACATTTCACTGAGAATCATACTTTGGATCCTAGGTAATGCATGTTGAATCATAGGTAATGCACTTTGGGTCATAGGTAATGCACGTTGAATCATAGGTAATGCACTTTGGGTCATAGGTAATGCATTTTGAATCATATATAATGCACATTGGATCATAGGTAATGCACTTTGGCTCATAGATAATGCACTTTGGCTCATAGATAATGCACTTTGGCTAATACATAATGCACATTGGATCATAGGCAATGCACTTTGGATCATAGATAATGCACTTTGGATCATAGGCAATGCACTTTGGATCATAGATAATGTACTTTGGATCATAGATAATGCACTTTGGATCATAGATAATGCACTTTGGCTCATAGATAATGCACTTTGGCTCATACATAATGCACATTGGATCATAGGCAATGCACTTTGGATCATAGATAATGCACTTTGGATCATAGGTAATGCACTTTGGATCATAGATAATGTACTTTGGATCATAGATAATGCACTTTGGATCATAGATAATGCACTTTGGATCATAGACAATGCACTTTGGCTCATAGATAATGCATATTGGATCATAGGCAATGCACTTTGGATCATAGATAATGCACTTGGATCATAGGCAATGCACTTTGGATCATAGATAATGCACTTTGGATCATAGGCAATGCACTTTGGCTCATAGATAATGCACTTTGGCTCATAGATAATGCACTTTGGATCATAGGTAATGCACTTTGGATCATAGATAATGCACTTTGGATCATAGGTAATGCACTTTGGATCATATGCAATGCACTTTGGATCATAGATAATGCACTTTGGCTCATAGATAATGCACTTTGGATCATAGGTAATGCACTTTGGATCATATGCAATGCACTTTGGATCATAGGTAATGCACTTTACATGATAGGTAATGCACTTTGGATCCTAGGTAAGGAACTTTGGATCATAGGCAATGCACTTTATATCATAGGTAATGCAGATTGGATCATAGGTAATGCACTCAGGTAAATGTTATTGTTGCTAGTGAATGTTGTAATAGTAACAAATGTTGTTAGTAAAGGCTTCGTTAAATTACAGTCCTTGCTTTCGTCCCATAATTGACTGACTTTAATGGGTGATAAAACACTGTATCTCAACCTGAACTATTTCCACCCTTGCTTGTACAAAATGTAAATATCATATATGTTACCTTATCCTACAAAATCATTAATATCCATTGAACACCTTGGTTTAATTGTGAATACACATTAATTTCAGAAATCAGAATTAAAATATGGCTTCAGGGTTTAAATCTGGTAATAAACATTTGTAATTCTGATGCACCATTAAATTTTATATCAACAAATTTGTATTTAACATAATTTTATTACTCTATTAAACAGCTTACATATGCATTTGAATGCATAAAGTGTTGTTACGTTAGTACTTAGATTTGATCATAATTTATAAGGTAACAACATGCTGAAAATTGTGGTATCATTTTACTTCTTTATCACTTGGTTGTATATTATTTACATATGATGCTTGAAATAGAAATTCTTTTATCAAAATAAACCATCAGTAATCAGTGAATGTAACCCATTCATCATTTTGCTTGGAAGCTGATCCAGTAATAAAGTCATTTAGAAGCTTTAATCACATGAAAACAAGCTTCTAAATCACCTTGATTACACAAGCCTCTGGATGATTGCATTGATCTAGGTTATACAGATGGCTGCTCTTTTGAAGTTTGAGATCTCTTAATTATTGATTGTGTCAATCAAAGTGAACACATAAGGAACAAGGGAATCTTTTCCTGGAAATTCATAAACTTGATAGAAATGAAGTAATTTAATTGAGTTTAAACATACCTTTTTGTCTTCTGCAGAACATGTAAATGTTTTGTGAGGTCGGGCCATATTTCCAGGTATTGGTATTAAAAAATATATTTAAAAAAGTTTTTTGTGTGAGTTTAATTTTTTTAAAGAAAAAAAAGTCCACATTTTGCATTTAGTAAAAAGAATAGTTTGATAAAACCAAAGTATCTGACCAATTTGCCATATGACATTAATAATGTACTTTTAGTGAAATAATGGCAATTTAAAGATTTTGTGACTTTTTCGATTCTTGGTAAAACCTTCATGTGTTACAAGTTGTTTATTGTCTCCCAAGAAAACTTCACACCAAATTAGCTCTTGTCAACAAATATGGAACAATTTTATTCCTCAGCAACACTAAATTCTCATTAGCTAGCAACTTTATGTCCAGTGACTTCGTGGAAATTATAGCAACAACTTTGTTCTTTAATTATTCATCCATTAGGAACCCCCATGTCTCAAATAACAAAATTGTTATTTATTTGCTCCAAGAAATTCAAAACAACTATTACAGTGCCATCCATTTCCTGTTCAGAGAATATTTACTGTCTGCTAATTTCTTTTACAGTTTCATTGTTCGATTTCTTGCACTTTTTTGTCTTTACTTGCGATGGACATTTTATTTTGTTCCTAAAGGCAAATCTATGGGCCAGCTAAGACAGCAAATGAAGCACTAACGACAAATTAAATAATTGCATTGTGACTCATTTACATAGTGTCGAATTTCTGTCACTTTCGGCTGAACCCAATAATGTCTTTCAATGGCAAAATTGCAGCACCTCGCTTGCTCACAAGTTCTTCTCCTAATTTAGTTCTGTCACTGACAAAGAGCTCTAAATTGTCTGAGGGAACACAATCCATGAAAGACATCCAGCTATAATAAAGGCGAAATAATTTGGGTCTTGAAATGTACTATGTGTGCGAAGTATAACTGTCCTATGAACTATATGTTTGACTAAGCTGTGAAATGAAGCTTTTCACAGGGAATTTTTTTCCCAGTTTTCGAAATCTCAATTTTTGTTGCACATGTCTTAAATTTAATGTTTAAGCAAATTATTGAGTTTCATTTTCAATACAATTCATTAATTTAAAAAAAAAAATTATTTTAGAAACCACGAATGGGTGGCAATGC
Source organism: Congeria kusceri (assembly GCA_027627225.1). NCBI lineage: Eukaryota > Metazoa > Mollusca > Bivalvia > Myida > Dreissenidae > Congeria > Congeria kusceri. The sequence goes on along the minus strand of CM051037.1, from coordinate 9,675,744 downwards.
TCAATGCATTGGAAATAATGATGTTAAAAAATTAACAAGCAACGAGTTAAAACATTGTGTTCAATACATACCATATAACAACTGGCTAAAATATTGATGTTTATACAATGGTTGAAAACATCCATGAATGGTTTGTAAGGCCAGGACTTTTTGATTTTACGGTTTACAAAACCGGTGAACGTAAATTTTCCGAAAGTGAAAAAAAATGAAAATATATATAATAATTATGACTTTTTTTTTACTGATGGGGGACGAAACGTTCAAATTTTCAAAATATTTAGAGTATGAATATAATAATTTGTTTTTGACGGTATCACACTGTGATTGCCGATCAAGATCAACAAATTGTTCCGGAATTTCACGGACAATTTGTTTAAGCAAGGCGTCCGCCGTTGTTTATGTACATGTATGCCATGTAAAACCCCTGTTTTCTACAAAAGAGTGCGAAATGTCTGCTGAAACACGACATCACATTCCACGCATGGAAAGCGTGCGTGTACCGATCATGTGCTTCACATACATACAGGTCTTTAACATTTGACAATCAGGCACGATGTGCACGAGGACATTTTCCCGCCGTTTTTGCAGGAACAAAGCATGTATATAATATAAATATATTTTAATCAAGATCTTTACAATTCACCAATTATTCAGTCAGTACTTTGTTCAACAGCTGTAACGATGAAAACAGTGTTAAAACACTAAATACATGCCTATATGTTGAATAAAAACGGCTCCATCAGTAGATCGAGTGTAACCTAAAGATTCGAGAACGACGAGAATAGTGGGTTTGGACATGACGTCACTGTGTGAATGTGATGCGCATAGGACATAAACATCTGGAAAAAATCATTACTTTCAGTTTCGCAACAACAATGATGCTTTTGCTTTTAAAAGGCTACAGGTATGCCGTTCAAACAGTGATGTTTCGTTTATTTCATTTCGTTTAAACTTGTACAAAAAACTGAAAACATCTTAGCCTTAATTTTAATAGCTAAAACGCACCAGATAACGTCAATTGACACATGCCGCAAAAAAATTTGACGTACGGAGGGGATACCCCTCCCTAACCCACCCCTCTCAGGATGGGGACGCCTAAAAAAATCCTGTGGAAGGCACTGGATGTATATTTTCAAGTGGCATTTGTAACAAATAATATAATTAGTAACAAGATCTTCTTGCGGGCACATTGAAAAGAGGATGTGGGGACAGACAGCTTTGTCTGGAATAAACTTAAAAGAGAAAGACATGGTTGCATTTTGTTGATGATATATATTTTCGCGACACAATAAGAATTTCTTATTTGCCTTGTATTTTGCTTCTGTCACAATTGTAATGCAATAATTTAACACACACTAGCAGTTCAGTTTATATCTGATAAATTTCATATATACATGAAGATTTAGCATTTACACAGAGTTGAATATTTAAAAAAAAAATTATGTTAAAACTGGTTTCCCTTTTTTAATAAGAATTAAGACTTAATAAGAATCCAAACAATTAATGTCATATTATTTGGACTTTTCTCTTGATATAGTTAAATTTAATATGTTTTTCGAGACCTAACAGCAATTATTTTCAAAATTTGCATGTTCGGGCAGTTGTGGATTCCAGTCCTGTACAGGTTAACTAGTCTTCTTTTAAAAAGGCATCTCACCTTACATTGTGTAAATCCATACAAGTATTCAACTTTGTGGTAAAATCAATTTTAATGATACTGTTAAAATATATGCAGGCATCTATTACACTTATTTACTCTGTAAAATTCATAAATACAAATGGTTAAACTGCATATGAAACATTGGTGTAATAAAACAGTTTATACCATGTTTGACGTCTTATTCTAACTTCACATAATAGTGTGTTTTAATGTTGATATTGTTATTAATTATAAATTGCCAACTGGAAATCGTTCGTTGTGTTAAGATTTGAACACTTTTTTCTTCTTTTTTTTTCGACCTGCCAGTGGACATGTTCCCCAAAAAATTTTGTAAACCAGAAAATAAAAAAGGACTGGCCTAACACAGCACTAGAAATTTCTATGAGCTGGTGGGAAAACTGATATTCAAAATGCCCAGAGTGTGACTGAAATATTATTTTGAAGCTGACCATGCAGTATTTAAAATATTGATATTCATAATATTCATGCACTTCGTAAAAAACATACAAATCCACATCAAGCTATTGCCTAATGTACACATACAATTCAAGAACTTGTCAGTTAAATTAATAATTCAAACATTCAAAGCTAATATTCTCAAAGATCTGTTGTTAAATTGTATCTACTGCCTGAAAACATATTAGGCGTGTCGTGGGAAAACCAGGCTTAATGCATGTGCGTAGTGTCGTCCCGGATTAGCAGTCTGCACAGGCTAATCTGGGAAGACACTTTCCGCCTCCACTGGATTTATGTTTAGAAGAGACTTCCTTGAAACAGAAAATAAAATAAAAGCGAAAAGTGCCCTCTCGGATTAGCCTGTGCACACTGCACAGGCTAATCCAGGACGACAATGCATTAAGTCCGGTTTTCCCACAACACGCCTCATATCTTTTTGTATCATGTTTTCTTGTACTAATTATCTAAGCTCTATTTTTTAATGGTTTCTTTTTTTCCTTCGTTTTGTAATAAAGGCCGTCCCTAACGCAATTTATTGCCACCATTTGATGGATAAATTGTCAATAATGTAATCATATTGTAATCATGATAACTCGTGAGCCACTTGCTAACAATAAAACGCAAATAGTCCTTTGAGACCGGGGTTGAAAACAACCATGAAATCAAAATGAAAACATGCTTTACCACTGGTTTTATTCGCACCTTGCTCCTACTAAATACATTTTATACCATTTTATTACCCGAATAAAAACTGTCCTGAACTTCAAAACAAAAACGTGATAACACTAAAGATAGGGGATATATGAAGACAAATTTATTATATTTTATTATAATAACGAGTACGCCGACTTCAATTAATATCCTCAGGCATCAAATGGATCATATTTAGGCGATAGGGAAATGCTTATCGAAGCTACCATTAATATCAATGATGCACATTTCAGTTGGTTTAGAGCTCTGACAGTCATAAATCATTTTACAATCGGAGGCCTTAAATCAATCAAACTGCATGGGTCAACTTCCAACTGTCTCTGTCCAAAAGAAGGATGCTCGCCATAGATCAAATTCAAAGCATCTTTATTATCATGAGTGGTAAGAACATAAAAACTCCACTTATCAAAAGTTTTACATAAAGTACACCGGAATAAAAAATAAAAGTAGCGCTGAATATAGCTCTAGATTCTTCCGGTACAACATTCGACCATTTATCATAATTTGACAGACAGAAATCCAAAAAAGACATTATCAAAGGAAATTGATAAGTAGAAGTGTGAAGTGTGTCGTGAAGTCAAAGGCGTGACTTGCCTTCATGACTTGACTCATGTGAAAAATGGGAATAGACGAAATATGGTAACAATTACTCTGTTTGTTGAAAACCACACAAACCAATGGTGCAAACTCTGGAAACACCTATATCCTGAAGTAGTTTTACAGTGTTCTGTTTGAATAAAACTGTCGTAAATTACTCTCCAAATGTTTCAACAACAACAGTGGTGTAAAATCTGTTGGTTTTATTACCAGGAGCTTTTTTTTTCTACCAAATAAATTATGAGTGTATGTTTTATGAAGACTGGTACTTGAATCTGAAGAAATCCCTTTAAAAAAATGTGAGGAAATGAGAATCCTTGTTTACTTGAATATTTTGTTACATTTTGTTGTCTTTGGATTCTTTGTTTATTTATTTATTTTAGGTACTTTTAAAGAAAGGGTGAACAGTAACTGGCAAAATAAAACACAGTATTTTGTGTAGAATTGCATATAAATCCTGAAATGTCTTACTTCATCTTCTTATGCTATGTGAATTAATCATGAACATATAAAATACACGCCTTGGGGCTTTAAATACACACCAATAAATCTGAAAGTTCATACCTGGCTGGACATTTTTTTGTTGCAAGTATTTCTTGCAACAACATAAATATAGAATGCTACACTAGCACGGTGTTCCGAGAACTACAGTACCTGTTGAATTGGTTGTATTACATTGTATCCAACGAGAGGTGGAATTTTCAAGCTCATCAGATGTTACATCAGTTGTTAACACGGTTAGAGCTATATGTTTAATCAAATAAATAGGTATAAAACAATTAAGAATATTGTTTATTCTCAAAAACCACAACATTAAGCAAAGGAAATCTCCTAACCTTGCGAACTTAGGTCCGACCGTGTCATCGTCAAAGGAGGAGCTAGCGGTGATGGCCGAGTCTGGAATGGCGCCCGACTGCATGCCCAGAGAGTCCCGACATTGCGCTGAAAATACACGAGAAATACTGAATTATAAATCGGCAATGCAGTACTGTAGACTCAATGCTGGATAAGTCTAAGGTGAAAAATCAGCGAACAACATCACTTTTAAATGTATTTGATCCATTTGTCATAGTATTGACACAAATTCCTGGATGCATTACAATAAAGGTTATTTTAAGAAATTACATCCAATGTTCAGGCATGAAGTTTACATTTAAAAAATAAGCATAGCCTGTGGTTAATAATGTAACACAGGTTAAACATTATTTTTTACCGTTGCTCAGATGCTTATGCTGCTACTACCCTACTGCTGCTGCTGCTACTGCTACTACTACTACTATTGCTGCTGCTACTACTACTAATATTGCTGTTGTGGCTACTGCTGCTACTGCTACTACTACTACTATTACTGCTACTTAACTAATAATAATAACTCTTATAAATAATTTGTGAATAAAAGAATGCATTCTGATATAAACATAATTATTTTGAAATTATTCTATTGAAATGTATATTAGTTTGAAGAGCTAAACATTGAGGTTCACTACATGAAAAATGCAACCATGTTTGTTAATCTGCATTGCTATCACAACATCATGGTGCTCTCATAATTAGCAATAGTATCACTGAATACCCTTTATGTTACGTCCCGTTAGCTATACCCTTCATGTTACCTCCCTTTAGCTATACCCTTCATGTTACCTCCCTTTAGCAATAGTATCACTGAATACCCTTCATGTTACCTCCCTTTAGCTATAAAATCTCTTCAATCTGTGAACTGGAAATGCCCACAACCAGTGTACCCAGCTGTCAGAAATAAGATACTGATAAATCACAGCTTCTATACAGATTTTCTTCAACAAATCTATCAACAATTAAGATTAAACATATAAACTGGACCATAATTCATGCATTTACAAATTTGTTAAATTCTAATTTTGAAATACATTTGAAAATGCATTTCAAAATGGTTGTCTCTGTTCAATTTTACTTTGGAAAATGTTTTTGTTGGTAGTATGACACGTTTATTCAATGGATGATTTTTAAAAGGTCTGAAATTCTGATTGAAGGTATACAATCAACTTAAGATGCTTTCCAATAAAGGCCCCATTTAAAAGTTCTGAAATACTGACCAGGTATAATTATGTCACCTTAGGATGCTTTCTGACTTATAGAATAAGGCCCCATTTAAAAGGTCTGAAATTCTGACTTGGTAATAATATTATCAACTTAAGATGCTTTCTAATTATGCCCCATTCCAGTTAACTCTTTCAAATTTTCATGGAACCTTCTTGGGATGCATATTTCAACATGGCCCAATTTCATTTTGCCAGCAGTGTCACAATTCCATCAGCGGACTGTCATCAAGAGGAGGCAAATTACACCTTGCCAGTGACCCAAGCTCACTTATCAACTGTAATGTGCAGCAACCAGAAGCAGGAAGAAAATTTAGGGGACACCATCACCTAATAGGCCCTGTACTGCGGATGGCAAGTGAATGAAATATGGGAAATCCACTACCTACAACACAGTGCAAGGGCTGGAAGGTTTGGAGCAGATTGGGTGATGGAATGTGACCTGACTTGTGATTACTGTGACAAACCTGTAATTACCGAAGGAATTTCCCTGACTGAAAGTTGTATATTTAAGAGTGAGTGAGTGTTGGGTATAGAGGCCTAGTTGTCTCATTTTGACAGCATTCCGTATTAAATCTACACAAAAGTCCATCACATATAGTCACGTTGTCTAGTTAGTAAATCTCCAGTTAAAGGGTATAATAATGTGAATGAGTTTGTAATCATGTGCTTGCTATATGTCTATCTAATAAAGATGTTACAAAGTTAATATGTTTACCAAATAAGATCATATGCATGCTATATAATAAATACTAAAGGAATAATATTTTATCTTTTTATATACAAATTAAGCACTACCAGTAATTTGTTGGTGTTTTTTTGCAGAAGCAGTTACAGAGAAATATGTTTTGAATAATCAAAGAGTAAAGTATTGTTGTTTGTTTTTAATGACTTGTTTTTTTCAGAACTGGGTAAACCATACTTTCCATTTTTCAATATCATAAAGTTATGAGGCATTAGGCAATTATGTCCTGACATGATATTTTAAATAAATGTCAACCAGAATTTGTACCCCACCAAAAATTGGGTCCCTCAGCATGCAAAACATACCTGGAAGTTATAGAGCAAATTTGTTGATTTCAGTGTAAGATCATATTTTATTTCAGGAGTGTTCATATAAAATTTTATTTTCACAAGTGGCACTGATATTTGCATATAAATCACTGGATAGCATAAAATAAATTAGCCCCGTGGTGGGAAAACTGGACTTAATGCATGTGCGTAAAGTGTCATCCCGGATTAGCCTGTGCAGTCCGCACAGGCTAATCCAGGACGGCACTTTCCGCCTAAAGTGGATTTATGTTTAGAAGAGACTTCCTTGAAACAGAAAATACCATACAAGCGGAAAGTGCCGTCCCGGATTAGCCTGTGCGGACTGTACAGGCTAATCCGGGACGACACTTTACGCACATGCATTAAGACCGGTTTTATCATGACGTGCCACAAATAATGCTCATGGTATCATATGCTTCAAATGAATTCTGTTGTAATGTGATGTAATTTTTGTGTGATCAGGGACCATACCCACAAAGATCCTAAGGAAAATTTTGTCCTAAGTCATATTTAAGTGAACATTTCAGATAAAAAAATTATACTGAAAATCAGTAATTTCTATCTAAAAAATGGTAAAATCAGAAACAACTGTTGATTCTTTATCAGATTAAAACTGTCTAAGACAAAATAAACTTTACATGAACGAGCCACAGACTTGAGGAATTTTACGATTTTAAGAAATTTACTTAAGTTTTCACTAAGGAGCTTTGTGGATATGGGCCCAGGTGATTGCGAGTTCAATCCTTGCACAAAGTGTGCATGAAATCTTTCACAGTGACACCAATGTCGTAGTTTTCCCCATGAAATCTTTCACAGTGACCCCAATGTAGTAGTTTTCCCCATGAAATCTTTCACAGTGACCCCAATGTAGTAGTTTTCCCCATGAAATCTTTCACAGTGACACCAATGTAGTAGTTTTCCCGATGAAATCTGTCACAGTGACCCCAATGTAGTAGTTTTCCCGATGAAATCTTTCACAGTGACCCCAATGTAGTAGTTTTCCCCATGAAATCTTTCACAGTGACCCCAATGTAGTAGTTTTCCCCATGAAATCTTTCACAGTGACCCCAATGTAGTAGTTTTCCCTATGAAATCTTTCACAGTGACACCACTGTAGTAGTTTTCCCCATGAAAACATGAAAAAATAAACTAGCATTTCAATAAGCCTCAGGCTTTTGACATAAATGAGGCCAAACAAAAATAAAATTGTGTGTTTCGGGCAACGGTCTCTAAAAAGTTAGGTAGGGTCGGGATTTAGTGGTGTTTTGAACTTTTTTTTAAAGACACATTTCGGTACAACAAAAAACATTAGAAATTATCTAAAATCTGACAAATACGGATTTCTCGGAAAACATTCATCGCAAAAAACTTTAGGGTCTGGGGATTTTAGTTAGGTGGGTTCAGGTTGCCCGAAGCACAGACTTTTTGGGGGGGGGCTGTGCTTAAATAAACAGGTTCAACATAATTCTACAGCTATAAATAGCGCAAATTAATTCTCCCATTAATGTCCACTTTAGGCCAGTTTCATTAAGATCTAATTCTCACCATATGGCATCATCTTGCAAGCACACACACCCCCATAAGATCAAAGACTTCCGAACCTGTCTTAATTGAGTAATCAATTAAGACCTATAACTCAAGACATCAGTGTAATTCCTAATCACTTTAAACAATTTTCTGTGATAATTTTTGCTAATCATCTGTCATGAATTGTGACAGAAGTGATCACAAAGTGAGGTCAGGAAATTTAATCTTGTAATGCAATGTTCATTGCCTTGGCTAGTGTTCAACATCAGATTATGTACATCAATTAGCAAGATTAAATGCTTGATGTATTGAATGGAGAAAACTATAATAAAGCAATATGTTAGTCAACCAACCAACCAAACATAATATAATCATGGTGATGATGATGATGATGATAAATAGATGATGACGATGATGATGATGAATAGATGATGATGATGAATAGATGATGATGATGATGATGAATAGATGATGACGATGATGATGATGAATAGATGATGATGATGATGATGCTGATGAATAGATGATGATGATGGTTATAATAATTATGATGACAATGACGCTGATAATGAAAAAGATTCTAATGCTAATTATGAACAATTTATTATTAAAATGAATATGCTGTTATGATGATTGAAGTAAAAAACTCTGAATATGATAATTTTGTTGTTGCATACGATAATGATGAAGAGAATGAAGGGGATAACAAGAATTATACGTCTGATTAGGAACATTAATAAGAAACTTCTAAAGCCCAGGGACTTTATTAAATATAATTTTAAATAAATGATGATCTTTGGATGATTAACAAATGTGGAAAATACAGTATTTGCATGTTGATCTGGCTTTTAATACGACAATAAGGAAATCATTAAATAAAGTAAGTCTTTTTCAATTAGCAACAAAAGGCATCGTACGAAGAAAACTACGAAAGCAGCACTGCAATTTACAGTTACTCCAAATGTCAGATGCCATCTTTCGCGCTGCACAAGTTCCCCAGTAAATGCAGCGCTCTGTACTCCGTAAGTACATTATTAATGATATTACAATATTAAAGATGACAGAAGCCATAATCGCACGCTTTGCTAGAAAATAATTATAGCAATTGTCGCTAATTAAGCTCCTTGTGAGAGTTGGGAGCTTACTGGGCACAGAATTAGAGCCTAACAACAGGGTGACAAATGAAAATAACCCGATTACTGAAATGTCACAACGTGAAAATTAAAGACTGGAACTTGTGGAAAGTTAGCAGCAGTTTCCATTAAACGGTGATAACCTGAAAATGCCCCTGGTAAAAATTCCTGTGTAGTTTGTTTGTTACTTGCATTGTTTTGTTTGTTGGTTTCATTGGTGGGTTTGGTTGTTAGCGGGTGGCTGGTGGGTTGGTTGGTTGTGGGTGGTTAGATGGTTGGTTAATATGTTGGAGGGTTGTTTGTGAGTGGTTAGATGGTTGGTTGGTGGGTTGTTGGTTAGTTGGTTGTTTGTTTGTGACAGGTTAGATAGTTGGTTGATGGGTTGAATGGTTGGTTGGTTGTTGGGTTGTTGGTTGATTGATTGGTTAGCATAGCTGTCAAGACCCTAGATAGTGTCAGAGTGAAACTGGGGTTCCTTGGTCAGGGGGTATGTAGGGCGAAGCCCCCCAGAAGCCAATGGAGGACTGTGGTTACAACACCAAAGGCAGGCAATAAATCATGAGATTGCTCTTCCCCTGTGTGGCAATGTTTATAGACATTTTACTTAAAAGAAATATTTACTTTTGGTTTTACAGATGCTCAGTAATTAATACTATCAAAATGCGAGACTTTATTACGAAACAAAGGATTTATTCAAATAAAACTGTTTGGCAATTTGAGAGTCTTGGAACATGTTACGAAAAGGGACCACATCGATCTTCGACTGCAATTTTAAGATAGTTGTTTACAATGAAGCTCGTCATGAGCACTTTTGCTATAGACGCTTTGAAAAACTGAGTGACGGAAGAAGCTGCCTTAACTGGATAAGATATAAGGTCAAATCTAGTGCTATATGCAGCAGTTCCCAACAGCATGTTGGACCTTGTTTTGAGCTGACTTTTACAGACAACAAAATTGGCCAAGTAACAAAATAACATTGATACTGTATGTTTGTTTACTTCCCGACCACACTAGTATCAAATGAAATTCAAGCCATGAATTGCTTGGATTACGAATAGTTACGGAAACTCTGCTGGATTCCACCTTGCAATAATTGATTTAAATCCATTCAAAACAGCCTAAAATCGACATAATTACACTTTATGAACCAAAACTTGGCAAAAGCATGAGAAATGCTCAGTCAAACGTGAGGTGATTGGATGCTCAAAAACGTGACTCTCACGCTGAAAGCGTGAGACTTGACAGGTTTGGGTTAGTGCGTTGTTGGTTAGTTGGTTGTTTGTTTGTGGCAGGTTAGATAGCTGGTTGATGGGTTGAATGGTTAGTTGGTTGATGGGTTGTTGGTTCGTTGGTTGGTTGGTTAGTGGGTTGTTGGTGGGTAAGTAATTGTCGGTTGGTTGGTGGGTTGTTGGTTGGTTTGTTGGTTCGTTGGTTAGTGGGTTGTTGGTTGGTTGTTGGTGGGTCAGTAATGGTTGGTTGGTTGGTTGTTGGTTGGTTGGTTAGTGGGTTGTTGGTGGGTCAGTGATGGTTGGTTGGTTGGTGGGTTGTTGGTTGGTTGGTTGGTTAGTGGGTTGTTGGTTGGTTGTTGGTGGGTCAGTAATGGTTGGTTGGTTGGTGGGTTGTTGGTTGGTTGGTTAGTGGGTTGTTGGTTGGTTGATGGTGGGTCAGTAATGGTTGGTTGGTTAGTGGGTTGCTTGGTGGGTTGTTATTCTTTGCTTTATTAACTGAATTGATCACAGTACTTCATACATATTATTCACAATTTATATAGAATACTGTTATATATCTTTTACAAAATTGGGTGTCACAGCTGGTTGTATAATTATGCATACCATAGTCACATGACATTTTAAGATATTAATTTAAATTTACTGAGGATCACGTTTAAAACAGTTTAAATAATATGCTAACTGAAGGCATGTCGTGGGAAACCTGGGCTTAATGCATGTGCGTAAAGTGTCGTCCCTGATTAGCCTGTGCAGTCCACACAGCACTTTCCGCCTACAGTGGATTTATGTTTAGAAGAGACTTTCTTGAAACAGAAAATACCATAAAGTGAAGTGTCGTCCTGGATCAGCCTGTGCGAACTGCACAGGCCGATCCGGGACAACACTTTACGCACATGCGTAAAGCCCGGATTTCCCATGACACGTCTCATATATATGATAGCTTTGCAGACTTGACATGAAAATAAGTCTGTATCCTTGGGCTTTCAAACAGTTTGTCTTGCCTCACAGACACTGCCCTTGTAAGCAATGGCTGTCATAACGCTAATTACAATTCCTCCTCCATCTTTCCATATATTGATTTCCCAGAAATTACTGATTGACCCTGGGGCCAGATTGGGGTCAGGGAATCTGCATATCCATGCCAACCCCTTGGGACCTGCCATTTATAAGGGTCTGAATGATTTATAAAGAGGGTCTCACAGTTTCACACTTGCTTGCTACATATTCTTAAGTAATGGTAAAGCTTTTTCTGTATGTTTTTAATAGAAGCGTTTAAATGTACACTAATATTATAAGAATCAGTGGTAAAGTAATATTATCAGAATCATGGTCTCAAAAACAATTTATAACATTAAACAAATTATTTGAGAGACTATGTGCCAGCTAAGATAATCTCAACTCCTAGTCTTGGGTAGAACCAATTCTATTGGTATTAGGGTTTAAAAACATTTCCTAGTAACATACATTCCATAATTTTGTTAATCATTTCCGAGACTCTGCCCGCAAATTTACGGAATTTTTGCATTTTTTCCGGGACACGAAAGTTGATTATTTTTCCAGCTCAGCGTTCTTATTTACAAGTTTAAGTAAGGAACACATACTTACCAAAAGTCACATACTTGAGTTGCACATACTTGAGTCACATACTTGAGTTGCACATACTTGAGTCACATACTTGAGTCACATACTTGAGTTGCATAATGTTAAGCATATAAAATGTTGTACATAGTGAAAGCAACCAATTATTTTGGCAATTGTATGCATTGTGCTTTTGTTGGGCAGAAATTAGCATACAGCAATACAATTAAAAGATAATTTAGGGGGTGGGATAGAAAATAGCCACCCACATGTTATTAGCCATCTTTTGTGTTTCCCCATCATTCATGAGCTGCCCACCAGATTTTGTGGCTCAAGTGGCTGACCACTGTGCACAACAATGGCCCATGCATTAATTGGCCGCGCTCTATTGTTATGACCAATGGTCAAAATTTGACATAGGAAGGATGGTGGATACTTCCAAAGGATTTTAGTCTTGTGCATTGTCATTTAAATGCTGTCATAAATCTCAAAGGGCGCCTAAGCCTAAACGTGCCCATGTGTGATGTGAATACAAATAAGGGAGATTGAAAGTGTGGCGATGAATAAATCATGAATAAAAGATGGAAATGGACAGTGGTCAAGTGGTGAGTTGTGGTCAAGCTTTGCACACTTGACCAGCAGTGGCTAGCAGCTGACCATCTGGGATAACTCTAATTGTGTTTGTCAAGTAAATAACAATTAACATTTATTGAACAAGTGACTTTAATTCATCATTTAAAAAAGTGGGACACATTCCAAAATCAAATTTTCTGTGCTGATATTTCTTGAACTGAATGACGTTAATTCCTTTAAGTGAACATGTATGATTAAAAACACTGGAAAAACTATTGTTTTGTTTAAAGTTTTATTTTGCATCAATTTTTACAATAACAGAATTCTACCTGTTAAATATGCTAATCACTTGGAGAGAGATTGTACTCCAAATCAGACCCTTTTGTGGCCCCATAGGGTCACATGCCTTGCAAAAGATACTGTGTAATGGTCTGAGCAGAAGTTTTCTACAGGAAAAGCTGATGTTCAAGATAAACCAATAACTTTATTTCAGAGAAATGTGTATTATATGTAAATATCCTTTACTCTGAGATCCAACAAAAGAATGAAATAAGAACAATAAATATGGCAAAATAGCATGTCCTCCATAGCGAATCCTACACAAGGTTTCCCTATACCACATACATCAAACGCTTAGAGCCCCTTAAGCCCCCTTCTAGCCCCTTCATGACAGCCGCCACCCTCCCAGCCGATGTCAGGCCACACTCGCGGAATCCCCCATCACACTCTGTCATCCTCCGCTGTCCTCCCATGGCCATGACAGTAAGCCCTCTTAAACCTTCTTTATGTTCCAAGTGGCATCACAGAGGAAATGAATTGTAAATTAAAGACAGTTACATGCCTTCTTTTTATCATTTTTTCCTAGAACAAATAGCAAAACGCAGTTTGATATTCAGGTACCGCCAATGCAAATGATTTAGAAAACAACAGATAATCAGACAACAATGTCAATGAATTATTGGGAAAAAAAGTGAAGCCAACAAATAATCTCTGCCATTTCATATCTGGTGCAAAAAGCCCTTTTCCATAGCAGATGATTTATTGTTGTCTGCAAAATCATGGCCGGTTGTGTCACACCATTCCTCTTAGAATTTCTACTGAACTGTCTACTTGACTTCAGCAAATTTACAGGCATTTACCCACAAGTTTCATGCAATACCCAAAAGAGGCATAAATGATGTAAAGAAAATGGATATTACAAAGAGTTGGCTGCAAATTCTTTGGGGATATCTGCTGAATTAGATTAATTGTCTACAATGATTGTCAAAGAAGTTAATAATCAGTCTGCATAATAATAATAATAATAATATGAGGCGCGTCGTGAGAAAACCGGACTTAATGCATGTGCGTAAAGTGTCGTCCCGGATTAGCCTGTGCAGTCCGCACAGGCTAATCCAGGACGGCACTTTCCGCTTTTATGTATTTTCTGTTTCAAGGAAGTCTCTTCTAAATATAATTCCACTTTAGGTGGAAAGTGTCATCCCGGATTAGCCTGTGCTGACTGCACAGGCTAATCCGGGATGACACTTTACGCACATGCATTAAGTCCGGTTTTCCCATGACACGCCACATATGGACTGTTGCTGTCTATTTTCAAAATAGCTGTCAACGGATGATGTAACATTTCTACATTTGTTAAAATTACATGTACTCCGATCGACTGTGATACACAGACAACTTTTCTGAAGACCCAACGTTTCAAGAATTATAGAAACAATAATATTTTTATTATCCAAGTTTCTATCAAGAATGTGTACTTTAGCAAGTTTGCAGCAAACCCAACGCTTCTACACTCATAACAAATCCTAGCAGAAACCATTATGCAATCATTGTAAATTTGCTTGGTTTCGGTCCAAAAAATTTCCACCGTTTTTCATCTTGAGGAAAAATAAATGTGCCCACAAACTGGGATTGCATTGACACCACAGTGCTTCTGTCTGGTGACATTCCGAAGACATTTTGAACAATTCTCAAGATAACTGCTTGACAGTACATTTTGTGTTTTTTGCAAACATTTGTGTTTTATGCAAATGACAGGATTTTAATAAATCTACTGAATATGTGTTGTTTTGACAGAACACAAGAGCTTGAGCAGACAAAGAATTACATTAATAACAAACTTTATGTAAATTTTCCTTTTTTGGAAAATGTTTTAAAATCTTATTTCCCCATAGCAAATTTTAATGCAAACCTGATGTTTTAAATATTTTTTTTTCGGATCACATTATTGTACTGATCAACATAAATATATATCGGTTACTGTGGCTATTAAAACTGTTAAAATAAGAAAGACATATAATTAATTATTTGACATGAATAAAAGAGTTGGTAACTGACAAACATGTATTTAAATCTTAAATTTGTATATAGGAATAGAATTTAATCAGTAGAATGTTGGAAAACATACACATAAAAATCCTCACATTTTTCGAATGACTGAAAGCAAAAATGACCTATACATTAATTCTACGATAAATGCACTAATTAGGTGGTCACGAATGGTAAAAAATCAAAAAATGATTTTATTCATGTGTTTGTCATTAATGAATAGCATGAAGTATTGGTTTCAAGATTCAAACACCAGGGGACCCAAACCTACCTCGATTTTTCCAAAAATCGACATGCTGTAGTATCACTTAAAATGTATACGTCAGAAACGTTAAATACGACTGCCTGTTGTGAAAAGCAGTAAGCAGCCGTTTTCGTTGTATAAGAACCTTGCGATGGACGTATTTCCAACATGTGAACCTTCCCCAAAGAAAGAAACAAAGTGTAAACCACATTAAGGGTGAACAATAACAAATGCGCCATTCTATCATAACAATAGAACTGCCGTATTTTATTTTGTCAACTAAACATACTTTGTTTTTTAAGGATAACACTGTTATTGGTTCATTCATTCGTTTGTAAAAACGTTTGTAGAATAGTTCAGTGTTTTCACGTTTTCGCAAATTAGTGTTTTTGCATGCTTGAACAAAGGTATTATTTTACGAGACAGTCTTTATCATTTAACGTATCTGATGTATGAAACTTAAATTTTTATTGAAAATGGTAATCGTTTATAAATGCAACAATTGCCTAAATAAACGGTAAACTTTCGATAAAGTATACACTTAATTAACTTTGAACGGGTATATGAACGTGGAACATTGATTTTATCAACGTGACACTTATAACGTATCTGATGCCGTTAAGTTATTTCATCTGAAATATCTGGCAAATTAGTTCGTGATCGTCTTCTCCTAATTTGAATTCTCTTCCGGACTTTCCAACAGGCTCTGGTTCATTGACGTTACAAAGAATCTGGTTGAAATGGACCCATATCTTATCCGGAGGATGCGGCCATTTGAATTTTTCAACGGATGTGCTTCCTCGAGCTTTTTTCATAAAGGAGATTTTAGCATCGCCGTCCGATTCGTCAACCTTAAGAACTTTTCCAACGTACCAGACCCCTTCATAGACGGCAGCCACAAAGTCACCTTTCTTGGGGACCACGTCTAGTTCTGCAGGTACAGCCATTGGTATAGCTGCAGGGGTGGGTTCCATTTCATGATTAACATCATCTATTAATTCGGCTACCTTCCTTGCCATACCATGCCATATCCAGCCATTGCATAGAGTGTCACCAATGATACAAGATTGGCAAAAGCAGGATACCTCTCTGGAGAACAAGCCACCGTCTTTAGGAAACACAGCGTGTGCTTTCATTGTACCTTGCATCGGAAGCGGATTCGTTTTCTGAATTTCAGCAGCAGTTGTGTCAACGTCATCTGTGGTGTAGAAACGGTACTTGATGTTAACAGAACTTCCCTTTGCCCAATTGAAAAAGTCGAAAGCATCCTGGATACAGGCTTTTCCCTGCTTTATAGCATCACTTGCCTTTCTCTTAGCAACACCACCGATGCCGTCACAAGGGCCCTTACCATGGCCGGATTCAAAGTAATTCCAACGTGCCGAAAATCCACTGAATCGTTCGGCAAAGTGCATGATAGCATCAAACACGAATCGATTACGATACTGGGAGGAAGGGCTGTCCGTCCAGTAATGAATTTGTCGAGCGTCAGGGAATATCTCTCTTAATTCTTTGCATAGCTTTTTCATTATCGTAATCACGGCTGAAGAGTTGTGTTGCAGAGCATCTGACACAAAGACAAAGTTCAAGTGCTCTAGACTATTATCCGTGCCTCTGAAATATACAACCACCGGATGTAATGTGACTGAACTGGCATTCCAATATGCACTCTGGATTTCGTCAGATGTCCCACACGTAAAGTTTTCAGCAAAGTCCATTTGCACTATCAGGTCATTGCTCGGTAGGTTTTCTTTTAACGATTTCAGTGCTTATATTGGGCTGTAACTCTGCTCACGTGATTCAGGAATGCTTCATATTCTTCCTTCATCAGGATTATGAAGTCGTCTTTGCTACACTTAACCGAGACTATTTTCATCTTCCTCTTACCATCTACTTCTACCCGGCGCCATGTTTCATATTCTACTTCCGCGTTAGAAATGCAACCAAGAAGCACTTCCATGTGCTCTTGCGTCGTGTTCTTACAAACAGTCTCTGGGTTTTTGGAAATGTCAACGCCCTGTAAACGAAGGCAGTTCAGTTTCATCGCAAAACTCTGATGTCTTGAACATAGACAGGTATTTCTTGACATTGAAGAAGTAAGTTTGATGTACGCAGGGCGTAGTTTACAAAAAAGAGCCAGCGAAATTTTCTTCTGAGTTTCTGCTTGAAATCTTTGGTGAATGTTAGACATGTAGTCTGTAAGTATGCGAATCTGCCGTTTTTCTCCTTCATATAATTTTGCATCTGCTTTCCCTGGCATCATTACGCTTACATCATCTTGTTCTATGAACTCCACGACTTGAGCCTTCAATTGATCCCTCTCTGCTTTCATCCTTGATCGCTTTCTAAACTCTATTACTTTGTCCTGATGTCTTCTCAGTTCTGTCATACTTATGCCGGTTTTCTTGCTCACCATAGACACACATTTGTACTTTTTTAATATTTTCCCGCTTATAACACGAGTTGCAATGTTTCGTCGATGCTGTTGTGGGTTGGCACGACGGCTCGATTTGATTTCGTCTAATATTGCATTGGACAGCACTAGCTTCTTTACAACAGATTTCGGTAGCTTTCTCGGACTTACTCCATCTCGTCTCAATTCTACTATTGTCTTGCTTTTTGGAGTCAATGATTGTTCAATGTTGTCAGCTTTGGTGATGCCGTCAGCTTCAGTCGAGAGTATAATCTTTTTAGAAATCCTCTGGCATCGTTTCGCCCACTTGTTTTTGCTTCTTGTAAGGGAAGATATCTGTCCATTGAGCCTTTGGATTTTGCTGTGAGCCCTTTTGAGTGCATCTGATTTCCGTTTGTTTCTTCGTTTCTGAGGAAATGATAGTTTAACCAAAAGTGTTGATTGGCCTCGCTTTGCTCTTGCATCAGTTTCACTGGATGTACTTGAAACAACATTGGAGTGCTCGTCCTCCTTTGATTTCTCTTCAGCCTCAGTCGTTATTGTGGTACTTCTAACTTTGGTTTGCTTTAAGGTCCTTTGTCTATCTCGGTACTTCTGGCTATACAGTTTATTTCTTTCTCTTATCAAGGCTTGGTCTTTCTTTGTTTTGGCGTGTATCGGCTTTCTATATCCTTTTGCTCTGGCTCTTTCCTTCTCTAAAAAGGTTTCATCTCTCGCCTTTTTGCGTTCTCTGTACGCTTTCTGGTATTCTGCTGCTGTTTTGACCATCTTTCTGAAAGAACGAAAATGACATCAGATACGTTATATTGAAAAGCGAGAAGGTTATTTTTTCGTATATATTTGACAATGCTACAAATAATGGTAGTTACTGCTTACAATATGTACCCCATTTTGTAAAAACCATTGAGGAAATTGTGAACACTCGATTAAAACATTAAAATCCGTCAATATTTATTAGAATCAGATACGTTAAAGTTGTTCATCAGATACGTTAAATACATTGAATCGTTTATATTTGGGCTTATATTTCTCTTGCCGCCTGCAAATTGCTTTTGCGTTGCATACTTTTCTTCCAAAAGGTGGTAATCAAAGTAAATCGAAGCATAAATCACAACTTACCTCTGCTTATATCAAACAACATCCACACTAAATATTTTCCGCCATATACAAGCGCAGTAAACATACGATCCGAGCGATGACGTGGCTCTAGATGCTTTGCAGAACGGTGACGAAACATAATTACGTCATAGTGTAACGAAATCTTAAATTTAGAGGCACCAAACGGGTTGGAAAATGTATTGTAATTAATCGATTTAACGTATTTGACAGTTAGCGTATTTGATGTAAATTTTTTCAAAAGCTTCCCAGAGAGAAGTGGTAAATACATTTTGTGTAGTTTTAATGTTTTCCTTCGAAAAGGATGATACCATGAAATGAATTTCGTGTATTTGTGCCTTGCATATCAAGTCTTAGCTACAAGACACATACAAACAAGTTAACGTATCTGACGAGTTCTGTGTATATTTTCAAAAAATCGGATTTTAGGCAAAACTTTCAAAAAGAACGTGTTGATGCTAAGCAATGTGATTGTTTTCTTAAACGATATTACATGTATAGCCCTCATTTAGTGTGATATTTAGTTCTTATCTATGTATTTTACATACTTTACAACGATCTGGTTTTGTTTAACGTATCTTACTTTTATAACGAGGACAACTTTATATTGCATGTTTTGAATTTGTGTTTCCTCGAATCAAGAGAAAAATTGTGTTATTCCGATAAACAATATTTCATACTTATGAAAAGAGCCCAAAATAGACATGTTCTGTTTAAACACCTTTCTCAGTTTTGCTTCATAAACAAGTATGTCGTGCTAGGACAAAGAAACGTTTGGCTAATATGACCTTTTTTGTGAGATATGGAATGTTTTATTTCCATTTAATTCCAACTATTCCGAGAGCAACAGTCAGCCATGATACCAGAGTCATACCAAAATTATATGGAGCCTGTTTTTACTGCTGTACATTACTACACTAACACGAAGACAGACATATCATAGAAAGTGCTAGTTTAGCGTAGAATTAATGTATAGGCAATTTAATTAACAAGAGGATGCAACATTCTTGTCTCAATCTGTGCATTCAACTGTCAAAATTTCACTTCAAATCTTGGCACTTCCTGTGCACATCATATTCAAACTTTCCGGCAAACACAGACCCCACTATAACCAGCTGCAACATATTCTGCCGAAAATCTGGGTATCATTTCTTGACTCATCCGTCACAGCCACTTAATAATATACATCAGTTTGAAATATTTCATCTAAATGTGCAACTCGATGATTGTTATCACATTTTTAATAACACATAATCCCACAGTATCAAGATTACGGAATATTAAATATCTAACGATTTTAGAAATCGGCAATAAACACGTCTATTCTGAGCTGATAATATAAAAATCATATTTTGATAAAAGTTTTAATCTCTAGCGTGGGTAAAGGCTACTTATCATCTCAATTGCCTGCGATCTGATCAAGGCAATTTTTATCAGAGTTTTGCTGTACTTTTCAAAATATTAGACTGGTTTCAGTGCATTTTTCCGATTATGCTTTCTTATCAATGTCACAGCAGGATCCAGTCAAAACTAAGAAATAATTTTAGAAAGACCTAGGAACTCAAAGAGAGGCATATTTTGGTACAGTGGGGTCCAACACAGTTATTCAGAGAGGAGTATATTTTGGCTCAGTGGGGTCCCACCCAGTAACTTAGAGAGGGGTATATTTTGGTTCAGTGGGGTCCAACACAGTAATTCGGAGAGGGGTATATTTTGGTTCAGTGGGGTCCAACCCAGTAGCTCTGAGAGAGGCATATTTTGGTTCATTGGGGTCCCACCCAGTAACTCAGAGAGAGGCATATTTTGGTTCAGTGGGGTCCCACACAGTAACTGAGAGAGAGGCATATTTTGATTCAGTGGGGTCCCACCCAGTAGCTCTGAGAGAGGCATATTTTGGTTCAGTGGGGTCCCACACAGTAGCTCTGAGAGAGGCATATTTTGGTTCAGTGGGGTCCCACCCAGTAGCTCAGAGAGAGGCATATTTTGGTTCAGTAGAGTCGCACCCAGTAGCTCTGAGAGAGGCATATTTTGATTCAGTAGAGTCCCACCCAGTAACTCAGAGAGAGGCATATTTTGATTCAGTGGGGTCCCACACAGTAACTCAGAGACAGGCATATTTTGATTCAGTAGAGTCCCACCCAGTAACTCAGAGAGAGGCATATTTTGATTCAGTAGAGTCGCACCCAGTAGCTCTGAGAGAGGCATATTTTGGTTCAATGGGGTCCCACACAGTAACTCTGAGAGAGGCATATTTTGGTTCAGTGGGGTCCCACACAGTAGCTCTGAGAGAGGCATATTTTGGTTCAGTGGGGTCCCACACAGTAACTCTGAGAGAGGCATATTTTGGTTCAGTGGGGTCCCACACAGTAACTGAGAGAGAGGCATATTTTTGATTCAGTGGGGTCCCACACAGTAACTCTGAGAGAGGCATATTTTGGTTCAGTGGGGTCCCACCCAGTAACTCAGAGTGGGGCATATTTGGGTTCAGTGGAGTCCCACCCAGTAACTCAGAGAGGGGTATATTTTGGTTCAGTAGAGTCCCACCCAGTAACTCAGAGAGGGGTATATTTTGGTTCAGTGGAGTCCCACCCAGTAACTCAGAGAGGGGTATATTTTGGTTCAGTAGAGTCCCACTTAGTAACTCAGAGAGGGGTATATTTTGGTTCAGTGGGGTCCCACACAGTAACTCAGAGAGGGGTATATTTTGGTTCAGTGGGGTCCCACACAGTAACTCAGAGAGGGGTATATTTTGGTTCAGTAGAGTCCCACCCAGTAACTCAGAGAGGGGTATATTTTGGTTCAGTAGAGTCCCACCCAGTAACTCAGAGAGGGGTATATTTTGTTCAGTGGGGTCAAACACAGTAATTCAGACAGGCGCATAGTTTGGTTCAGTGGGGTTCAACCCTGTAACTCAGAAAAGGGCATAGTTTGGTTCCGTGGGGTCACACAGTCATTGAAATTAGCTGTTTTGCAAAGCAAGGCTGCATCCAGATTCCTTACATTTTTACTTGGGCAAAAGGTCAACATGAAGACAAAATAACTGGACTTTAATGAATGCATTTACTCAGTTTGAATGCTCAAGAGACATTTTGCCACAACATCAGGGACTTCTTTCTTTCTGTATTACATTATGGATGTGCTCATCTTCAATTAGAATATCATCATCTGATAGCCCTAAAAGCTGCCAAGACCAATTAATCTGCTTCATACATCCTTCAAGAAGGATTTTGAATAATTACTTCAAATTCACCACTTTGCGACCCCCTTGGAGACTTTCTTTTATCAATGACTTCATCACTAACTGGCCAGTATTTCACCCACCCCACCTCAGAGACCTTGGCTTCTATGGACTTTCAATCATTAAAAGGATTTTCAATTGCAAAGTAATTCACCAATGCATTGAACATCACTTGTACACTCTTTCATTCAGTTGCGTTTTGTTTTCTTTCAATATGTCTCCCCAACTGCCATGATGCATAATACATGAATTTAATTGCACGTAATGAAATCCGAGCCCTTTGTATCAGCGTTCACGATCTATGACTCACTTCTGCAATTGTCACAAGTGATAATTTTATTGGACACATGTATCCGCGACAACGTTAATTAGTGATCATTAGTGGCTCTTTAGATATTGATGTGAGGTGGGGAAACTGGTGATATCACAGGCATCTTTGGTTTCCATCCCAATCAATACGGTTGGCTACAAATCAATCATCAAAGATTTCAGAAATATTAGTTAAAGCCACAGTCCAATGGAATCTAATTATATACATCGTAATTGGGCAATAGTTCTTATGAACGTTTACGGTGTTTATTTGTCTCAAAACTGTCTTAATTTACGAAGGGTATTGTCTAATTTCTATGTTAGAAAACGCTTGGTACAAAAGGAATCCACAATAATGTACATACAGATGTACTCCAGATGCATCACCAGTTATCGCATACAAAATGTTATTATTGCACCGATTTCAATGCTTTTTTTTTTTTTGATCGGTAAGATGTCCATTAGAAACAATTTCTGGACTGCTGCTTTAACACAATGGTTTGAATGACTTCAATGAAGGTATGTGGCGCGTCGTGAGAAAACCGGTCTTAATGCATGTGCGTAAAGCGTCGTCCCAGATTAGCATGTGCAGTCTGCACAGGCTAATCTGGGACGACACTTTACGCACATGCACTAAGTCCGGTTTTCCCACGACGCGCCACGTATGTATTTTGGACATTGCACAGGATCAACAGGCCAAGCATACGAGTCTGTAACATTGTTAACTTTGTTTCTGAACTTCAACTGTTTTTGTTCCTTTAACATTTTGTTCAACAGAGAAAAATTAAATTGCTATGGAATGTTTAAATGCCTGTGCCCAAAACTATGGTAAGTGATATGAAAACTACAAGGAGGTCATACAGTTTTGCACTGAGGCCAGAGACAATTTAATGTGTAGTGACATTTATTGTTTACATTTTTACAATGAACTGGATCCTAATTATCAGCTAAGCTTATCAGAAATCCCAGACAGGTGAATATAATTATGTCAGTTGAACATATTGAAAAAAACAACACATAACAGTCATTCAAATATAAGAGGCGTGTGGTGAGAAACCCCGGCTTAATGCATCTGCATAGTGTCCTCCCGGATCAGCCTGTGCAGTCCGCACAGGCTGATCTGGGATGACACTTTCCGCTTTTATGTTATTTTCTGTTTCAAGGAAGTCTCTTCTAAACATAAATCCACTGTAGGCGGAAACTGCCGTCCTGGATCAGCCTGTACAGACTGCACAGGCTGATCCGGGACGACACTTGATGCACATGCATTAAGCCCAGTATTCCCACGACACGCCTCATATGTGGTTTATTATGTTTACACGATTGGTGCGAGTCCTTAAAGTATTGAAGACAGGCCTTTAATTGAGCATTCTGATGTAAAAGATAAGCATCACAAGAGAAGTTCATGAAAATCAATATGAATGCCACAATACCCATTATATTTTCTGCAAGAAATATCATGAGGAAAAGTCTGTCTCTGTTCCATGTGACACGACGTTTTGCACATAAAATAGGAAAAAGTGAACCACTGTGGCCGATA
Organism: Congeria kusceri; assembly: GCA_027627225.1. Taxonomy (NCBI): domain Eukaryota; kingdom Metazoa; phylum Mollusca; class Bivalvia; order Myida; family Dreissenidae; genus Congeria; species Congeria kusceri. Next base: position 9,651,964 of record CM051037.1, on the reverse strand, counting down.
AATTTACCGCTAACTCTACACTGGATTAGAAACACGAGAAACAAAGAACTGCTGCCAACGTGACAAGCAAAAATATTGTAGGAAAGAAATAAATGTAGATGCATTTATACCTGTGTCTGTTGCATAAACATTTGCTGGCAACCAGCTAGCTGACTGTGGGGAACCAATTTGAATAATGCCTGTTGAGGATTACCCCACCCACTGTGTAAACACGGAAGAATGTCCCCAGAAGTTTTTGCCAATTTGCTGTCCTGCCTCTATGCCAGTTCTGTTCACAGCAGGAGGAGCGAGTGTTGTAGCTAACATTGTGTTTCCAGGGTCCACATTTATAAAGATTCTTTAGCCATTTTTAACTTAAGTTGAACATAAGTCAAAATTAGAATTTGTGTTTAATACATTAAGCCTTGTAATGTTTGCTAGAAAATACTAAATATTTACAATCCTGAAATTCTATTGCAACTTCTGTGTTCAAATCTCCAAACAATGCATTTATTTGTCAGAAAATACAAATATAAAATTTGAGAATTGTAAGATTTTTCTTAAATTTCGACTCAGATTCTTTATAAATACCTGCCCAGGTCTTTTCTCTATGACAAAATAAGCAGAAGCAAAATTTCTGGGGCAAAAATCATTACCTAAAACCAAATATATTTTCGCTATTTGGTTGATTAATTCAGAAATCAGTAACAAAATGGATGTTTAAGTAAATCAATAAAATATGCTATTTAAAACAAGACTATCACAGATAAGATAAAATACTGTATATCATTTTTCAGTAGAATTACTTATTCCTTAATAAATATCACATACACCAAGTCTAAAACACATATAACATTATGTTTAGAGGCTTTAGCAGTTTTATAACATAAAAGAACTCCAGCTACTTAACAAAACGAGAAATGTCGTGGGAAAACCAGGCTTAATGCACATGCATAAAGTGTTGTCCCGGATTAGTCTGTGCAGTCCGCGCAGGTTAATCCAGGACTACACTTTCCGCTTGTATGGTATTTTCTGTTTCAAGGAAGTCTCTTTTAAACAAAAATCTACTGTAGGCGGAAAGTGCCGCCCGGATCAGCCTGTGCGGACTGCACAGGCAGATCCGGGATGACACTTTATACACGTGCATTACGCCCGGGTTTCCCACGACATGCCTCATAATCATGTACTACAAAGTATTCTGAAACTGGTAAAACTGTCAAAGAAGTAACAGTTTGCATCCTACTTCTGAGGGACTTCCCTAACCAATTACATTTTGATTTCCACAAACAATTATCTCAAATTCAGCTGAAACATAGGCATCCAATTCTACCAATTACCGAGATATCTAGACAAGGGTTCAACTATTTTGCTGGAGACAAGCAACACCTGCTATTCCAGGAGTTTGACACATTCACAATGGAAGTTTTTTTTAGCAATTAATGGCAAAGTTGCTCCCCTGTTACAAGTAAATTGTTAAATAAAGTACCAAAGTACGATGCAAAAATAGTCATGTTCTCGTAGAAGACGCGTTTTGACTTTACAATAAAACAGCTAAAACTGGAAATTTATTTAACACAATTATCACTAGATATTATTAATATACACCTTTGGTTATAACAATAATACTAAAAATATTCCTTGCATTTCAAAAAGAGATAAAATTGGAAATGTAATGTATATTCCAAACTAATGCCAAAACTGTGTGCTGATCATAGTTAGAATTACTCTTTCTTACATCTGCAAGCAAATTCAATTACAGTAATGAACATAGTGTTTTCTTTCATATGCTTTTACTAGACTATTACGGGTATGGGAATACCCTAGAAGCCCAACCTTCCACCACTATTAACTCACCAAATATCACATCTGTTTAACCAAATTTCACACATCAATAACACATTAAAAACTTGATTTCACCAAAAGGGCCAGGATCTAAAACTGGAGCAAATAGGCACACATGTGTACTGACTGGTACTACCCAAAACAGTTTACCCTCCCATTTTTTGCAAAAAGATCCAATGGTTGCTGTATATCTACAAACAACATACTGCCAGTGCAGTCAGGACATTAGTATAATGAAGTTCACCTTGGAAAAAAGACATTACAAGGAGTTTGTGGAACAGAAGCCATTCATCACAGCCCAATATTCATGCAGTGCAAATACAGAGTTGGATCAGTGTAATTGGTAATTAATTGTGTATAAAAGGAACTGGCTAACAAGTGAAATGAAAGCGATAGGGTGATATGCACTGGCTGATAAGTACCACTTTGTTTTCAATTGTATCAGAACTTCTGAAAACTAACTTCAACTTTGTTTAAACATCCAAGGGGTGGCATACTGCTGCACTGTCTAATTTACATGTGTCTGTGTTTCACTCCAAGATTCATATTCAAGATTTAGAGTTATAATGATCCAATGTTTAAAGGACGTAAAAAAGATCATACACAAATACAGCTCGCCAAAGTGCAGTATATTTCAACTGCATATTGTCATTTATGAACTATTCAGTTAAGGTGTATAGACAAAACTAAAACTCCACGCATCTGATGTGTCGCCTGTGTATGCCGAAAACTAAACCTAACCTTCCTTTTATGACTACTAGCACTTCCCTAAAGTTTCATACCAATTGCACAAGAACTTCTCAAGATATTATCTGCACAAACTAAAGGGTACGCCGCCGAGGCCGCCACTGACAAAATAACCCCAATATGTTGCCTTTTCAGGCGATGTGTGCAATTGCGCATCACAAACTAGTAGCATACAGTTATTTTTTCTGTAATATTCAATCTCTGTGTAACATTTCCCAGCAGCTAATACTCACTTTACTGATAAAGAAAAATTCAAGACGCACCTTCCATATTCCAATCAAAGAGAAACATAAAAAAAGAATACTGTAGAAGGGGATATAATCAGATAAACATAACTTTTATTTCACTGGAATTGTTTCAGGAATGACTGATTTTATTATTTCCCTGTAAAACACCATTCTGACACTTCAAAATAATCAAGTGATATTCATCTTCAATTTAACCGCCATTGCAAAAACAGCATCTTGACGCTCACATTGAAAAGCGTAATTTTGTAGGAAGGAGTTTGAATCCTACTGAATATGTGCATCCCAAAATATCTTTTTTTCTGTGTAAATATTTTTTTTTTTAACGATTCCATTAATATATTGTTGCAACTCGAAAAATAAAGCTGAGAAAAATAGGAAATAATATTGTTTTTATAAATGTCTATATTTAGGCGAGATACTGTCGCTTAAATCACTGAGCGGTGGTTGGAAATTGTAATAAAATACTGATTAAAAACATGGATTTACTATAACAATATATTGTATATTTAGCACTCTGATTACCACAATCCGATCATTTAGATAGTTTTTTTGCCTCATTCCATGAATTTTATGTCTTAATTTTCCTATTTTGCCAGTTAACTTGAGCTTATCCAAGACTTTAAACTTAATACATATAATTATTATGTTTTAATTTGATATTCAATCTCTTAAGCAAACATTTTTCACATGCAGCCTTTTTATAGTTCATCATCCAGTTAACAGCCTGAAGAAAAACTGATTTATATCGAAAACAATATTAACAAATGCATGACCAGTTTTATGAGTATATTTAATAAGACTTTATATAGAAAATTAATTTGTTAAATGGGGTATATATGATAATTTGAATCGTAAACCAAGTTAAGTGACGCAGCAATATATTTTAATGATTAATAAAAGCTACATTAAATGTTTGAACTATGAATATGCTTTGAAATACAAATCTAAACAAATTCTTTATGTAACCTTTGTAAGTAACTTTGCACAAAGAATGACATCTGGCTCTGATATTATTTGAAAAAGTGGGAAGTGCATTTGACATGTTTTCAATCTAGAATAATAGACGACACAACAATTTTGTGATCGCAATGCAATATAAGGTAACTCCTACAAGAACTGTACATACGAGGCATGTCGTGGGAAAACCAGACTTAATGCATGTGCGTAAAATGTTGTCTTGGATCAGCCTGTACAGTCCGCAATGGCTAATCCAGGATGACACTTTCCGCTTTTATGGTATTTTCTGTTTCAAGGAAGTCTCTTCTAAACATAAATCCACTGTAGGTGGAAAGTACTGTCCCGCATTAGCCTGTGCAGACTGCACAGGCTGATCCGGAATGACACTTTTCGCACATGCATTAAGCCCGGTTTTCCCACGACACGCCTCATATTTACATAACCAAATCATAAAAATATCTATAGCTCCAAAACACTCTTTATTAGGAGATCAGAATTGCATTAAAGGGGGCATCAAATACAAGAGACCGATGTAGTCATAAGTTTTCTTATCCTTGGCATAAGAACATAGTGGTGTCAAATCAGAATCTTACAAATTTCGAGGGCTGAGCGTAGCACTGTTGTATCTGCTCAACTTTTCCATACCAGATACAACAGTTTCAAACTTAACTCTCACAATGTGTTTTTCAACTAAAACTGTAGATCATGGTGTTACAATTATGTAATTACCACACAAGATTTTAACCAGAAACTTGGAAAGTAATCAAACTTCTTTCATAAGTACCATATGCTCAAAACAGACAAAGACACAAGAATCAATCGAAATATAGACCTAACACACTATTATGTGAAGTTGGAATAAGACGTCAAACATAGATAGCATAAACTGTTTTATTACAGCAAAGTTTTATATGCAATTTACCATTTGTTATTTAAGAATTTGGCAGAGTAATTAGTGCAATAGACACTGCACATATAACTGCATCAGTAAAATTGCTTTTAACACAAAACTGTATACTTCCATGCATTTACAAAATGTTCACACACACAACTTAACTGGTGTCCACGTGTGCATGAACACAGTTTATAAATACAGTAAAAATGATGAAAGACACAATCAGTTTTAATGAAAAAAATCATGGAAAAATGCTTATTATGCCATAAGTACTGATAGAATACAACAAACAACTTAAACACCATAAAATGCTCAGTTTTATATGAAAAAAAGAATAAAAATCATGTCCATTCTATGTTTGACGTCTTATTCTAACTTCGCATAATACAGTGCTACCTTATTTTTCTTATCCCTTCTCTAAAAAGTGTATTTAATATTCATTTAATGCGTATTAAATGCTGCAGTATTGGCACCATATTTTTTATGCGTTAAATGCATTAAATACACTTTTAGTGTATTTGTTTTGTACTTTTTCTGCATTTTTTTTTTACAAAAAAGTGTATTTATGCACTAGAAAATACACTTAAAATACACTTTAAATACACTTAAGTGTAATTTTTGAAGATATACATTGTAGTGTATTTTTCTCCTTGAACAGTACACTTTAAATGCAGTTAAGTGTGTAAATGCAGGAAAACACAGAACAAATAATTTTTATTTCTGTAATAAGTGTATTTTTTCTGCATTTTCAAGTGTATTTAATGCGTATTAAACGCAGAAAAATATGGTGCCACTACAGCAGTGTTTAATACACATTAAATGCGTATTAACTACACTTATTCGAGAAGGGACGGTTTGGAACAAACAGCGCATGAGTGTCACCTTAAGGTTAATGAAGTGTTAAACTTCGGCTACATATGACAGAAGTTCATTCAGATAATGTGACATGCAATACATGGATATCCATTGTTTGCACTGTAGACCACCAACATAACAATACTGACATGCTCCCGATAATTAAGATGGCATCAAAACAATGACACAATCATAATCAATGATACCGTTTACACCAGGCCAAGCAATCTTATTTATGGTGTTCACAGATGTGACAGCAAGTTATAATTTAACCTACAAATATTCTGCAAGCAGTTATTTCACACTAAATATTTTCTTCTTTCTTCCAAAGAATCCAATGAGAACATGGATTTTTGGAGACAAATAATTATTTAATGACCCACTGCAACACTGTTATTATTCATATGTTAAGTTTCAAGAGTTTCCTGCAGTGAGCCTTCAATATTAGAAATGTTCAACCTATACCTCCATTATGGAGTTTGGATTGTTTGTTTCACATTTTATAATGTTCTTTTAAATGTTTCAGAATTTTTTACACAAGTTTGTATGCCCCTGGCATCTTGATGCGGGAGGCATATATATAGTGATTGTCCTGTCCAACCTTCTGTCCGCTACATCACTTTGATACTTACACAGTTGTTGCTTATGACCATTCCCAATCCACCCTTTTCACCGAACCTCACTTTGACCTTGACCTAATTTGGACTTAGAAATGGGCTATCCAGCACCAACCGGGAGCATTTGTGTTTATGAAACACAGAATCTTGTTTATAACCCATTCTTTGGTTAGGTGTAAAAAAAGAAATGCTTGTTTCAGGTTTTATGCTCCCCAAAAAATAGGGTAGGTAGGTAGGGAATTATTTTTTATTATATTTTTTTATTTGGTAAATTGTCAACTTGTGGATTTCAAAACTGAATGAATATTCAAAACATGTCTCTAATATCATAAAACAATGTTTTTGAAGTGAATGCTATCGAAACAAAACACTTATTTATCCAAAACACATTTAATTATTGGAAAAAGGTAAAATATACAAAAAAATATCTGACCCACTCAATAAAATGTTCTAGGGTCGGGGCATTTTTTAGGGTAGGTCGGGTAACCTGAAACAGAAATATTTTTTTTTTTATACCTTAATAAGGTTACTATCTTCAGCACACTCTGTCAAGATCAATTATTAAACATTTTGGTGCAATATTTGAATATATGTAATTTAACGACGAGCATATTTCTGGCCTCATTTTTATGACTTAACTCGGTGCGATCACTTCATAATAAAGGAGTTTCATATTTGTCAACTGCGTACTGATAAAAACACATACGATCTGACATTGATTGCAATGCATTGTCTAAATTGCTGCCACCTTGCTCACTGTTGACAAATCTTATGCGGCCTGGACTTTATTTGAATGAAACGATAAGAATCTGTGCAGTACAGAAATTTGATAAACATTGTCACCTACATTAATGGAACATTTTATGCTCAATTGAATTATGGCAATGGGCAAATCAGTATCCATTGTTTCAGTGTCTTGCTATACTAGCTTTTTTTTTATTACATTTTTCTAAATTATTAAACAGTACTGCTCACGCGAAGGAAATAGTTTACTCGCTGTTGCATAGTAAAAATATTCAATGCTACCCTTCTCAAAAAAGTGTATTTAATACGCATTTAATGCGTATAAAACGCTGCGGTATTGGCACCGTATTTTTTCTGCGTTAAACGCGTATTAAATACACTTTTAGTACACTAAGTGTATTTTTTCTGTACTTTTTCTTCTTTTTTTACAAAAAAGTGTGTTATTGCCCTAGAGAATACACTTAAAATACACTTTAAATACACTTAAATGTATTTTTTGAAGGTAAAGTGTATTTTTCAAGGAGAAAAATACACTTTATATGCACTTAAGTGTGTAATTGCAGGAAAAATGCAGAAAAAATACACTTTATTTCTATTGTAAGTGTATTTTTTCTGCATTTTCAAGTGTATTAAATGCGTATTAAATACAGAAAAAATACGGTGCCAATACCGCTGCGTTTAATACGCATTAAATGCGTATTAAATACACTTTTTCGAGAAGGGAAGTAATAATACTCGGAATATTTATGCTGCGTGTACATCTGATAGCTGATTTCAAGTGAAACAAAATAATTACTTCGCGAGATTTTCGCAAAATACACAGATCTTCTTTGCATCGACTCGCATCTTACTTGATCACCCAAACTCTGTGAATTGCGAAGTATGTTTGTGGCGTGTCATGAGAAACCGGTCTTAATGCATGTGCGTAAAGTGTCGTCCCGGATTAGCCTGTGCAATCAGAACAGGCTAATCCGGGATGGCACTTTCCGCTTTTATGGTATTTTCTGTTTCAAGGAGGTCTCTTCTAAACATAAATCCACTGTAGGCGGAAAGTGCCATCCCGGATTAGCCTGTGCGGACTGCACAGGCTAATCCGGGATGACACTTTACTCACATGCATTTAGTCCGGTTTTCCCACCACGCGGCTCGTTTGTTTCGCATAAGCCGTAATGTAAGTTTGTTTGTCGACTTGCTCCCCTCCCCCCCCAAATCGTTACTTAGTTTTCACAATCCTCTTTTCTATGTAAGATTTCAACTAACAAATATTAGGAATGCCAACAACAAAGGTGGCAACCCTGGCTTAATTAAAATTCAATATCAACTGTGGCCTTACTTAATGGAGATGGCAAGATAAACTGCAAACAATGGTAATGTGCCAGTCCAATTGCATGTCTGCACACCTCTCTATGCACACCTGCACAATGTCTCCTGAATTTAGTAGGGTGTAACAATGAGCTGTACTATTAGATGAAGCTTTTTACATCCAATTAAAGCAGCCTCTGTTGAATCATAGATGACATCTCATTAGTAATTAAATTTAAATTAAAAAATATCCTGTCAGGTAGTATTTTTAGACATATCAAGTAAGGTACAGTTAAATGATCAGAAAATTACGGGTAATTTCACAATGAAAATGAGCTTGCAAATGTATGAATTCTTCGTTAAAAACTGAGAGCACATTTCTGAAGCATAATTATGCTAATACAAATCAAATTGCAACCGTTTCCCATTTTACAGTACAACTCTCATATATATATATAAATAACTCTGCAAATAATAATTTAATGTTCCTTAACAAACTGCTTTTATCTTTATTACAACTGAATGCACTTGCACTATTTTTGGTATCCCAGGAATTAATTATTTTTACCAAGAAACATCTAGAATTCCATATTCTTCGTACTCACTATTCATGTATGTAATAACTACAATTTGACGTCTCAAATTAAGTCAATATGGGTGGCAGTAACAATATTATTAGACTCTGCATCTGTGATTTAATAACACAAATTATAAGCATGGTGTATAAACCCACCCACTGTGGCAAGATAACAAGTTGTGAAACTAAATCCACATGTTGTGAAAACTTTGATGCCATTGTGACATCCCATTTCAGCAGCATGCAACTTTCTTGCAAATCTTCTTAGGTTCCTATTCTAGCATTTTAACGAGAACAAATTGCTCAGAATAATGAAAATCTCAACTGGAATGAATTTCTTCTGTTCTTTGTGACATTGCCTCCTAAATATCAAACCTATTTTAAAAAGCTTTCAGACATTTATGTAAGAAAACTTTTTTTTTTCAAATATCGCCATCATGCAATCATTTTTCTAGTTCCTTTCTATAACTGTTCACAATTCCTCATGCTATTTACTGGAAGATCCACATCACCGAAGCTTCAAAGACGCAATTCATTATTTAGTCTAATTCAGACATGGCGAAAAACAAAACAAAATGAAAAAGCAACAAGGAATCCATGCAAACCCAAATCAGCATGTATCGGGAGCATTCATCAGTCACTGACAATTTGCCCGCAGTGATGAAAAAGCAATTTGCCATCAGAAGGAAGGCATGCAAAAATTCAATATGTGTCATCTTCATTAGCAACCCATGGCATGCATGTCCAGGAGACCTGCTATTGTCATTAGGGATGCCCAATAGTTGTCATGTGATTCACTGATTCATGAAGCCATCTCCAGACCCCTCCGCAAGGCGTGGAAGGCGGGAGTGCAGATCATGATGATTCAGATGTGCCAAAGAGATTTTTCCGCTCTCCCTGGTCAACTTAATTACCGCCCTTCTTTGACATGGGTCATCTAGACAGACCAGGAACTGTAAGGCGCTTAATCTGCCAAACATCTTCTGCAAAAATCCTGTGAAATTGTTTATTTCCCCACCCCTTAAGTCTAGCAAGAGAGGTTTCATTTCATGGAAAGTTTTAACTAAGTTAAAAGGTTGCATTTAGAAAATGAAATCAGTAATATTAGGTTGACATGTATACATAGGTATCATGCCCAATATAATTCGGCTGTTGCGAAACATAATGAGGCGTGTCATGGGAAAACTGGGCTTAATGCATGTGCGTAAAGTGTCATCCCGGATTAGCCTGTGCAGTCCGCACAGGCTAAACCAGGATGAAACTTTCCGCTTTTATGTTTTTTTTTCTGTTTCAAGGAAGTCTGTTCTGTTCAACATAAATCCACTGTGGGCAGAAAATGTCGTCCTGGGACAACACATTTTACACACATATATTAAGCCTGATTTTCACACGACAGGCCTCATATAGAAACAAGTATTATAACACAATAGACTTTAGTTGCCTATAGCTAGACTGTGGGGCAACAAGGCACACATCCCTCTAGTCACGAATGAACAAAGGATGCATGTCAATGAAATACTGCAGGATCCAACATTAGTGCTTTCTACAGGACCCTGCTGACAGATGGAAACATTCCGGATCATTCAGGAGCTCTAAAAACGAATTTACATAGGTACTGAACAAATAAACAAGCACCTCTGCAACACAGGCTTGCTGAAACGCAGCTGCAGCTTCCGAGATTTATGTACTGTGGGAAACATATATGTTTTGAGGTGAAAGCAAAGAGTGATTGGAACAATAAATGCCAAATAAATAAATCATTCCCACACCATATCACTTTTCTAATTATAATCCCATTAAATCAATCTGGTGAAAAGACATCACAGTCAAAAACAGGACAAAGAGGTGGGAGAGGGGGAATCTAATGCAATGAAAAGGCAATACAGCTCTAATAATGGTTGAAAACTGTCGCTTTATATTTGGAATGTATTGTCCCACTGCTTAACATGAGCCTTTGTGTTTTTCTGGTAAGTACTGGAATAAACTCACTATTGCATAGATTTAACCCACATTGCATGTATTAAACCCACATTGCAAAGATTAAACCCACACTGCATCGATTAAACCCATATTGCATAGATTAAACCCACGTGGCAAAGATTAAACCCACATTGCAAAGATTAAACCCACATTACATTTATTAAACCCACATTGCAAAGATTAAAACCCACATTACATAGATTAAACACACATTGCATTGATTAAACCCACGTTGAAAAAGATTAAACTCACATAACAGAGATTAAACCCACATTGCAGAGATTAAACCCATCACTTCAGCTTAGCTCACATGGCAAGGATTAAATTAACAATGCATAAATTTAACCCACACTGTATGGATTAAACCCATGCTGCAGAGGTGATTATACTCAGATTCTATGGATTAACCCCACATTGCGTAGATTAACCCCACATTTCAGAGGTTAATCCCACACTGCATAGAATACACCCACACTGCATGGATTAACCACATATTGTATGGATTAACCTCACATTGCAAAGATTAACCCCATATTGCAGAGATTATACCCACATTACATATATTAAACCCATATTGCAGAGATTAAACCCACATTGCAGAGATTACGTTGTATAGATTAATCCCAAATTGCATGTCCTGCTCCCACATTGCATGGATTAAACCCACACTGCATGGATTAACTCCAAATTGCAAAGATGACAAATCCACATTGCAGAGATTAAAGCCAGTTCACACAGAATAAACCTTGACCTTAATCCAGGTCACACAGAATAAACCTTGACCTTTACAAGAACATCACCACAGCCATCACCTTATCAAGCCTTCAATAGCACCAACATCATCACCACATGACAAATGTTTTACACATACAAATCTATATTAGATTTTGAAAATATATTTCCCAGTGGCCCGTTCATTTAACATACCAACAACAAAAATGTGTTTCACAACAAACAATAACATCTAACATTTGGTTGAAATGACTAAAATTTTCAGGAATACTGAAATCATGCCTTTGATATAGATACTAAACAAACACATTCAAATATCACATTGAAATAACAAAGTAGCAATGTTTCTTGTTATCAGTAAAGTCATACAAAATTACATTTTTGTGTTTCTATAGTTAGAAAATCTGTAATTATTAACAATAATAAAAACATTCATGAAAATTCACATATTTTTGAGACAATTAACATTTTACAAATGTTCACATCAAAGTCTATGAACAGTGATTAAGTTATTCATCACTGGATGAGCCAATGTGAAATTGCCATTATAGCAATGCATAATCAGTAACCAGACACCACCACAAAGGCTTTGAAATATCAAGCTCCTGACAAACAAAGACTTATGTTACCAGGGACCCTTGGGTGCCACCTAGGAAGTCCCCCTGGGTGACCAAACCCGGCCCCAGGGGGTACCACATCTATACATCACCTAGCTCAACATGGCAAAATTAACATTTATCTTTTCCTGATTGAAAAAGCACACCCAAGATGGAAACAAAAGATCTAAGGTAAAACTGAACTGTGTTAAAATGCAGTGATTGTGATACCAACAGCTTTGGCCAGATAGGAAGCGCAATACTAGCATTGGCAGGCACTGATTTACTGCCAGATTCTTGGGGATTGTTTTGACAGAGATTGGTACAAGCTTTGCAAATCTGTAATTACTTGGGAATCTCTGCCTTGTAAATTATGATGTAACCAGCTTTCACAGACACTGGTATTGTCATGGGTGCACTTAGAAATCCATTAGATCTTACAGGAGCAGAAAAACACTACACTAGCTGATTTCTTCCATCATAAGTCATTGTCACAGCCATTTGTGTTCTAACTTGCCTTGACTTTTCCTTTCCTTGTGAAATATACTCATTATTCTCAGTGCATGTGCACCAAATTCACACCAATGGACATATTGTGCTATTAAGTGGCTTTAAAAAGTAATTTATTTCAATCACATTGAAAGTGATTTATCTAATCGTTATGATTGCTTACCACCTGGTTAACAGTTAACTTCTTTTACACAGAAGACCTTATATCTTGTCAAAGCAATGAATAGAAATCAATGCTCTAACAATAGTTGGGGAGGATTATTAGAAGCAAAAAGTCGAAATTTCTGATAGATGTTTTGAGAATCATTGGCAAACGTTACAGCTGTGCAGAAAGTAAACCGTGTTTTTCCTCACAACTTTGGGAAGGGTACCAGTGACGGTCAAATTGGGAAAATCACCGTCGTTTTCAACCGAATTGGGAATTGTATCACTTTCAGCAAAAACTTCCAAAAAGAATTAGAAAACTAAAAGTTACAATAAATAAACTTTTAAACAATTTTTTTCATTCTAATACCTGTATTTGTATTTCCAGGAGGTGAAATGAAAATAAAATATAGGTGCATACATATATTGAGTCTTTTTGGGATCGTTTTGGATTATTTTCCCAGATATTTGGGATTTTGTTAACTTCAAATTGGGAAAATATTAGGTAAATTGGTTTGGGAAGGTACCTTTTTAAGAGAAAAAAATGCTGGGAAGGTATTCAAAACACCTTCATGCAATCACATACAGTTTATTATCCTGAAAATTTAAAATGACTGATCAGTAATAAGTCAACAGATTACATAAGGAATGTCTTTCAAAGTGGTGTTAGCCACCAAGCTCGTTATGAAATACCAGACCAGGCGAAAAGCTATTAAACAAAGCCCAACTATATCCAGTCAAGCACAGGCCGCAATGACTTCTGTGCCTGTTGGTTCAAAACCAGACCCCAGCAATACTTGACTGCAAGTGGCACTACTAAGACAAATCGCCCAAGAATGTTTACTTAATATCACATCAAAAACACAAGTTTTCCTAAAGCAAACATGATTCAATGATAGATAACTGACATTCAGACGTTTGGATTCCTTTTGATATTGCATATATAATAGCTTCAAGTGATAAATCATTGATAGAAACACGAACTAAAGCATTTAAAATGTCACGTTTCTTGTTTGTTACTGACATGCCAAATTATTGTAGAATTGCTACGCAAGCAACATAACGCAAGCATCATGAGGATGCTTGCGTTATTTTGCTTGCATAGCAATAAGAAGAATGTAACATTTTTATGGTTTAAAGATGCAAGGGTGTAATTCAATTATTGAAGGGCATACAGATATTTTGTAGTGATTATGATGCATGTCACAGAATACTGACTGTATTAATTTCCGCTTCTACAAAATTTCTTTGTCTCGATTCATTCATATCCGGAAAGATCCTGTTTTATGCTTTGATTAATTGCAGATTTATTTTGTGTAATATAACAAATTCATCAAATGTTCCATTACCGTACTTTGTTTGACAGGATATTTGGAAACATGTAAATATCTAAATGATACTTTCCACTCTGAATGTTCCTTTCATTTCGATTAAATCCATGTTTTCTGAAACGCAAACAGAATATCTTGATTATTATCGAATGAGGACGTCTCATTGACGTTGATAAATCTAAGAACAAACACCACTTTTGACACCAGAAAAATATATATGCTGTAAAATATACATCACTTCTCCATCTCAGTTGTGGTTTAGACACAGAACCCCAGATTCATCATCATTTATTCCTTTGATGAAGCACCAACACACACCATATTATGAGATCACAATGAGGCATGGTAGCAAGTTTTGATTAATTAATCGATTGATCCTAAATGAAGAATCAAGCACACCATGAAATTAAACACTTGATTTAAGAGCATGGATGTTTTCATACCAATTGGATGAAGACAATGTTAAATACATGTTTTACCACAACCTGACATCATAATGCCTCCACATGCTGATTATCTGCGGATATATTTGAGGCATGTCGTGGGAAAGCCGGGCTTAATGCATGTGCGTAAAGTGTCGCCCCGGATTAGCCTGTGCAGTCGGCACAGGCTTATCCAGGACGACATTTTCCGCTTTTATGGTATTTTTTTGTTTCAAGGAAATCTCTTCTAAACATAAATCCACTTTACGCACATGCAATAAGCCCGGTTTTCCCAGGACAAGCCTCATTGGATTGCCCAACCAAAATTGTAGATGATACCAATATCTTCAAAAGGACATCAACATAGTTGAAGAAATAACTGCACACAGGCACCGCATTAAAAGTTTGTGTCACATGAAGTGTTAAAAACAAATTATGGCAGGTGCCAAAGGACTTTCTAGGTGATACAGAAGGCGCTGCATTACAGAAAACAATTATGCCTGCCATGGAGGCCTTACAGAAATTAGCCTGAAAACAAAATCTGTGATAGATATCTTTGATTGGTAAAAGGCCTTAATGATGTCCTGCACCAAACTTATAATGCCATTGATATTTACCCAACTGTTAAAGACATAATGTTAAAGCATCTCATTGATTTCTATAATGTAAATGTCCTCAAAGAACTAGTGATAAAGACAAATATGCCATTGATTACTTTTAAAAACACCATGGAACTCCAAAGATCATTTGCTCTTCTTATCAAGGCATTTGTCACAGTCTACTTGCAGCAGACACATTGAACCAGTCCACTGTCTGCAAGCCTCTGAATGATAGTTTTCCATGCATTTCACAGAGTCAGATCAGTCTTTGTATTCTCCAGGTAGGGGCCTTATTGTCTTACTGTTTTAATGTTTAACATTATTGGGAGAATGCTTTATATGAAGTTTAAATCCCTTTCTTCCAACCTCATTTACCTCCATAACAGTGAGATCTATGATCTCAACTCAAAAGCAGCTGTGGTGTAATGGATATGGTGTCCACTTGCCATCTCAAAAGTCACCAAGTACTGATTCTAGCCCGGAATCAGACTCAAAAGTGTCTCAATGCGCCTCTGGCTTTACATAATCAAGCTTAAATGGTCTATGTCAACGAATCATTGGCTTTCTATTGCACTATAAATTATATTATTTGATGGAAATGCGCTTTACTAAGACATGTGCATTAATAAATAACAAATAATATAATACACAATAAGATATTTGATACAAACAAAATAGCAAAAAAAGTCTGCAAAAAATTAAAATCCCTAGCGGGTATCGAACTCACGACTTAGGAGCCATGCGAAGAAATGACAGTAGACAGCGCTTTAACCAACTGCGCTATCATGCTTGGTAAGGAGTAGTGTGTAAACCTTGGTTATACAAAATGCTCACAATTCTGACGTCAAAATGTAAACAGGAAAAGGAAAAAAAAAAAAAAAAAAATTATTATAAATTGATTTTTATCTCAGAATGCGTACATTCTTTTCCCATTATATATACTCTGTTTTAACTGTTATTATATGCCAGTATTAATATATAAATTTCAGATTTTTTAAAGAGATTGCCCCCTTGAGGCCCTTTTCGATGACATAGTCCCTTTAAATAAACAGGTTTAAACTAAATTAGGTGATTCCACAAAAAATCACAAAGTCGTGAGAATTGGTAATGTACGTGTAATAATCATCAACTGAACTGCAGTAAGTACAATAGTATCTCCCATACACCTACAAATCATTCAACTAATTATATTCATTTTAAAAACAAACACTTATGTTTCAAATGGAAAAATAAAGTTAAAAAAAGAAAACCCTGGACATCTTGGTTCTTCAAACGCCTGAACAACGCTATAAGGTGTTAAGTATTACCATTAACAAGACAGTTTTATCTCAAAATCAATGTCACACGACATTTTTAAAAACGCAAAATCAATAGCAAGTGGATTACGCTGATAGCCTTTAAGGAATGCGTGGATTACGTACGAGGGTCTAGTGCTCCTAAAGTGAAGGATCATGGGAGATAAATGATTGAATTAGCTGCAATCAGTGACGTTCGGTAAATAGTCTACGCTGTATAAGGTGGCATTTTGGGATACGCCAGCTGTGAGCGGCGATAACAAGGATTATGGGGACATGATGCAATGCATGGTAGCCTAGGAATGTGGACCATGGAGACAGACTTGGCAGTTAAAGTTGCTATTACACACTGTTGACAGACTTGGGAGTTAAAGTTGCTATTACACACTGTTGACAGACTTGGGAGTTAAAGTTGCTATTACACACTGTTGACAGACTTGGCAGTTAAAGTTGCTATTACACACTGTTGACATACTTGGGAGTTAAAGTTGCTATTACACACTGTTGACAGACTTGGGAATTAAAGTTGCTTTGACTCACTGTTGACAGACTTGGGAGTTAAAGTTGCTATTACACACTGTTGACAGACTTGGGAGTTAAAGTTGCTTTGACTCACTGTTGACAGACTTGGGAGTTAAAGTTGCTATTACACACTGTTGACAGACTTGGCAGTTAAAGTTGCTTTGACTCACTGTGGACAGACTTGGCAGTTAAAGTTGCTATTACACACTGTTGACAGACTTGGGAGTTAAAGTTGCTTTGACTCACTGTTGACATACTTGGGAGTTAAAGTTGCTATTACACACTGTTGACAGACTTGGGAATTAAAGTTGCTTTGACTCACTGTTGACAGACTTGGGAGTTAAAGTTGTTATTACACACTGTTGACAGACTTGGGAGTTAAAGTTGCTTTGACTCACTGTTGACAGACTTGGGAGTTAAAGTTGCTATTACACACTGTTGACAGACTTGGGAGTTAAAGTTGCTTTGACTCACTGTTGACAGACTTGGCAGTTAAAGTTGCTATTACACACTGTTGACAGACTTGGGAATTAAAGTTGCTTTGACTCACTGTGGACAGACTTGGGAGTTAAAGTTGCTAGTACACACTGTTGACAGACTTGGGAATTAAAGTTGCTTTGACTCACTGTGGACAGACTTGGGAGTTAAAGTTGCTATTACACACTGTGGACAGATTTGGGAATTAAGGTTCCTTTAACACACTGTGGACAGACATGTGCAATAAAGCAGACGTTTTGTTTAAAGCTGCTTGAGCACACTGTGGACAGACGTTTGGTTTAAAGCTGCATTAACACACTTCGGACAGACGTTTGGTTTCAACGTGCTTTGATAGACTTGTGATTTAAAGTTGCTTTAACACACTGTGGACAGACTTGTGCTTTTAAGCTGCTATAACACACTGTGGACAGAATTTTAGTTTAAAGTTGCGTTGACACTCTGTGGACAGATTTGTGATTTAAAGCTGCATGAACACATTGCGCACAGACATTTGGTTTAAACTTGCTTTAACACACTGTGGACAGACTTGTGATTTAAAGCTGCACTGACACACTGTGCAAATTTATAACAACAGTTTAAGTTCATTTACAATTTGAAGAAGTTGTTTGAAAATAAATTAAACAAACGATTATCATAAGGCAGCCTTAAACAAATTTAACAGATGTAAATAAAAGGCAATCTTTGATTGAATTAATGTGTTGCTAAGCACATTTCTTTTTTAACAATGTAAATTAGCAGTCTCCTAAAAATTTTGTAAAGTTTCCTGGTTCATTTCTAGAATCAAAACAACAAATGTTAACAATTTTCTATGAAAAGAAACATTTAATAGGGCATCATTAAAAATGGATGTGTATTAAAAGTAACATTTAAGAGGTAATCATTAAACACCACAAAATGTTTCTGAAGATTCTTACTAGTGGAATTGGATTGCCTGGTATAAAAAACGAAACTTTAGCAATTTTCTATCATTTGTTAATGCCAAATCACTGTCATCATAATTTTCCACAGAATTACACAGATTCCTTATGAAGATGACAGTTTGTCAGATCAAATTAATTAGTGCTAATTCCTGGCATTTCTTTTGAGCTTTTATGTTGGAACAAAAAGTCTTTGAACATTATTAATTACTCCTGTTGACTTCTTTCAAGATTTCTAGGAATTTACATTTCTCATAGAAATATTAATTATTAGTTATGGTCAGGCAACTTAACAATGGGCAAAAATAAGAGCAAACAAATATTTTGATGTCAGTGCTGAAAAAAGTTTACATAATTATTATCAGTATCAAAGGGGGAAATGGACAGTATTTTTAAAGTAAATTACTGTAGAACAAGTTTTATTCGCATGGGTTTTATTTTCGCTAATATTCGCGATTTTATTTCCTCGCGAATTCAAAACCAGCGCGAATAAATATGTATGTCTGAATGTTAAAATCCGAAAATATACTGCTTTTACCTCGTAATTTACCATACGGTAATAAGTCCAATTATGTTATTCTAAGCAATTTATATCAATGGCATTGGTGTGGACATATATGAAAACAGCCTATTGTTACTGCACATTTTCATTTTTCACGCTTAGTTATAACAAAAACACATGCATAAAAGCAATTATCGGCTTACTGGCAACCGACACGGTACTACTAGTAACCGCATGGTACAATAACGCTAGCAGTATATGCCATTATGTTTCCTTCATAATAGGATAACGCTAATTGCAAGCGATATTAATTTTCCTTTTATACTTTCAGTATTAATGCGCGTCAGGACGACTGACGCGAATTCAATAGCACACACATAAAAAAATATCATTTTGGGAAAAAATGCCAAAATTCGTCCTTGGGAATTTAAGCATTCTACAGAACATTATTATGCATTTGAATTGTTCAAAGAAATATTATTGTATCGGTAGTTGTTAGTTACCTTCCTTTAAGTCCATAACATTGCAATATGTTTAACAATAAAATAATTAACAGAATTGTAGACAATAACCCAGTTATAAGTTCATGTTACATGATTAATATTAAAATCTGTTTTGTATTGGCAAGGTCTATATGTAGAAAACTGCATTTGAAAAACGGATCAGCACCCAGAAAGTAATTTGCAGTAGCCATAATGACAAACATGGCCATGGGTTCAAATCACTGATTGAGCAGTACCCAAATCAACTTTTACACATTTGTTTTTATTGCGCAGTTGACTTCAAAGCTTCTGTTTTTCTTGAATAAATTCAACCCAAACAGAAAACTATTGCATGTAAAAAATTATTCTGTACTTGTAATGCATTTCCTCTGACATACCCCTGAAAGGTCAAATTTTCATTTCTGGATGTATGGTAAAATGTTACTAATTTACATAGAAACTTAGTGCCCTTCATTTTCTGTAGCCTAGCCAAGTTGGTAGAGCGAAAGACTGTCAACCACTTGTTCGTGGGTTCGAGCCAAAAGTTCAGCCAAATAACTTGTGTGGGGATTGGTCATGAAATAATTTCTTCAGCCATATTCCCCCTACCTCTGATTTTAGTCGGCAGTTATCAGTTACTGGCATAAGTATGTGCACTTGGTACTGGTAAACCACTTAGATTGGCTAAGCCTGCCCAGGAAAAGTGAGAGTAGGTTAACTGACTGCCATTATATGACTGAAATACTGTTGAATACGTATAAATATCCTAACAAACAAAACAAATACATTTTCTGTAGCCAAATCTAATAAATGGCTCTAGCCCTTGCTAACAGTGATGTGTTTGGGGCGGCTGCCCTATTGTCCCCGTGTCACGTGTCCAGTCACAGTAATCTGTTTCAATGAAAGTCATTGAATTCATATTTATTCAAATCTGCTTTCATAGTGTCCAGGCTTCATTGATCATATTTGTGAAAACTGACAGGGCAAGGTTTTCAAACAATGACGAAAACCACTAGAGCCAGCGGCTGTGATGGCCACTCCATTGTTTTTCAACATCCTGGCTGAAGGCCTAGCGCAGGTCAGCAATATAATATTTTTGACAATGACAAATCACTGTCGTCTGCTACTTTAATCTCTAAAAGTCTAAATATGCCAGTGGACAGTGTGGAGTGTGATCTTTTTGGTATGGTCTAAAACATTGACCAAAGCCACTAGTCTGGTGACACCAAGATGAGCAAGACTTTGTATAAGGGAACTTTTTTATTTTATGAGATGTGGCAATGACAGGTGGGGTGCTTACTTGTATAGCTCAAAAACAACCGGTCAACAGATTGACAATTAGCCCCAGAGGTATGCTGTCATTGTTAATCAAATTTCCATGATGTTAGCTTTTTTGTGTTGGACAATATCTTACTAATTTATTACACTTTGACCTCAGGACAAAAATGAAACTAGAGACCTCAGCTTCAGATAACATGTAAAGCAAATCACAACTGCTGGGTTATTGTCTAATTATTTTCATAATTTTGTTCATCAAAGAGGTCACACACAACTATATATCAATGTGGGCATTGTCTAAAGCATTGCCCAGACCATGATTACTATCAGGCGAATTTATTACTTTCTGACCCCAACTGTCATTGTTGTCTGCTACTGGGCACTGACAGATAAATGAGGAAAAAAGTAACAAAAGACAAATGAAGATGACTAAGCTACCAGATTGCAAGATGTAAGAGTCTCTCTTCTTCAAAGGAGGGAACTGCCAGGCAGACTGCAAGATGTAACAGTCTCCCTTCTTCAAAGGTGGGAATTGCCAGGCAGACTGCAAGATGTAAGAGTCTCCCTTCTTCAACGGAGGGAATTGCCAAGATGTAAGAGTCTCCCTTCTTCAAAGGAGGGAATTGCCAAGATGTAAGAGTCTCCCTTCTTCAAAGTAGGGAATTGCCAAGATGTAAGAGTCTCCCTTCTTCAAAGGAGGGAATTGCCAAGATGTAAGAGTCTCCCTTCTTCAAAGGTGGGAATTGCCAGGCAGACTACAAGATGTAAGAGTCTCCCTTCTTCAAAGTAGGGAATTGCCAAGATGTAAGAGTCTCCCTTCTTCAAAGGAGGGAATTGCCAAGATGTAAGAGTCTCCCTTCTTCAAAGTAGGGAATTGCCAAGATGTAAGCGTCTCCCTTCTTCAAAGGAGGGAATTGCCAAGATGTAAGAGTCTCCCTTCTTCAAAGGAGGGAATTGCCAGGTTATGGACCTGATATTGAAGGATCAGGAGGGAAACAAGTTTGAACAACATCTTATATGGAAACTGACTGAGTATATTCTAATATTTGTTTGATGTACATAGGAACAGCAACTATCAGAAAGTCATTATAATTATGGCCAAAAGCTTTTACACTAAACTGAAGCCAAAGCAAGTAGATTGATACCTGCCCTTCTCGAATAAGCGTATTAAACGCTGCAGTATTGGCACCGTATTTTTTCTGCGTGTAATGCGCATTAAATACACTTTTAGTACACCAAGTGTATTGTTTCTGTACTTTT
Source organism: Congeria kusceri (assembly GCA_027627225.1). NCBI lineage: Eukaryota > Metazoa > Mollusca > Bivalvia > Myida > Dreissenidae > Congeria > Congeria kusceri. The sequence goes on along the minus strand of CM051037.1, from coordinate 9,630,133 downwards.
TCTGCATTTTTTACAAAAAAGTGTATTAATGCACTAGAAAATACAGTATTTTTTAAAGAAAAAAGTGCATTTTTCATGGAGAACAATACACTTTAAATGCACTTAAGTGTGTTAATGCAGGGAAAATGCAGACAAAAATATATATAAATTCTTTAAATAGTGTATTTTTTTCTGCATTTTCAAGTGTATTAAACGCGTATTAAACGCAGAAAATATATGGCGCCAATACCGCAGCGTTTAATACGCATTAAATGCATATTAAATACACTTTATCGAGAAGGGTGGTTTTGGCTTTAATTCATCAAATCATTTTCTCACAGTCCAGTTGGAAATAACTCTGCAATGCCTTTGTTTAGATTCAAAATTTCTCATTTACATGCATACACTGAGTCTAAAGCTGATGATCATGTACACAAGATTTCAAGTACACAAGATTACAAGTACACAAGATTACAAGTACACAAGATTACCAGTACACAAGATTACAAGTACACAAGATTACAAGTACACAAGATTTCAAGTACATTAGATTACACGTACACAAGATTTCAAGTACACAAGATTACAAGTACACAAGATTACAAGTACACAAGATTACAAGTACACAAGATTACATGACAATTCTTTCAAAAATCCTGAAGAAGTATTATGAAATAAGATTCAGGAGACTTGTGTAAAAAAAAAAAAGCAAAAATAGTGTTTAACAACTTCAACTGCTCCTATTATGTCTACAAAAATGTACACATTGAATTTTCCTATTATGTGCTACAAGACAGTTTGGCGTCTATAAATATTTACACAATGCAGGTAATAATTGTTATGCGGTTTAAATAGGTGTCATGCTTTCATTTACGCCAGTGTCACTCTGTTAATTTAATGCAAATGTAGATAACAAACTCTTTAAATGGACAGACAGAAGTTGACATTATCAGTTTTAAATTTGCATAAAACAACCAAACTCATTCAAACTGTTGACAAAAGAAAAACAGTGGATTTCAGAGTAGCAGGTTTCTGAAGTAGTGTAGTACTCAAAAACACTCCAGAAGAAAATACCGTCAATTTATCCATTTTGGGTCCACTTATCCATTTTGGACCGAGGATTAATATCAGTTTCAGGAAAAATAAATCAACTGAGCACCTGCCATTCAGCCAAAAGCCAGTTAGTCTTATAAAAACAAGTCTTTCAGATTCGTAAAGAGGTTAAATGTAACCCATTCAGATAACCTGTCAAGTAATTTTTTTGTTGAATTTTGTTCGATTTTTTTTTCTTCTGTTTTCTCACCCGTTTCCAACCGCCGCCCTTCCCAGCATTCCGTTCCTAGATGATCAAGCCCTTGGCTGGTCACATGACACCCCAGAAGGTCATGTGACACCCATGATCACCGTTGGCAACCTGTATTACCCACAATGCACCATGCTGAGCCATTCTGATGTAATGTCCTCTTTTAAGTCGGATCAAAAATCGTCTGCAGCTGTAATACGATGTGAAGTTTCAAAGACAGGCGGAAATGTGAAAAGAATTTTTACACAACCATTTGTCCTATTGAAAGGCAATTTGCAACATTTGCAGCAGATGTTGGTGACTTATGCCACAAAATTCACTACAGTTGTCATATCTGTGACATTGAAGGCGCCAAGTGGGTATGGTTAAAGGCTCTGTCACGCGTACTGTGGCGAATTTGAGCTAACGAGTTCTGGCGAGTTGTAATTTGCCACAACTCGCCTGTTGTCGTGCAGATCTTGTACACATGTCGTTCTATGTCTTCTTATGTCGCCATAACTCATCCACACTTGTACATTCTCGCAGACAAGTCTTCAATTGTCAAAAGATATCGTACGCATATCATACTAATATGTTGAAGAGAACTCGAACAAATGTCGTCTTGAAACAATTCCACGACCAACTTATCTGCTTTACAGCGAGTTTTATCCTATCTTCACAGTGACATTGACGAAATGACACCGCGCGGGATAAGCGTAGCTGTATTCCCCACTGCTGAATACAGGAAACAAGCGTAATATAATGACGTCATTTTGTTATTTATCATGACGTCATTTTACGTTTTCTCGTTTTATTAAGTGTGTTTTTCTTCAGTATATTTTCAGAAGAAAGGTAGAAAATGACGGAAATGATGGGATAAATAGAATACTAGGATTAGTGTTGAATAACGAGAAGTTTATCTTGCTCGGCTCAAACATCAGAAGCGCTCGCCAAGGCTCGCGCTTCCCGTGTTCTAAGCCTCACAAGTTAAAATTCTCTATATTCAACACTAACCTAGTATTCTCTATATAACTCACCAGAACTTGTACAAAACTCGAAGCTCAAATTCGCCACAGTGAGACAGGGCCGTAACAAAACATCACTCAACTTCAAAGTGGCAAATCGTATCCCTGATCACTGAGCTATAAGTAAGTATTTCTCAATGCCATCAAATACTGATTGACTGCCGAAAATTCCAATCATAGGCGTAAAAAATAATTGTTGGTTTCAGGTTACATGGCCCAAAAAATTAGCGTAGGTAGGGAATTATTATTTTTTATTTATTTTTTGGTACATTGTTAATGGTCAACTTGAAGATTCTAAAACTGAAGAATACTCAAAACATCTCCAATATCATAAAACATTGTTTTGAAGTGGATGCTATCAAAACAAAACACTTATTTACCAGAAAAACATTTAATTATTGGAAAAAAAGTCAAATAAACCAAAAAATATCTAACCCACTCAATAAAATGTTCTTGGGTCGGGGCTTTTATTTAGGGTAGGTCTTTTTTTTTTCGCCTTACTGACACAAACGAGCGAAGACAAATAGTTTAAAACTAAAGTTACATTATTAAACATGAGATTGAAGAAAACATACTACAGAAAAGCTCAAATTTCCCTAATTCACCCCCACCCCAAAAACATGTAGTCCACTTTCTTCTTAGCCTTACATCAAATCCAGTAGAAAACCCAGACTAGTGTCATCATTTCGTGAGTAAATTGTCACCTTAAAGGTCTTATCATCTCTAACTTGGTATTAAGCACGAATTAATCATCCCCAGGACCCATTTCATGATAAAGGCCATATAATTCTTTGAAAAGTCATTCATTTCAATCAATGACACTGACTGACAATTTTCCCCACTGTCATTTCAGAAGATACAAAAATCAACCTAACAATTTTCCCCACTGTCATTTCAGAAGATACAAAAATCAATGTAGAAGTATTATGGAGACATGCAGTACTTTATTTTTCTAAACACATATTCCCATCTTTCATGAACACATCTTTCTAGTAGCAATACTATAGTGAAGAAATTTTTAAGATTTTTTTTTAAACAACACCAAAAAGTGTATTTCAATACACAGTTCAAGGAGGATTCGAAGTCACGCCTACTAAATTGAGTACTTCAACGGAAACTTTCCTACACTGGGCTATATTTATCAATAGTGTTCATGCACGTAGCGGAACTTCATGTACATTTCATTCATATCGATTTTACTACTACTACTAATTCCCCCCCTCCCCTCCTGCACAACGTGTCACGGTGACAACTTATTTATTAGTATAAAAAAATAGTTTACTGTTTGTTTATAAAAACAAGACCTATTTGTGAAGTAATTATTTCATGAATACTTCCTAAAATATCATTTTATTTTAACAAATATTATACAGTATTAGGCGTTGATACGCCCCTTTAATTAAGCCTGTAGTAAAATTATATCTTGTTAGCAGTTTTATTGTTAAGGTGCAAAATTTAAATTTGCAGATTCATGTTTAAGACTGACAGCCTCAATACACAAAATCTGCTCTAACAGATGTCTATCAGGACCAAAATACAGACATCTCAGACAATGTTTGGATTATAGCATAAACAAACAGTGTGGAAAACATTCAAAAGACAAGGAAAACGTCCATATCTTGTCAGTTAAAAGCATTTAAAATAGCAGGATAGACATCATTCCAATCAAGTGCAAAGATTCGAATACTGCCACCTGGTTCTATGCAGAATTCTTCCGATTTATGTATTGATAATTGTTATGTCTGCTTATATATATCAGGCGTGTCATGGGAAACCTGGGCTTAATGCCTGTGCGTAAAGTGTAGTACGCACTGGCTAATCCAGGATGACACTTTCTTGTGTTGTGGTATTTTCTGTTTCAAGGAAGTCTCTTCCAAGCATAAATCCACTGTAGGCGGAAAGTGTCATCCTGGCTTAGCCTGTGCAGACCGCACAGTCTGATCCGGGACGACAATTTACGCACATGCATAAAGCTCAGGTTTCCCACAACACGCCTCATATGCATTGTTCTCTCTCCAATGTTATTTCAAGTTTTCTTATTTACTGTTTGGCAGAATTTCAAAGAATTGTTTATGATTCTCTTGTATAACCTCTTTTAAACAATAGCTGAACACTTAAATTTATTTCTTTACTCAAAAAACAAATAAGGGCATGTCATTTGAGCAATATATAATAAGAACTGGGTTTGATTTAAGTTATTTTTGCTTACCTTTTCAAAATCAATGACTACTTAATTATCCCTAACCCTATGTAAGTTAAAGTAATTAATTTGTACCACAAAATAATTATAACCATTTTCAGACTGTGATATGACAGTTTAGTTAATTTGCTAAAACAAACCACAAGAGTTCCTGGAGAGCATTATAAACAGAACAGTAAACAGTTATGGTTCTTTGACATATTCTCAGCAGAATTTGTAATCACTCATCAGAGTGGTCTCCCTTATATTATTTTCTGCCATAGTGATCTCCCTTATTTTATTTTCTGCCATAGCGATCACCCTTATTCTTTTCTGCCAAAGTGATCTCCCCTTCTGCCATTTATTAGTTGGCTTGCAATACATGTTTTAAAAGTAAGCATATCCAGCATGATGCTACACTCCATCCATAGGGTACATCCTCATTACTTTGCAGCCATCTTTTATGAACACATAGGACTACAGTAACTGGCAATACATTAGAATACCACAGTAAATTGGAGAATACATAATTTGATCATGTTTTCTAAATGATGAACCTTGATCATCCGTGATGCAATAAGTTTAGTAAGGGTTTAGTTGACTAATTACCAGTGACACATAACATTATTTGCTTAGTAGGACTGTTACACTATGTCTTTAGCTTTAAAATCAAGAGATGATAGACACATCTTTCACATACAAAATCTGCAAGCGTGGAAAATTAAGACAAACGTCATTAGATTTTGCTGTATTCTTATACACCTCTACTGAGATTTGAAGTATTGGTTTTTAACCTAATAATAACAATAATACAGCGTTTTTGGGGGGGCCAATTTGGGGCCGAAATTCGGCCCCATTCCCCTGCTGAAAAGGTTATATTTTTCCCCTATATTTACCTTAAAATTCCCCTCAGAATGTAAGCTTTATTTTGAAAAAAGGACAAAAATTGGACAAAAATTGATGTACAGGCATTTTCCTAAACATTCCCAGCAATTTTTCATCAAACCAAGTTAGTGCATAATCTAAGGTTATCATTGTAGCAAAGCAGTTGATTAATGTTTTATAATAAAGTAGAATATAAACATGTACTACTGAGTTTTAGAAAAAAAATAATTCCCCCTTTTATCGTAAAATTCCCCATCTGAAGGGCCCCGCCACCTTTCCCCCAAAGGTGAAAAAAACACTGTAATATTACATTGATTTATTGGTTTTTTACCTAATAATAACAATAAACTAAGTCTTTGTTATAGCTGCTTTTTTGTGTGTCAGGGTTCCTCGAAAATGGTGGGACAATTGAATTAGAGCCTGTTTTAAGACGACTGTGTTATGACCTGATGTACTTAAGTCTATCAATATGCTAGAAGTATTTTTGAACATCAGGTGAATCAGTTCTCTGTGCAGTGCATGTACAATGTCTGCATCACGCTGGCTCTCGAAAAAAACAATAATGTGGAATTTAAAAAACGTTTCAGCACACAGTGAGTTTATTATGAGCAGCATTTGATGTAAAACCTGAAAATGCAGGATTTAATTGTAAACAGTTGCGTTTCATACAAACTGCAAATGGTTTCCAACAGTAATTTCATGAACAGAAAATCCCTTTTAATAATAATTTATGACTTCTGCAACCTCTGCAAAAGGGTTACAGCCTTTTCTGATTGCAAAAATCAAATAAATATTGCTGAGTCATCATATTTTGACAGGTTTATTTACACGCTGTTCATAAAGTGTATTTGAAAAAAAAAATATGTACAAGTTAATGTCAACATGAAATAATCATTGAAGATGCCCCTTTATAACAACACATAATTAGAATAATCCATCAAAAACATTTGCAAAAGAAAACTTCTGTCGGCTTAAAGAGTTTTATTTCCAATACAGTAGGCTTAATGCCCACACACATACGATTGCAATGTACACACATATGATTGCAATATTCACACATATGATTGCAATGTACACACATATGATTGCAATGTACACACATACGATTGCAATGCACACAACATACGATTGCAATGTACACACATACGATTGCAATGCACACAACATACGATTGCAATGCACACAACATACGATTGCAATGTACACACATACGATTGCAATGTACACACATACGATTGCAATGTACACAAATATGATTGCAATGTACACACATATGATTGCAATGTACACACATATGATTGCAATGCACACACATATGATTGCAATGTACACACATACGATTGCAATGTACACACATACGATTGCAATGTACACACATACGATTGCAATGTACACACATATGATTGCAATGTACACAACATACGATTGCAATGTACACACATACGATTGCAATGTACACACATACGATTGCAATGTACACACATACGATTGCAATGTACACACATACGATTGCAATGCACACAACATACGATTGCAATGTACACACATACGATTGCAATGTACACACATACGATTGCAATGTACACACATACGATTGCAATGTACACACATACGATTGCAATGTACACACATACGATTGCAATGTACACACATACGATTGCAATGTACACACATACGATTGCAATGTACACACATACGATTGCAATGTACACACATACGATTGCAATGTACACACATACGATTGCAATGTACACACATACGATTGCAATGTACACACATAGGATTGCAATGTACACACATACGATTGCAATGTACACACATACGATTGCAATGTACGCAAAATATGATTGCAATGTACGCAAAATACGATTGCAATGTACACACATACGATTGCAATGTACACACATATGACTGCAATGTACACACATATGATTGCAATGTACACACATATGATTGCAATGTACACATATATGATTGCAATGTACACACATATGATTGCAATGTACACACATATGATTGCAATGCACACAACATACGATTGCAATGTACACACATACGATTGCAATGTACACACATATTATTGCAATGTACACACATATGATTGCAATGTACACACATATGATTGCAATGTACACACATATGATTGCAATGTACACACATACGATTGCAATGTACACACATACGATTGCAATGTACACACATACGATTGCAATGTACACAAAATATGATTGCAATGTACGCAAAATATGATTGCAATGTACGCAAAATACGATTGCAATGTACACACATACGATTGCAATGTACACACATACGATTGCAATGTACACACATACGATTGCAATGTACACACATACGATTGCAATTGCAATGTGCACACATACAATTGCAATGTACACACATACGATTGCAATGTACACAAAATATGATTTTTAAAGGCTTACAGGTCTGTTACAGAGTCAAAGTTATTAGTCATGCAGGATTTTTGTTTTTGCTAATGTAATTATGTCATAAATAAATTAAAAATGTCTTTACAAACATGCCTAAATCACAAACTGCAGAGGCCCAGATAAGGGGTGTACACGCATAAATTACGCAAACAGATTTGGGTGTGCACTTACGCACAATTTTTCGAATCATTAGTGACTGGAATACAAACGCAGATAGAAGTTTTGATAAGCCTGCCTACCTGAACGTGCAGTTGATATGCTTGGTAGTTCGCAATAAAAGTTCAGTATTCTTACTGGTAACATTACTGTATTCAAATGACTGCATTATAAAGGATTATTATTACATCGTATAATACTCTGGTATTCTGCTCATATCACAATGAATTGTTGGATGTAGATTTACCAAACTAATCCTATATAGAGTGTATATTTACCCCCAAACATTCTGAAGTGACATTTACTCCCAAATTTGCAGAAGTAAGCATACATTTACACCGCGTACACATTTTTATCTGGAGCACTGAAACTGAAAGGATAGTTTCTTTCAAATACAAGCGAAATGCAGAACAAGAATATTGAATAGTGTTATAAATGTTTCATGCTTTAGCCATAAAATTTCACTAACAATTGCTTTGTACTCATACTCCTGATGAAAACTCCTAAAAATTCCTTTGACACAAGCAAGACAGCATAACAATGTCTTGGAAACTATTTAGAAAAAAAAAATTGGATTTTATTTCGCTGAGTTACCGAAGAAAACCCACCACTGGAAATCATTATTGCCTGAAAATTAGATTCCCAGAGGAATTCCAGAAATGAAATGTTTTAATTGCGGCAGCGTAAACTTGGGAAGTGTGACATCAGCTGTTGCCATGCCACAGCAACTGCAACTGTGTCAGTCTGTGATTTTACCGGCTGCACTTCCACATATCTGCGTGTGCCGTTCAAATAAATGTCTCTCACTTGCAAAAGCTTTAAAGGACATTACCACTTTGACCTTAAATACCCATTTTCAACTTTGAAGAAAGTAGGTGCCACCAAAAGCACAGTGCCGCTGTGCCTTTATTTCCAAATCCTTGTCACCGAGGCGCTTGATTTTTCGATCTTGGTTAATCCACGCTTGAAAATTTTACAAGCGCTTGCAAAATCTGACCCGACTGTCGTCTGCTTTCTAACCAACGACCAATCAAATTATGCCTTCATTATCAGGTTGTGTATAGGGTACAATTATGGCTTTTATCTGCTAATTATGGATGATTATGATTGGTACGTGTGATGTAAGTACAATTAAGGGTAGGTATTGTCTGTTTTCGATTTTAATTTATTGACGACTTTTATAAATCGGTGTTTAAAAGTCCAGACGAAGAACAGTAATATTGACGGTTTGTTTTGACGGTTTGTTTTAACTTATGGATATTGCTAATTGGCAGTTATAGTTTATATTAATTGCAATTGTAGCTGAAATTTAATTGACACCCCAAAACCTAAATGTTTTCACACCCATTTTCACAACTAATACCTGTTTAAGCACACATAACTTTCGTCTTCATAACCAAACTTGCAGTTTTAAAATAGGGATGTAATTTTTTGATTTAAATTCTGCTTTAGTTAATTTTGTGTGTGAACCTTTCTTAGACATGTTAGAATGATTAGGTCCAGGAAACGACCAGTGCCTGTGTCTGGGAAATCCTCCATAGCTAACTATTTAGTTAGGACTGTTAGTGAATGTGAAAGTGTTACTGTTAGTGACAATGTAACATTACAGGCCCACCTCTAGATGAAGTGAACTTCAGTCAGATGGTGGAAACTTGGCATCAACAGAAACCCAGAAAAACGGGAATTTAGAATGTTTTGTTGGACATTGATATTTTTGTAATAACATGTACTTTTTTTTCAGGATACATTTCTCTTGCCACTGGAGCTGTTGTTTCGTTGAATAATTGTATAAGATGTTGATTTATTATTGCTGATATTTTTGTGATAACATGCTTCTTTTTTTTTCAGAATACATTTCTCTTGCCACTGATGTTGTTGTCTCATTGCATAATTTTATATGTTTATTTATGATTGCTGATATTTTTGTGATAAGATTATACTTTTGTTCAGGATATATTTCTCTTGCCACAGGTGTTGTTGTGTGTCTTTAATAAATTTGATAAAATGTGTAGTTAAGTTTATGATCATGTTATATTATTAAGTAATAAAAGAGAAAAAAAGCTATTCTAGACCGTTTCTTTTTTTGCTTTTGTTAGCTCTTAGGTACTGTAGCTTTTGATTTAGTACACTTAAAAAGTAAAAAAAATCGAACGTGGAAGGGGGTCACCCCCCTCCCACACCCGTCCCTCTTTGCCCCTGTGCCTTAGCAAAATCCTGGGGAAAGGCCTGTACATTATTGCTATTGTTGGATATATAGAGGATATTTTTTTGTTTTCGGTGTGATAACGCGTGATATCATCACCGGAAAGGGAGAAAATTAATATTTTCAAGAGCGCTTGCGCGAGTGAAAATATGTAAATTGTCTCCCTTTTCGGTGATGATATCACATGTTATCACACCGAAAACAAACAATTTTTTTTTTATTTAATGCTTTATTAACCTTCGTTTTACATTTTATTGAAAAATATAAAGGGAATCATAACGTCATGACGTCAGAATAATGACGTCATTTCACAGTTTTGAGCCCGGCATCGATGACGGTCCATTTCATTTACCATACTAAATCGGGACCCCAAAAAGTAGTCCCTCACTGTGAGTGACATAGGGATATATCTCACTGATATTTTTCTATATTTCACTACTTAGCATTAAATAAAATATAATATTGGACTGCACTTGTGATGGGTCAAAATTAAAGCAGCAGTCGAGAAATATGTTAATAAAAATAAAACTGCAGGAATCGCTTCTAATGGACATCTTACCGATCAAAATGCAAAAAAAAACTTTGAAATCTGTAACAATAATGTTTCAGTAACTATTTAATGTATAGTTTCTGCATGCGATAGCTGGTGATGCCTCTGGAGTAAATCAGCATGTACATTATTGTCTATTCTGTTCGTACCAAGCGTTTTCGAACATAGACATTATAAAATGCCTTTCGTAAACAAGAATCAGTTTTCAGCCGAATGAATGCTATTTACATTCATTAGAACTATTGCCAATTTACGATGTATTGAATTATATCTATGGACTGTGGCTTTAATCTTGTGACAAATCCATAGCTGTAACTCAGCCTCATTTCAAAGAAAACATTTACGACCCAAATCGGACAAAGATCATGTCCTTACAAGAAGAGGAAGTTAAAAACCATCAAAAGGGTGTGGTTTTCAAACTTTCCAGAAAGCTGCTACCGGAATTAATTTCTGATGACAACAGGGCAACTAACACTAAACAAAAGAAGTGTGAAAGAAGCCCAACTTTGTAGAAATTTGAGAGACATGAAAATGTGCTGGCATGAGATAATGGATGACATGTCATCTCTGCCTGGTCACCAAAAGTGATGTAACAATTCCAGGGTGATATATCACTGCATTCCTTTCAAGACATGATGTAATTGCTTCATTGTTCACAGTTTGTAGGACTTCAGTCTGGGGTGAACTGTCATGCAACCCTCTTTTTGGCAGTATCTCCTGGCATAGCTTTGCATCCATGAATATTATAGCATGTCATGAGAGTGTTAATAGCCAAAAAACTTCTGCCTGCCTGCAACCCATTTTGTTGCACAGACCTTTGTTTTACAAGCTACTGTACAGTTGTACACAAATATCTTTTTGGGGTATTTATTTTATATTTTATTATATAATGTATGACTGTTGTTTCTTAATGTTTTTTTTTTTTTTCAGAAAAGCGAAATGTTACTACATGTATCGGACAAGTTAAAAATTGTTCAGAAAAGACTTAGTGTTAAATATCAACATTCAAACGATATTATACTAAGGCCCCCCCCCCAAAAAAAATAGTCCCGTTTCTAGTCTCCCGACCAACCCTTTACTTTTGCTGCCGGCCCTACATATTTTTGGTAAAGACTAAAAAAGACTGTTACCGTGTACAACACAAACCATTCTCCCATCATAAAAAAATTAAGAATAAATTTAAAAAATCCCTACCTACCGACCCTTATTTTTTGGGCAGGAGACCAGAAACGGAACTTTTTTTTTTTTTGCCTAATCATCATAATAATCCTATCACAAACTAACATGTCAACGGATAGATGTAATACATATGATGCATGTCATGGGAAAACCAGTCTTAATGCATGTGCGTAGTGTCGACCCCGATTAGCCTAAGCAGTCCGCACAGGCTAATCTGGGGCGGCACTTTCTGCTTTCATGGTATTTTCTGTTTCAAGGAAGTCTCTTCTCAACATAAATCCACTGTAGGCGGAAAGTGTCGTCCCGGATTAGCCTGTGGGGACTGCACAGGCTGAACCGGGACGACACTTTACGCACATGCATTAAGGCCGGTTTTCCCACGACGCGCCTCATGTATTGAAATGCAACTACAAATGTACAGCAATTTATCATCATTAAGTCATGTCAGAAAGAAGTAATACAACTGCAATGTTACTGATCAGTAAGGTTCATTGACAAATATAGAATTATTTAACAGTCCATGGATAATCATCCTTACCACCAACTAAACTATCAACTATTTTATTACCTGAATGCTTTGATTTCTTCCAATCAAGAACATTTCTCAGACAGATTTCTTTGGTTTTGATTTAAAGATTTATGAGCGTTGAACCTTCTTGAACCTTTGTTAAAAAGACCAGGACACACGTTGAGGGTTCAGCGCGAAACCAATAAAATGTTCTAGGGTCAGGCACTTTTTTAGGGTAGGTCGGGTAATCTGAAACAAACATATTTTGTTTACACCTTATTATACTTTAATTGTCCTGCAAATTATATCAAAAGATTGAGTGTTTTTTTTGTGTTGTTATTATTTGTTTATGTGTTGGTTTAAAACCTGGATTTCTTGATATTAAAATAACCTTTCTTAAGAGACTATACATTGCATTTTTGATAAGATAAAACTAGTGTGTGACATACAAAATGAAGACTGATTTGTGATCATTTCTTCATTTGCACCTTTGTTTCTTTATCAAGTAGCTAAGTGATGTTTGAATGAACGTTAATTTTCAGCTGACTATTTCTGAAGTAGGAATCAACATTTTATGTATTTATTTAATCAATATTAAACTGTGGAAAAATCACCTCCAATAACGTAATAACAAGTATCCAGCATAGATACATCATATCGCAGTATCATAACACATGGCATAAAGATATACGTTCATCTCCCACCAACAAAACCAGCAATCATAAAGTCTGTGGGATAATTTCTACACTGGAGGAATTTGTCTACGATGACATAACTATTCCGCTGTCATATATCATTGCATAGAGTGCTCGAGATGTGGTAATTGCTTCATTCCTACTGTCTCATGGAAACATTATTAATATCTTGGAGACAGATGCCACATTCCTTTCTGATGTTTTTTTTATTTCTTTTTCATTCTTTTTCATACATTTTCTTATTCTTCTTTTTTTTCTGGAGTGATGCAAAACAAAAGCAGATAAGATCTGCTATGGAAAAAAAATGTCATGAATTTATATCATTATATTCATAAGGGACTTAATAAGTCCCAAAAAAAAATTCCTTCTTATTAATAAATTTTCGTATTTATCTTTTGCAAAAATAGGGGATAAGGTCTGCTGAGAAATATTCTTGTCATTAATATCATTAATTAATATCATACGCTTTAAACAGTAAAATGTAAAACACTGTAAAGAAAACATTGTGGAAGTCAATATATGAGGCGTGTTGTGGGAAACCCAGGCTTAATGCATGTGCATAAAATGTCATCCCGGATAATCCAGGACGACACTTTCCACCATTATGGTATTTTCTGTTTCAAGGAAGTTTCTTCTAAACATAACTCCACTGTAGGCGGAAAGTTCCGTCCTGGATTTGCCTGTGCGTACTGCACATGCTAATCCAGGACGACACTTTACGCACATGTATAAAGCCCGGTTTTCCCACGACACACCTCGTATGAAGATGTCTAAAAGTCAAGAAATCTATGTCCCGGTTAATACCTCATAGTCTACAAACTGTATTACAGGACATATTTTTACAGACACATGTGAAATCCATCAAGCATATTTTAATCTTTAGCACATGGGCCAAATGAATTATGACTTAATTTAAATGCCTATAAACTCACATATCAAAGATAATTAATAAGAATGTATTTTCTCTTATCCTCTTTTATTGTCTGTGAGTAAGCCATGTTAACCATAACTGATTTAATTAACAACACAGACATACCAATTTATTGCACGGTACATACCGAATCAAACATTGCTAATTTGTACAAAGTTGTTTGTGAAAACCAGGCTTAATGCATAGGCGCAAAATGATGTCCCGGAACATTTTTCTATTATTCAGACAATTCCTCTTAACAAAATACTGGAACCAAAATGTAACCTCACTTGAAAACATACTCAAGTTTATAAATAAAACTGTTTTCCTTACAAACTATTTACAAACTATATTTTCTTATCTATCATTATGCCAAAATTGCTTGCCTAACAACATCCGTCATTCGGAAAATTTGCTTAATCAAAGATAAGAAATTAGTAGCAGATATTTTGACGCTAGAAGTGTAATAATCCGCTAGAAGTGTAATAATCCGTCTTTCACCCAGAAAACAATTACTCATAGGAAAGTATTACCGACATATTCTCCATTCCCGATAGCGCAAATGGGAAACGTAATTAGATTTGATAAAGTTGCTTTATAAATTACTACGGTAGAAGTAAATTAAGCCAATTAGACGCATTTATTATCAAAGTGTTCGAAAAAATGTCTTTGGCTATGCTGGATATTTTTTGGATGCCATTAGGCCAACAACAAAAATTTGTTGATTTCCTTTTGCGTTCCCAAAACAATCTAGGGGGTGAGGTAAAAAATAACTTTTTTTTCTTGCACTTTTTTTTCTTTGCGGCATATTTACCACACAGTTAAGATTTATTTGACTGCATGTACAATTTTTAACGCGTCCAATGAACGAAACTGTATCTAACGGAGTGTCATTTGTAACCAAGGGCTCCTTTCTCATGTAGACTAATTTGAAATGTTTGCTAATTACCAAAAAGGCCCATATTAGCCAAAACTGCTCTTTTTACCAAAAGTCACAGAAAGTTAATGATCGATATGCAAAAATAACTTTGAGGGTCGTCGGACAAATTTAGGGGGGAATCACGTAAAAGGAAACAAACAACTTTTTTTATGCCTTACATTCAAAAGATGCAGATTTATTTCAGGGGTCGTATTCCAGAAACATTTTAAGTGAAATCTTATCCTTAGCCTTAAAATCGTCATTTTTCTTCAGTATTTTTATTCCATGTATGCATGAAATTCTGCCAAATGTATACTAATTATCAACTTATTATTGACTACTATTTACTTAACTGTAATTGGATTCATTAATTTATATCTAGTTTAAAAAATATTACCTTACAAAAATTGGAACTTAAGTGACAAATATTTTAAGATAAACTTAAGATGTTTCTGTAATATGGCCCCAGGCTTTGATCTTTTGTTTTAATACCAGTCTGATCCCCGACTTTACTGAAGATGCATTAATCATATCCGCTATCATGATTGTTTTAACACGTCATCTACAATTTATCATTGTCAGCTTATGGATATGATTTTTACAATAATTTTCTAGCAGGATAGAGATACTATGCCAGATTACAATTCACAATTTATCATAGTAAATACTGAAATATTCGCAACCCTATAAATCAAAGTCTTATATTAAAAACTTTACACCTTAAAAGAGTCACTCAGCATTGAAGCATTAATTTAAATATGTTACAAATATTAAATATAAAAAGTTCATAATTAAAAATCATGACAATATATTTTAGTCTTTGTTTTGTTTATTTTTCAGGTTTTTGTTGCATATATAATGTTAGAACTGAATGCAATCTAATTGTCTACATTGTGTGTTGTATTCACATCATGCTAGATGCATTGTTACGCTTAAATGACAATAAATGTTGTTGTTGTTGTTGTTATTAAGAAAAGACCAGCATTAAAGTTTCTTGCGACTATCATTCTGAAGAATTGTTAGATTTTTTATTTATTTTTTATCTATCTTTTCTTTCTTTCTCTAACATGTTCATAATTCACACCTTCAAGACAGACAATCTGAAAAATGGTCCATTAGTGTACTATTTTTTGTTTAGGCCACCCGACCTACCCTGAGAAAAAGCCCCGACCCTAGAAAAAAAAATTGAGTGGGTGAGATTTTTTTAATATTTATTTTACTTTTTTTCCAATAATTAAATTTTTTTGGATAAATATGTGTGTTGTTTTGATAGATTTCAAAACAATGTTTTATGATATTAGAGACAAGTTTTGAATATTTATTCAGTTTAAGAAGGCATGTAACCAGAAACAAACAATTTTTTTTTTACGCCTTATATCTTTAATTGCAGTGTCATATTTGATGTTATCTTTATCCTCTGATAAAATGAAAAGTCGAATTTGCTTCATGACTAATACTACAGATCAATTATCCCTAATACTGTTAAAGCAAGTCAGAAACAGTGAAATGTATCATCAACACCTGTGGGCGTGAAATTTTGTGTTTTTATTGGAACATGGAGGACATTATGGAAAACTATTAAAAATAACAAGATGAAATTGATGTACAGAAATCCTCAGGTAAAAACATCAATATCTCAATCTCACACATGTCATCCTTGCAGATAAATTGTTACACTTGGTGTGAAAATCAATGGTCCCAGAGTTAATGTACAGAGCTTAAAAATACATGAAATGGCTGGCAAGGCTGGGTTAAATGTGTTGGTTTCCCTGTGGTCATCCATGTCTACATTAATACTTAATGACCATTGGTTAATTAAGAATGAATTTAAATGGTCCTTATACAAAAATGTGTCTGGAATGGGAATAAATCAGTCCATAACTAGAATCTGTAAATCTCTCTTTTCCAAGGCTCAATTCTTGTGAGTCATTTTTTATCATTCAACCATTTATTAATTAAAAGTCCAATTCCCATAGCAATTTGTACTAATATGCATTAATATGCATTAACATTTATAATGATATCTTGCAGATTGGCTAGTAGAATGTGAAGTACCAGTTAACCTTACACACCGGTTGAATGATCTTTCTATAAGAAAATTAAAATTAATTTGTAATTCTGTAAGGCCGTACATACTTTTTATAGGAAAGGAAACCATAAAATATATGAGGCGTGTCCTGGGAAAACTGGGCTTAATGCACATGCGTAAAGTTTCCTACCAGATCAGCCTGTGCAGTCTGTACAGGCTGATCTGGGACGACACTTTCCGCTTTTATGGTATTCTCTGTTTCAAGAAAGTCCCTTCTAAACATAAATCCACCGTAGGCGGAAAGTGCCGTCCTGGATTAGCCCATGCGAACTGCTCAGGTTGATCCAGGACGACACTTTACGCATGTGCATTAAGCCCAATTTTCCCACCACACGCCTCATATTCATTATAACTGTAGTTAACGTACATGTAAGTTTATACATTTCATCTAAATAAAAATAATATAACTCATTTCTAAGGTTTCAGATTCAGTTTTAATTTTAATATTTGTCCCTAGGATCAGAGTTCAGGAAAATGTACAAGAAATAGTACAACCTCACGTCCAGAACATAAACAAACAAGAGTGTACACAACTTTCCTATGTTCTCCCACCTGTTACAGAAAAATGCAATTTATATGAGGGGCGTCGTGGGAAAACCGGACTTAATGCATGTGCGTAAAGTGTCGTCCCAGATTAGCCTGTGCAGTCCGCACAGGCTAATCCGGGAAGGCACTTCTGCTTTCATAGTATTTTCTGTTTCAAGGAAGTCTCTTCTAAACATAAATTTATTCACTGTAGGTGGAAAGTGCCATCCTGGATTAGCCTGTGTGGACTGCACAGGCTAATCCGGGACGACACTTTACGCACATGCATTAAGACCGGATTTTTCACGACGCGCCACATATTATGTTCAATAACTTTAAAATTCATCAGGGCACATAGTCACCAACCCATTCTTAGACTTAAGATTAAAGAATAGATATGAGGCGCATCGTGGGAAAACCGGACTTAATGCATATGCGTTAAGTGTCGTCCCAGATTAGCCAGGCTAATCCAGGACGGCACTTTCCGCCCACAGTGGATCTATGTTTAGAAGAGCCTTCCTTCAAACAGAAAATACCATAAAAGCAGAAAGTACCGTCCCGGATTAGCCTGTGCGAACTGCACAGGCTAATCCAGTACGACACTTTACGCACATGCATTAAGTCCGGTTTTCCAACAACGTGCCTCATATAGACATAGACACAAGAAAAAATACTTGTGCATTCTCATTTATTCCAAGTACCAATGTCACTTATTAAATTCATTAAAAAGTTGTTCTTAATTATAAAGAATGTTATTTAAACCTATTTATTTTAAGGCGATTGCATTAAAAGCCTAAGATTTATATAGAGACACTCTCGAGTCTGTTTCCTAAGATGAACCACTACTTGGTGTCCCTGGAAAGATCTTGACAATGCTCCCTGAGTGGGGATCGAACCCGTGACCTCCCGCAAGGTCGCAAGGCGGACACCATATCAACTATGCCAACGCGACCTCTAATAAAAAATGTTGTAATTTAGAAAGTGAGTGAATACCAAGAGAGATTAAAACTTACAGCACTCTTAAATCATAACAGTTTTAAGACTATTCTTTAGTCTTAGTCTCAAGTCTCAGAATGGGTTGGTGAATACCGACCCAGTTTTTCATGTTGAAACCGATCCCATGTTATGGTGCTTCTCGTCTCTCACATTTTGTACCTTGCTTTGCGGGCATTTAAAGTTTTGCAAATTTTCATATACACTGTGTTCCGATGGAGTCGCGGTACTTGCGATTTTTTGAATAACCAAAATGGAAAGATAACACTTACAGCTTTCAATAAATGATTATAAGGTGTAAAAATGCCTTAAACACACATGGCAATCAACAAGCAAAACACCAAACCACACAACACGGTCTAAATTTGACAACTTGGACGCGGAAAAGGAAATAAGTTATGTACAAAACCCACGTGAAAATACTCCTACTAATTTGGCACAGACGACAGAGTAAAAACAATATCTTAAATTCTGCAATGAAATTGGATGAGTCTCTTAGAAGAAATGCATTATACAAGCATGTTTAAGCAAAAACGAATGTACTTTGCAATATTCTATGCATTTTCAGATAGTTTCAAAAGAGGTGGGTTTTGTTTACAAGAAATGTCCACTAGATGACGTTTATTGTTTACCGTGACACCGTCCGTACCGCGACTCCATCCGAATAGAGTATACTAAAGATACAATTTTCGAATTTGAGTTGTTTGTCTGCATTCATTGAATAACGATTTTGAGTTCTGATGCGTATGAATTAAACCAAGAGGGCGTTAGCATCAGATCGAACAATCATTGTTTATTTCCAGATAAAGAACAATAAAGCAAAAACTATTTTGATTCTAACATGACCTGACAACACATTCTGCAATTACAATGCAAACTATATTGCACAGTTTCGGAACTACTTTTTTTGAGTTGTTTTTTGGCAATTTAACGGAAAATCATTTAATCTTTATTGTGGTATACAAGGCCACCGGCTCATACACAAAATGTTCTACAAATATATACATGTGCAGTCGGTGATAAGAGTGCGTACTAACACAACATAATATGTTTGTGGCGATAATTATAATGGTAATGATATGGATACTAATGGTAACGATGATGTTGATGATGATGATGATACTAGTGATAGTAATTAAATGAACAAATAATTATATGACGTATATGCCCTAATGGGTAAAAAAAGTGAGAGAAAACAAGTGTACATGCATGGAACAGGAGTCGAGACAACAAACTTCTATACAATAGTAAAGAAATGAAGCATTATACTGTTCAAAATAAATCTTTTAAACATAATATAAACGATATACTTATATTACGAAAATATTTACTTCATGTGTTAATACATTTATGATTAAATAAATTGTATTATGTCAAGATATATGATACTGTCTTCATAATTTCATTACCATACTAAAAATCGTGTTACGTTATTATGTACAAAAATGGTTGTAGAAGTATAAATATACATGCAGAGGTATAAATATACATGTAGTTGCAAAATATAAACATTTAAAGAATAAATGGGTTCCCCTAGCAACTATTGGTGAAAGCGAAAAAATAGATGCATTTAAAAAACAACAACAGCAAACTAATTAGTATTACATATTCTGCGTAACATGTCATTTTCTATAAGATTGGAAGGTTTCATTTTTATATCTGCCTTTCTGTCAGTAGGACAACATTTTCATGGGGAAACATGCATTCCTTATGAATACCCCAGTGAAACACCAATTACACATTTTTGCGCAACAACGTTTTTTTCCCAACTGACAAGTCCATTCTACTTGACGAGAACATTTACTCCTGTACTATTACAGAATGTTAGTTACGCTGAAGAATAAAAAATAATTTTCCGCCTGACATAAGCAACAACACTTTTTGTGCTGATTGTGTTGAATGAGGCGGTAAATCTACTTGATTAATCTAATCTTACACTGTAAGTGTACAACATCATATTTCCCGGAGAGATGGATTTCCTCAGGGTGTGAGATGAATGGTTTATATGTTGATTTACTTTCATATTTCTCAGAATTATGGTCTTCCCATAAATTCCTATTTCAAATCTGATTGACAAGAAAATAAATAAAGCCAGGAACTTTGTGTGTGTGTGGATGATTCAGTTTGGTATAGAACTTTGTCGGAAATTCTTCAGAAGCTCATTAATAAAAATAATTTAGCATGAGGCCAAAAAAATTATTTCTGTTTTTCGGGCAACCCGACCCTACCTAGCGAAAAAACCCAGACCTGAAAAGTTTGTAGCGATAATTGTTTTCTATGAAATCAGTATTCGTGAGATTTTAGATAATTTTCAATGTTTTTTTTTTACCCAAATGTGTCTTTAAAAAGGAGTAAAAAAAACAACTTTATCCCGACCCTACCTAACTTTTTTGAGACCGTTGCCCGAAACACACAATTTTTATTTTGGCCTGAGAGTCGTTCATTTACATTGACTGAGCAATACCCTGTAGGAAGAATTGAGAGGAAACACACAATTTTTATTTTGGCCTGAGAGTCGTTCATTTACATTGACTGAGCAATACCACGTAGCAAGAATTGAGAGGAAACACACAAGTTTTATTTTGGCCTGAGAGTTGTTCATTTACATTAACTGAGCAATACCAAGTAGCAAGAATTGAGAGGAATAGTCACTGCTATGTGTAGAGTACATTAATTTTGAACCGTTGCTATATATATGCTCTCATGTTATGACTGCAATATGTTATGCACTTTTAATCTCAAATAAAGGCCATATTTGTACTCTAAATTAACAAAACTGCAAAAAAAATGAGATTTCAGATTTTGCTATAACTGTATGTGTGTTCTATTAATACAATGCAGCAATAAAACAACCATATTATTTTTAAATTTATAAGCCAATATAATGAATGAGAAATTTGCTATTAAAGCCTAAATGTTGTCTAATTCCTATATTTGACATAATTACTATGCTCCTAGATATTCTATAATGCTCTTGTAAGTGCCAAATTGTAGAGTCAGTGTTCATTCTGGGCAGGTGGGCCAATGGCCCATCAGCCACAAAATCAGTGCGCCATTTAACGGTTTTCTTGGGGGGGGGGGGGGGTTCTTATTTTGCCTAGGAATTTTGGTGGAAAATTCAAAAGATTTTGTCCCTCAATGCTCTCTTTATCTGCTTTTTGCTTTGACATCATTTTTTTTTCTTATTAAAATCAACTGAAACCGCATGCAAATTTCAGACAGCACTGTTCGCAATTTGTGATGATGTAAGCGAGGCCAAATGGCGCGTGACCTTTATCGGCCAATAAAATCACTAGTTATAAATCAGTGCGCCCACGGTAGCCTAGCAACTGTTAATTTCCACTAACAATCCGGCTATGTGATGTTTACAATTCACAATACAATTTTCGATAATTTTTATGTGAAAAAAAATCACCTGCAAATGGAATTTTAGATGCGCCAGTTATATTTATCAAGTGCCCAAATGGCCCACTGACAGTATTTTTGTTGCGCCCATTTATTTTTTGGCCGGAATCCCGCAAAGGCGCAGTCCAGAATGAACACTGTAGAGTAATTAAACTGTTACAGAAATATTTTTGTAGGTTTTTTCACCTTCTGTATTCTGTATAGACAATTGTTCAATTGCTTAAATAATGCACCTATCAATATTTTCCCCCAGGGGGGGAGCGTCAGGCAATCCCTGGGGAATTTGACTAATTGTATTTTGGGGAATCTAATTCCCTACCCTAGAGTCAAGCATTTTTGTCTAAATCCCCTCAATGGGGGTTGCTTAATTGGTGTATCAAATGGTTTTGTGTATCAAATGGTTTGGTGTATCAAACAAAGTATATTACCCTGGGACCCGGAATCATTCGGTGTGTCAAAATCCCGCCTGTCCTGTCGGGAATCGCTTTCAGTCTAAAGTCCTGTATATGCCCGCCGCTCCCCCCCTGGGGGAAAATATTGATAGGTGCATAAAGGACTATGAGCTGATAAAAAGAACTTTTCACTATTGTTGATGAAGTTTCATAAACATTGTATTCAACTTTATATTGCCTCTTCAGTATTCACAAATAAATTGTAAAATCAGAGGACCGTCAGTCCACCAAGCCAGCTAAAAAGACCCCACCGGATCACAATTAAGTGCACCATAGTTTGGAACTTTTCTGTCACTCCTCTGTATTCAATCTGTAACTTAAAACAATAGTGTTGTTAAGACCTTTTTCTCTCATTAAATTGGAAATATATTTTCTCTACCACATTGCTCCTGGCATTGCAAGGGACCTTAACTTGATGGACAGCAGGTCCAGTAAGCTTACAAATTTTGATGGACCTAGCAAAAATTTGGTGTACTCCGTCCATGGTCTACTGGTTTGTTGTGAAGATTGCCCTATTAGATTCCCTAGATCCAGCTTAATGAGTGAGTATAAATTGGCCTTATGCGTTCAAAGCCTGCACAGTGGAAATCATATAATTAGATCATGATAAAACTAAGATACAGCTGATCACAAGGGGTTTATCTAATTGGTCTGGTGTCCAGTTTGGCCACTATCAGGGGTGACCCTGACCCATGGCATAACTGGCACAGGGAAACATGCTGCTGGCCATTGTCTCCTTTCATTTGCAATCAGTTTATCTGATGCTCAATCTATTGTTGTCCTGGATGGCATTGGTCAGTCTGGCTTTACTCTGACCAAGTGACCACTATCTGACCACTTCTGCAACAGTCAGTGTTGCAGAAGTGGTCAGATAGTGGTCACTTTTAACAGTTTAGCAAAATGAAACATAATCATACCAATAACTTTTACTGAATCTTGGGCCTAGAAAAATTTAAAACTTACAAACTGACAGTTGGCTGGTAGAGTACTGGTTTTACCCGTGTGAATGTACTTGAGAATTCTAAAATACTACATAGTTATCTCTCAAGTATAGCAATATTTTTTATTAAAGTTCTACAAAATAATTAACATTGATTCATGCTTGACAAAATTTATATTTATCTACATGTAGGCACCTCTGAGAAGTTTTTACAATGTCATGAAAAATCACATTTACTCGCATCTCATAATTTAATTAACGTATTTACCGCAATTATAACATTATTATGCAAAACTTTGCCTAAAAGTTAATAGTTAAACATTTTGTATAACTTAACTGAAAGTTAGCAGCACTTCAGAAAATCTTAATCCCCATATATTTACAAAGAGGAACTTGGATTATGAACTTGGTCATATACAACACAAATACTGTCAGTGTCACACTTTCTCGATCATCTCTAATAACATGTTATCAAAATAATGGCTCAATAACAAAGTATAACAAGATAAAAATTCATCCAACAAGATACTAAAGTGGCAGCCATGATAGCAGGAATGACCACTAAGATAATGAAATGACCCCAAAGATAAAATGGGCCCACTTGTAGAGTAAGTATCAGTTTACAAAAGCAGCACCAATTACAAGCAGGGATTATTGTGTACAAACATTGGATCCAGGTTGTTGTCAGTGAAGAAGGATGCAGGATTTTATGCTGACCAGGTGGTTTTGATAACAGGCCCTTGTTGGTCAGTTCAAGTGGTCAGTTTAGGGGAGGCTCATCCTGTTGGTCATTTTGGTCAATGTATCAAAATAAAAGTCATCTTAGATGGTAACATTTATGTCATGTCAAGTGGTTAGTTTAAGGGCCAGTTATAATTGGGTAGGGTCACTAGCAACTTGCTATCAAGTGGTCATTTTAAGGGCCAGTAATAACAATGTATCAGATCACTACTATGTTATTGTCAAGTGGTCATTTTAAGTGCATGTAATAATCAGGTATGGTCACTAGCAAGTTGTGATCAAGTGGTCAACTGTATATCTGTTAGTGATATTGAAAGAAGTTAACAAAGTAAGTGGTTAGTTTCCACTGACTGGTTTAGCACTACAAAATTTTCTATTTCACTTTCATACAGTTCTGAAGAGGGTGGAAGCTAAATACAATAATTATTATCAAGTGGTTAGTTTTGGGTAACTGGTCACTGTGTGTGGTCAGTGAAGATTGTTTGGTAAGCCACCAGTCAAGGAGCAGATTTGTATGGAATTATATGTTTATTCAAATACTTTTTTCCAGGACTGTGAGTTCCAACAAATAGACTCTCTACTTTACTATGTAACATCATGCCTCTTATTTACCAAACAACTCTACAATCCCCTACTTATTTAACAACCTGACACCTTATTTAAACATTAGGTGCAGCTCCAATTGTACAGCTCTTAGATAAAATCAGTAAAGAGGTTTTAATAATACATCCAAACAAACATATCTGAACCAAAAATGTGGGCTGATTATCATAAGCCTTTGGGGTCAGTTTAACCATTTACCGCCTCTGAATACAACAAAATAAATTATAACAGGTTTTCCAGCAGTCTTCACCATTTGTCAAAAAAGTCATAAATTGCCTGCAATTCATAAATCAACTGTCCTGTGGACTGGCCCTCTAAATCAAATGACCATCACTCACTGGTCACTACAACAACTGACCAGTGGTCAAGCCATCAGTTTGGACACCCCTGTCATGCAGCTACCAGCCACTGACCACACATCCAGGCCAATAAATTACTAAGCCAACACTGAACCCTGGACAGGGGTCATTAGCTCAAATTTCTGACTGATTACAAGTTGTTTATGGTCCCCAGAATAAAGGAGGCTGCACTTACAAATTCATAAATGATTTTTGTTGCTCTATAGATCATAGAAGGGCCATACTTAAGATGTCATCTTGATATCATAGGAACTTGAATTTTATGCATATTTTTAATAATAAATGACACTGCTCTAAAACTTTGTTAGCTTACACTAGCTGTAACAGTGAGCATGTACAGCACAATGACAGGGGCTGGTTACAGAGTCAACATTGTCCATACAACAAATACAATTTTGTAACGAAATGAATTTATCTTTTTTTTATCAAACTAATCTGCTTGAAAAATAAGATTTCAAACGGCTAATAATTCTGAAATCCTGACCTTCTTGAAAAAGTTTGATAATCTATCATATATTCTGAGTTTCATTTGATTGCTATAGAAAGAACATCAAGGCATCTAAAATATGAAGCATTTATATTTATCCTAACTATACTTCTCTACCATCTTGCTATAAAAGAACAATCATACCCCCCCCCTCTCCCATTCACATTGTTTCACCCATATCACAATACAAACTGTCAAAAAGCCAATAAATGTCTCCCATAGTGCATATGTTCTCTCTGGAATATCTTGTTTTTAGAAGCCCATTAATGGAACCAATATGTGTCAAAAGACATGTAAATCAAACCATGAAGATATGATTTTAAAGCATGTCAAACAAAGCCATTAGTCCATTAGACTTTGCAGAATGTTTCATGCAGAAAGGTGCTATCCTTTGGAAACAATTCAACATCATACAGCACTGTTCTTTATAAGCCTTCGTTTTGCAAAATACTTCCAGAAATCGAGTGATAAGTAACCAAAACCTTGTAGCCTGTATGTTTGCACGAATCATAATACATTTTTTATGTGCAAGCTAATTTGTGAAATCCAGCTGAAACCACAAGTCTGGAGTGTTACATGTCTGTGAACAGTCTACTAGAGTGTTGCCTTCAAACACTATGAATGGTATAAATACTGGAATCAGTTGCCTAGGAACAAAACAATAAAGTCAACGAATTTGAGTGCAAAATGTTTTTTAAACTTTAAGCCAGCTTGTTAAAGGTAATGTGCAATACATCTTGCATTGAACATTTTGTGTACAGACACACCTAGTTTGATTCAATTATTTCAAAATATTGTACAACCATGGCAACCAGAGCTGTTTGGCAGTAATGTGTAAACTGCTTGGGGATGCCAAACATCTGGACTGTGATGACAGTGTCACAGCAAAGCAGCAATATTTTATGATATTCCACTGAGCAGTAAATACATCTTCACTCAAATCTGCAAAACATCAAATATTCTACAACATTTATGATTTAATGCTGCCTGACCCTAACACAAATCACCAAGTAATGATTTACCTCTCTCTGACCATGAACACAAATCACCCACCCCTTGTCCAGAATGGGTGAAATGTAACCTCCAGCCACCATGGCAGCCTGGTGCATGCTGGGAAACAGACCATTCCAAAACTGACCACTGGTCACTCAGACTGGACATTAATCATGTCTTTGTTTGCTGTGGGTCAGATTTTGACATCCTATTAAATTTTGTGCTGTGTTTGCTGTTGGAGGAAATAGGTTCTGTCAGGAGCTCTGTTTGTTTGTGATATTCTTTTTGACATGTGCTGCTGCCTTTAACCAGGCCAGTAATTAATTTAGGAACTGGACTGCTAACTCTAACTGTACTTCAAGAGCCTGAAACTGGTGTTGTACTCTTGCACTCTAGGACCAGGAAATTCAACTTTCTTTTATTGAGGCAGATTTTACATGACATGTTCATGGTCCTTTGATTCCCAATTAGATCTAAAACAATTCTTTGCTGAATACAAAGCAGGTCATTCTTTTTTCATATTCATTAAATTCATAAATGGACATGTTTCTCAGCATGTCTATGATTTTCTATACTAAAAATTTAAATTAAAGTACTCAAGGTGATGTCAAATTTAAAATATACAAACATTAACCAAACTGTTCATAGCTGGAGACTACTCTTCACTAAACGGACCCTAACAACAATGTTCAAGACACAGGACACCAGTAAGCTACAAATAGCCCTATATCATGTCATGTACCAGTACTTCATGGAAATAATGTGACTGCCACAATGATCACCACCAATAAAAGATCAACATCTCCAAATCCTCCAAGCCGATAAAACCCTGCAAATGGACTTCTAATGGTATCCCAGCATGCAATCTTGGGTGTCTGTAGGCCATTGGGATTCCCTTCAATGTGCTGGGGAATTGTTTTCCAATGGTAACCAGGAGAATATTTTTTGACAGATAGCTCTGCTAATTGGTTTTGCTGCTCAGCTACATTACTTTAGTTCTAGTTATTACATTTCTTCACCTATTTGTTAGAAAAAAAAGCCAAATAATTTTACAGACAATTGTTAATTTTGGCATAACAGGGAACTAAATATCTACATTTTTATAATTTTTGACGATTTATTTTATAATTACTTCATAAATGAAAGTAAAGTACCCCAACTTTATAATCTACACGTAAAACACTTCTACATTTGTATGATAACTGAAATAACTTCTCTGCCCAAATCAATACAAAATCTATAAGCTGCCCACAACACTTAATATTGACCTTTCCAAATCTGCAAAATCAGCATGCATCTCAACCTATGAAGCCAGAAAACATAGATAAGGCATGTTTTAATCAAGCAATCCACAATGCCCTGAGATATTGGACATGACCAATGGATTCCAAATCTAGGAATCTGAGGAAACCCAGACCTGACAAGAATCCATCACTGGTCAGCATTGGATTGAGGTCCAGCAAAACTTAACATCAGCTTGGTATGCTCAAAACTGGGTGTACATGTAGGTATTGTGAAATGTTATTTAGGATAGGTTTTTGAATTTATCATCTTTCTTATCAGGATTGGTAGATCTAGTCAATCCATATCATCCAGTCTTGATCCAAAACTTTCAGAACATTGGGGCAATTGGACAATGAATGCATTACTGTTCAAAATGAAACTCTTGTTTAAACCAACTTGTTTGCAAACTGATATCTACAGTGTGTCTTTTTGGAGTTCTTTTTATCACCGTTTTCATCTAGTTGAGCTGTGTGTGACATCCCAATGAAGTTCATTTATAATAATTAAAGTTCATGCCTGAAATATGATTCTTAACAAACATACCGAATGCCAACAGCAATGCTTTATTTGAGACCATTTTATCTACATAACTGCCAATTAAAGACAACCATATCATTAATCAATTAAAAGTTATTTTACAAGAAAAAACAGTTCCCTTAGTACTCTGTAATTATCTTTATAAACTGAAAGTCTCAACTTCATATTGGGACCGGTTATTTACCCACAAACCAATCTTAATCATTCGAAACACCTCCCAACACCTTACGGATTGTCACCAATTGAAATTCGACACTTAAAGCGTGACACTTACAAAATGTGGCTAAATAAGTAACGGAATACTGATGTAATATAAAGCAAGCTGTCTGTCAAAAACCCGCAAAAAATTCATCTTCAGTTTGATCCATCCATCATCATCCCCTGGTGTCTGTTTCATTAGGAACAAATTTAATCCCATAAACAAGATATATAGAGCAACATCATATTACACTTCATTATAAAACCTTCATTTTTCAGCATTTAGTTCTCACTCTTTTCTTCAAGGTCAAAACTCTATTCAAATTCAGCTCCGATCACTTACAAGCTCTTTCCTTTAATTGGACTCTAAATACGTTTAACATGAAATGTTTGCCATATTAGACTTGCAAATACTTCTAATAAATATTAACACTCAGTGTTACACACTGTTTAACGATCTTTCAAAAGACTAAGATCATATTTACCATCTCTGGAGGCTTCAAGCAGGGAGATGCTATGAATCACTTATTTTTCATACAAAATGTTCAACAACAAAGCTCACTCACGGTCAAGTTCTTGAGTTCACTTTACATACAAATGGCCATCATAAATAAAATCTATACTGGATCTGAATTACTACTTTAAATATCACAAACCTTTCCCCATGGCTGTAGTGACTTTATGTACAGGGGTTCACATCTCGGGACGATTGATGACCACCAGCAACAATACGAAACCAGTGGCCCAAAGTTAAATTCAAACTCTTTCTAGGACCTTAATAATTAATTATTTGTTAATAAGTCATTTTTACGATACTTATATACTAGTCATGGTAACCACCAGCAACACAATCATATAAAACCTGTGGCCCAATGTTAAATTCCAATCAAACTCTTTCTAGGACTTTAGTAATTACTTATTTTTTGATATGTCATTTTAACAATGCTAACATTCTTATCATCTTAACAATTTCAAGAGCAGTATGTATACATAAAATACATAGGCCTATCTTGTTAACAGTCAATAATATAGGTTACAGATATTAACAAACATAAATTAATGACAGTTTGATGCAGCTGTGTGTTCATATAGGTGTTAAATTCCCAAAGAGAGGATAGCTTCAATTTTAATTTTACACACCTTAAATTTTCAGCGTTTCTAAAAACAAAACCAGACTGTTTAATCATTTTGTTCCGATTTCAATCACAGACTGGTCAAGCCAATTTGCGAAACCAGTATGTTTTGTTTTCTTCGGTCAAGGTCAGAGGTCACTGACAGACTGTACCATCTGCATTGTTAATTTAATTGTAATTGAAAATAATCAAATTAGAATTTGTAATGAAATTTGGTGCAAGTTGGTGGTAGGGTACATTTCACAAACCGCCATGTTACATTTTCATTAGGACTGTGTTTATCTCAATGACAACGTTCTGTCCCTTCTCGAAAAAGTGTATTTAATACGCATTTAATGCATTTTAAATGCTGCAGTATTGACACCATATTTCTTCTGCGTTAAATATGCGTTTAATACACTTGAAAATGCAGAAAAAATACACTTATTAAACAAAAAAGTGTATTTGTTCTGCATTTTCCCTCCATTAACACACTTAAGTGCATTTAAAGTGCATTGTTCTCCATGAAAAATGCACTTTTTCTTCAAGTATATTTTTAGTGTATTTTCCAGAGCATTAATAAACTTTTTTGTAAAAAAAGCAGAAATAGTACACAAAGTGTACTAAAAGTGTATTTAATGCGCATTTACCACAGAAAAAAATATGGGGCCAATACGGCAGCGTTTAATACGCTTATTCGAGAAGGGATATTGCCAAGAAGAACAAAATGGAACCACAATAGACCCCAAAAATTAATTATTTCATGATCTGTTCTAAGTCGTCAGACCATCTTGAAATTACCACAGCATGATACTCCAATATATGATCCCATGATAACAGCATGATACTCCAATATATGATCCCATGATAACAGCATGATACTCCAATATATGATCCCATGATAACAGCATGACACTCCAATATATGATCCCATGATAACAGCATGATACTCCAATATATGATCCCATGATAACAGCATGATATTCCAATATATGATCCCATGATAACAGCATGATACTCCAATATATGATCCCATGATAACAGCATTATACTCCAATATATTATCCCATGATAACAGCATGATACTCCAATATATGATCACATGATAACAGCATGATACTCCAATATATGATCCCATGATAACAGCATGATACTCCAATATATGATCCCATGATAACAGCATGATACTCCAATATATGATCCCATGATAACAGCATGACACTCCAATATATGATCCCATGATAACAACTAAAAGTGGGTTCTTATGTTCAAATGTCATTGATGGATTTTTTAACCCACATAATAAAGACCTAAAACGTTGAATATAATTATATGTTGTACATGTTTGTACATTTATTCTATGTATATGTTTGGCAATAAACCTGTAGAACTATGGTGAGTGGGTTAAAATTACAAGAACCACATGATAATGGAATCCATTTGATCTTCTTGGACTGGTACCACAAGATCCACACAACAACTCTTCCAGGGCAAAGATGATCAGGGTAGGTCTAATTAAAAGGTAACAATAAACCAGTCAAACTGAAAACTTCAAATCAAGAATTCCCAAACCAGTCTGGGAGTCTAGAAGCCCACACCCTAGAGTCTTTATGGATGGGTTACACACAAATTGAAATTGGCAGACAACACAGGTGTTATATAACTTGAAAGTTGTTGGCCTTGTAAACTAATTACAGGAAGCAACCTCATGGAATCCTGTTTTAAATCACAGAATGAGTAAAACACAACAACAGATTAGCAGGAATTTGTATACAAACCATTCCATACCATGCAAATATATAACATAACCAATGTGCAATAGGGAACATGTAAATGCATGTAAGCGTGCTTTAAACATTAAGGTTTGATTAGATACTCTACATGGAACAAAGTTTCCTTTTAAACCGAGTAGACCAAGATATGTAAATGAACCTTAACTTAAATATAGTTTAAACATTTGTTCCACTAATACATAATACAAAATGCATGATCACATAATTAGTTCATATTGTATTAAATATGACTGGTAACAAAATCATCACCTACTACACTATGATCTAATTATGTATTATATACAAAAGACCTTGAAAAAGTTGTCATACATCAAGGAAGAGACTTCACAAATGACTCCACAAATTAAAATTCACCATCCTGTAAGCTAGTGCTAATGGCCATCAATGCAAAGAATGTAAACAAAGAAGTCAACATTGAAGAAGTAAATGTAAAATTAAGAGGTTTCCCAACAGATTTATAGTTCTGCAGCCAATTAAGCCTTGAAATGGGCTGGCATAATAGGACTGATTTATGTCTGCCAGTATAACAAATGGGCTTTGAGGAACATTTTTCCCTGAGTATTCCTTAGAATTGGTAAGAAATTTCAGGAGCAAATGTTGCCATAGGTTCTCCATTTGAAGTAAATCAAACATGGCTTGCATGTTATTTGCAACTGAATACTTGATGTATTTTATTTCTTTCATAACAGATACACATTTTGCTGAAGAAATATCTAAATACATTCATTCATTTCTATCACTTTGCTGATCAATCTTATATTGGCCTATATGTGCTGCACCAGATTATCTCACAAGGTGCTGCAGCCCTCATAAATCACAGCTGATAAGCCACAATCAGGCTTGCAATGATACCACAAACCTGGTGAGCCCAGCCACACAGGCTTATCAGCTTCCTTTTTGTAAAAAAGATGTCAAAAACATTAACAGACAATGTGTTCTGAGCAGTGTGTTCCCATACCCCCCCCCCCCCCCCCACACACACACCACCACCACCACTATTTTGGGTCCACTTTTGTTGTAAGCATTTTGTGCACCTTACTGACCCTAAGGTACAAGGGAGTTGGGGCTCAATCACATTTAGCAAAGTAGCACATAGATTTTTTACGGGTTTTTTAATGTTATTAAGTTGGAATATTTATAGGTGTCTTCCATCAGCAAAATGGACTGAATGAATTTTACTTAATTTATAGAGTAAATTTTACATCTGGATTTTACCCCAATTTCTGGGACTGTGGCTTCCTTCCCTATCTTCTGAAAAACATTTACCTGCTTTGTTATTTTCTTTGAAATCTTTAATTGATTATAATTCTTTATTTATATCAATTAATGCAAGATATTATGACATATACATTCACCAGAAATGTGGAAGTGAAAGAAATAATACCCAGTTTGATTCACAAAGATTAGTGACACAGTCTAAAGATAGGCTATGTCATTAACAAGTCAAAATTAAGATAGTTGAAGATCAGAAATTCCAGCCTGCCAATCCAATTAGTACCAACAACAGCCCATGGTTGAAGAGGTCATCCTAATATTGCAAACACAAAAGCCTCTCTGTGTCCCTTTGTGTCCTCCAACACCACTTAGGTCTTGTCGGGGGATGTTTTCTGTTCCCATTTTGACCAAATTTCAGCTCCATAGCAGAAAAGCTGAATAAACAGTCAGTTGAAATTTGATTCCCAGTTGCCTCTATTTCAGTATTTGCCCTTAATTAAGAAAAGCATGGCTTTATTGGAGTACAAATAAAGGGAACAATTGCTCAAACATCATGCTGGTCACTGTACCATTTGGACAATAAGGCCAAGCAAAAGAAAGCTTGTTTAATGTAACCCAAAGGAATTTTTCTGAGACCATTTAGCCACGCTTCTAACATCAGAAATACAAAGCTGAACTTTTCCAAAAATGTCAGGAAATTTAGATAAGTTTGTTTGGCCTCAAACAAGTTTCTTTTCTTTACAATTATTTTATCAGATGATTTGGGCTGCATGCTGAACAAATATTATAATGATTTTCAAGCAAACACCATCTGTGGCAAGATGAAATCGGAAATATGTTGTTTATTAATGGCTGTACTTCAATATAAGTCATTAATTTTATATCACGTGCAATGGTCCAAACAGTTTATGTAAAAGAACGAAAGCTTCATTGCAAACAACATAATTTCAATACTTGTAATAAATTATAATATAAGAAAAGTATATTTGAAATTTATCATTAATAAAACTGATGTCAGTACATCATCGAGTAAGTTTAATTTGTGACCATTTAACTTTTCAATGCAGTAGATGATTCTTAATTTGTTTTCTCATTTTTCACAGCTACTGGTTAACGCAGAATACAGAATTTGAAAAATTTAAACAATTATATACTCATTTATCTTGCTTCAATTAGCGTAGAGGGGTATTCAGTCAGTGAATAGTCCTGATGTTCGGTGAAACATTTTAACAATTATCGTCATCATACCAAAATTTCACAACTCATTACCCGTCAAATTGATAAATGAACATGCTATAGTGGTGGTTTATTTTTGACCGCAAAACTGTGGAAAGATTTGAGTTGTGAATAAATTTAAATGAGCTGATTTCTATCAAAGCTGTAGATTAATTGGCTGTTTTAGCAATCGTAGAAAATTGATGAAATGATCTTTATCACTGAAATTGTGTCAAAATGGTGATTACGCATTTCCCCCTGCTAATGACAACACATATACATGTATGATACTTGGCTGAATTACTTATTACTTAGTTATTTATTCAATGAAGTCAACATATATTTATACATCGTTGTTGATACAAGGCGGAAGAAATTTATGTAAAGCAATGAGGTTTGGGTGTATGATGTCATAAGAGTCATAAATGTAATGTATGGTGTCCTATTGGGGTCAATGGCTGCTGAGGTGGACAAATTATTGAACGTTGAAAATGTCCATGTTCCATTCCCCACCCTGTAGCGATACAAGTTTGGAAAGTTGTAATAATACTCGATGTTTAGGTAACAAAAGGAATCTCTGGTTCTACCCTCCAATGCATTACTATCAAAATTATTTATTTCTCACTTACATAGAATACCTGCGAAAAAATTCAGTATAACTAAACTAAGCAACATTTTGTATCAATGCTACACTAATCTATCACTAGTTAGAAGAAAACAAACATATTAGTAAATAATATTAGTAAATAATATTAGTATTTTAAGAGATTCTTGAAGATAAAATAACATAAAATGTATCTTAATAAGTTAATGTATTGTTACAGATATGTAGACACATATTTTTTACACATTAATATTTAAAACGTATACATGACCTTGGTTAAAGCTATTTCAGTGTTATTTCAAATATATTTAATGAAAAACAAAATATTGAAAATAATCATAATAATAATTATATGCTTTTTTAGTGTTTATATATTCTAGTATATTAATGAATGTTATGAATCAATGATGATTAAAACAAAGTAGTAGTGTTAGTAATCAATATAATTAGTGGTTAGGCCAAAAAAAAAAAGTTCTGTTTCTCAGGTCTCCTGCCCAAAAAAAGGGTCGGTAGGAAGGGATTTTTGTTATTTTATTTTATTTTTTTATGATGGGAGAATGGTTTGTGTTGTACACGGTAACAGTCTTTTTCAGTCTTTATTATTTTTGGACCAAAAATATGTAGGGTCGGCAGCAAAAGTAAAGGGTCGGTCGGGAGACCAGAAACGCGACTATTTTTTGGGGGGAGCATTATGATCAATGTAAACACTTTACAAGAACAAGTAACAACAAAATGTTGAATCATGATCTGGACTAATATTGACCTGTAAAGATCAGGATCTAGATAGTATGTGGAATTCTCTTTATCATGATCTAGACTAATATTGACCTGTAAAGATCAGGATCTAGATAGTATATGGAATTCTCTTTATCATGATCTAGACTAATATTGACCTGTAAAGATCAGGATCTAGATAGTATATGGAATTCTCTTTATCATGATCTAGACTAATATTGACCTGTAAAGATCAGGATCTAGATAGTATATGGAATTCTCTTTATCATAATCTAGACTAATATTGACCTGTAAAGATCAGGATCTAGATAGTATATGGAATTCTCTTTATCATGATCTAGACTAATATTGACCTGTAAAGATCAGGATCTAGATAGTATATGGAATTCTCTTTCTCAAAATCATTTAATCATATCCTTCGCTCCAAACTGACACATATTTATGTTAATCTAAAATAATGTTAATTAAGCCACAAATGTTTATCTATTAAAATGTTAATGAAAAATGAACACAATAATCTTTAATCAAAATACTGGTTTGTTTTGTTCTGTTTTTTTGCTTTTTGTAAAACAAATCATTGGCAAACACAGGATAAAATCACCAATAGTCACAACCCAAGGCAGTAAAGAAATTTAATCCAAATTAAAATTGATTTGATTTAAGTGAGCTCTTTTACTGGAATCTGATTTTAAATATGAGGCGCGTCGTGGGAAAACCGGTCTTAATGCATGTGCGTAAAGTGTTGTCCCGAATTAGCCTGTGCACTCCGCACAGGCTAATCGAGGATGGCACTTTCCGCCTACAGTGGATTTATGTTTAGAAGAGACTTTCTTGAAACAGAAAATACCATAAAAGCGTAAAGTGTCGTCCCCGAACAGCCTGTGCGGACTGCACAGGCTGATCCGGGACAATACTTAAGGCACATGCATTAAGTCCGGTTTTCCCACGACGCGCCTCATATGTAAATAAAATAATTAAGAAAGCTTTGACAGCCTGTTTCCATAGTTTTATAAACAGTGGGACCATGATTTGCATCAAGAACGTGCAGTTGCAAAGCACCAAGTTTAACAACTGTCCATTGTCAAATGCATTTGAAATAGTTTCTCCCTTTTTTGTGTGTGAAAAATATTTAATATTTATAATGGCATTTATACTGTACACATTTAATAAACTATTAATGTTTTAGACTACTTAATATAGGCAAAATATTACTTCTTGTTAAAAATATAGATTTCGGAACGTTTTTATTTTATTTAAGATGCTAAACACAATTTTACAAGAACCCACAATTACCATCTAATCGTAAACACAACAACCGAAAGCTAGCAATACGTAAAACACATTCAACATGGACGGATATATAATAGATCAGCAAAACGCAAAACAAGCTTATGAACACAAAGTGACATACACACGTGCAAGGGCAAATACATACTTCGTTTTTGGAAGTTGTGCAGGCTGGCATCAGATGCTAAAAATAAAGCAAAACAAAACGGTTGAAGCCGACAAATGGATGACAGTGTTGCAAGGACAAATATGAGGCATGTCGTGGGAAAACCGGGCCTAATGCATGTCTCTTCCAACAATAAATCCACAGTAGGCGGAAAGTGCAATCCCGGATTAGCCTGTACGAAATGCACAGGCTAATCTGGGACAACACTTTACGCACATGCATTAAGCCCGATTTTCCCACGACACGCCTCATATGGACGAGGATAAAGTCACAAAATCATGTATACCACCAACATGCTTACCATACTTACAAAATCATGAAAAAAATGATAACCATACATAAACCTAACAGCTGGAACAAACACAGATAATTATCCACCCCTTTCCCATATTAACCGTGTAATTTTATAAAGCATCGAGGAAATTTTTTATTCCCAATAAAAAAAGGTAACCAAATATTTAACTGTTTTTGTAAATTTATGTTGATTATAAGGACATGAAATATCTGAACAAAATAATACAAGAGATTTTGTTTTTGTTAAATGTTGCACTTAACAATTATTTAAGTTTACAAAATAGATAGCACTCTGTGAGAACTATATCTTTATTTCCACACATTTTGCCAATAATACCTGTCTGTTTAAAATATTGAGAAAATTTTAAATATATTTATTTAAACAACATGGAAGAAACTGGTAAAACAAATTCCTTACTATGATCATAAACTTCCCTACTCTTGAATCATTATAATTAAGTTTGGTTAGCTAGATATTTTATGAGGTAAGCAGGAAGGTAAAAGGTCAATGATGTCTTTTCTTGGACAGGCATCCACAAAATGTAACAACTGCCCTAGTTCCTGACAATCACTTTTGATTTATTACAACAGTCTTTTTGTAAGCAAAATACTATTTCGCTATTTGTGAGTTTCAGATACTTATAAACAAAGAATGTTTTTTTTGTATTGAATAAAATTAATTTACACGGTAGTTCTTACTCCAATTATCAACATAACTGTACCTGTCTTCGAGTTTTCCATAAATCCGTTTTTACTGGTCATATGGACAAGAACTATGGCATAAAAGACAAATATTTACCACATAATTTCTAAATAAACAAAATATTGACATTTATACAATGTACAAAATATAACAACATCATACTTATTTCCTCTGATTATTACACATGGACACTTTCTATAATCGTTTATCTATATTCTGAACCATCTTTAAGATGCATGTATTATACCGAATAAAATGCATATACAAATAAATGAATAATTAAATATTGTCATTAAAATCATTTATCAGTTTATAAAACTACATACAAGTTGATATACTATGAAACATAACTATGAGTCAAGGGAGGCTATTCGGTAAATCAGTGAAGTTAGTAACTGACATGTAGTTGTGAGTTATTTATTCGTTGAAACACGAGTGATGGGTAATATTAAAATAAGTGTCAGGCTATGCAAGTTAAATGCATCTGCAGTGAATTAAATGAAGAAAAGCACAGATGAAATGAAGACATTTTCAAATTTGTAAGATGAATTCCAACAGGAACCAGATAATCAGGGGAAGTAATTCAGAGTAAGCTGTGAAACAAGGGAGACCCTATACCAACCATACATACATGTAGCATTTGGATATTCAGCTAATGTTGTATTCTGCAATTATGTAGTCGTAGCTGCATAATACAGGATAATACTCAATTAAAATACTATAATTTCCTGCTATATGTTTAATGACATGTAATATTATGTTCCCAAAGCCCATTATTTACATTTTGTTTTTAGTTTTATATTTTCTATTCTGTATAATGTGTTTCTTTTAAAATATTTTTGTTTCATTTATTTATTTATTTATTTTTATTTATTTATTGTATTATGCCAAAGGTTTTCTTGTAATTAGCACTTTTTTCTATACTACTTCTAAACTATTTTTTAATACACTGAATTTTTATATGCTTATCTCATACATAACAACATAAAATAATACATAGAAGGAAAGTATTCACATTTAATTTAGGTCAGACATAATTCTGTTGCCAGAAACACAATGGAAACATAAAATACTAAACTGCTAACTTCAGGCTTTGGTACAATTACATAATTCATAATGTGTCAAAATAATATTTATGCGTGCTGCATATTGTATTTCACGTCAACAAAATGATATCTTGCCATCTCAATTGTTTAGCTGCCTTTTTCACGGTATTTAGCATATTTTTGATGCCTAGGTAAAAAAATCTGCATATCAACTTCCATTCCAGATTTGTTAATATACAGTTACTAATGCGCCATATTAAGTATATCAATGATTATCCGATATCGAGGATTTTACATTAATATTTATAACTTTACAAGTATTTAACTATAAATATAATACGCAAATTTAATCACAAAAGATAAATTGTATTAATACTAAAATGATATACCAGATACTGAAAATAACATTCAAATTAATACAAAAACATATTTTGAAATATTGACTGATTCCAATTTTAAAAGAGATAAACACTTATATAAAAAAAAAATCCATGGTTGCTGTCAAACTTTCATAAGACACAAGTATATTTTTTACAAAAATACAATTTTTTTTTATCATACTGTTTATATCATCCAAATGAGCTTTAACATAATTTTGTTCCTTATTACCCTTATTACTTCACATTACAAATAAGCAAGGATTTATTTACAGTTTTACATCTAAGAACAAATGATTAAGCATACTTTTGGCATGCTATCAGTTGTTAATAAATAAATATTGATTAACAATGGGCTATGAACTATGGTGGCATAAAGGTGACAGCAGAAATATGCAGTGGTAGTGAACACAATCATTTTGTGATCAAGAAATGAAGTCAACTATATTCTTAAGAAGCCATTAATGCCTTTCTTTGAATTTTGGGTGTCATGTCAATCAAATACCACTGGCTTTGGAGTCTGAATCTGTTTAAGACAATTTAATCAGGAATTTAAATCAAGTGTAGCATCTCTGCAGGCCACTGGTTTCTTGAATTTCTCATATTTACAACATTGGACAGCTTGGACAGAGAAATAATTGAACCCAGTCAAACCTGTTATCCTAACAACCAATCAGATCAGCTGTTACATCTTTTCATTAGGTCTGATTGGTTCTGGCATATGACAACATAAATTTCCACTAAATTGCTCAACCAGACTTCTTTAAGCTAATACAGACTATAAGAACTGTTTACTCTAAACAATAATTATAAGTCCTCGTCATAGTTACACAACAGTATACAATAATTATAAGTCCTTGTCATAGTTACACAACAGTATACAATAATTATAAGTCCTCGTCATAGTTACACAACAGTATACAATAATTATAAGTCCTCGCTATTGTCAATACGAGGCGTATCGTGGGAAACCCGGGCTTAATGCATGTGCGTAAAGTCCACACAGGCTAATCCGGGATGACACTTTCTGCCTACAGTGGATGTATGTTCAGAAGGGAATTCATTGAAACAGAAACTACCATAAAAGCAGAAAGTGCCGTCCTGGATTAGCCATTGCAAACTGCACAGGTTGATCCAGGATGACACTTTACGCAAATGCATTAAGCCCGGGTTTCCTCACATATAATTATATAATCTGCAACAAATTATAACAGGATTTAAACAATTAGAAGCCAATTAGTACAACAAAATTTGAAATGCAAAAATAATAGAATATATTTGCACATCTGCTTGGTTTTAAAGCCGACATAAAGATCCGAAAATGACAATGCAGTTTGAACCAAGCATTTTCAAGACTAAACTTCCGGTATAATGAATTCTGCAGTATTAGCGCAGGGACAAAATTTACATTTTTGCAAAAGAGAATAACTTTATCATCACAATCCCAGTATTGTTTGCAGACCACCACTTTTTGGAGGTATCTTAGGCAGGACGTAATAGGATAGCGTAGATATGTGCAGTTGAGATTTAAACAAATTATGGGACGCTATTCAAATGTCAATCATATCACGGTACCCTGGCGATCGCTGTCAATCTTTACAATTGGCGAGCCTTGGTTTTTACCATAGAATTCTTTACCCTGACTTGCAAAATAATCGTTGAAATGTGCAAAATCAGTACAATTGATTTCCAGCCTTGAAGTATGTATTCACCTGTGTCAATTCTGCATTTACTTTGTCTACAAAAATGCTGTCAACATTTCTGTGATTGACACGTCGGGTCAAAGGGCCACAAAGAAGTGAACAGAGCCCAAAGGTGATTTATTTAACTCAAATTACTTTAATGACAGTAAAATTGTTCTTTATGTTCAGTAAGCAAATTAGCTTTCATTGAATCA
Source organism: Congeria kusceri (assembly GCA_027627225.1). NCBI lineage: Eukaryota > Metazoa > Mollusca > Bivalvia > Myida > Dreissenidae > Congeria > Congeria kusceri. Next base: position 9,589,166 of record CM051037.1, on the reverse strand, counting down.
CACACTTTGAGAGAGATTTAAAAACATATTTTTCTTCAGTAAATTACACCAATGACTGCCATTTTATTTTCAGAAGATAATTGTGACTGATTTAAGAGAATTTTACTTTCATCGTTTTAGTGAGAATTTAGTTATTTTAACAATTTTTGGATAAGAAAATCTTCAAAGTAAATGTGTGTTGTAAATTTTGTAAATGATAGGATCATGTGGGTTTATAATGTTACAAGTTAATTCAAATAAAAACTGCAATTTTATATAACAATGAAAGAAAATGTTGCAGTGATTTAATTAATGTAATTTATTTATTCTTCAATTTAAAAGTGTGCCTTAAATCTTTAATTTAAAACAGGGCTTAATGCATGTGCGTAAAATGTCGTCCCGGATTAGGGATGGCACTTTCCGCTTTTATGGTATTTTCTGTTTTATGGAAGTCTCTTCTACACATAAATCCACTGAAGGCGGAAAGTGCCGTCCTGGATAAGCCTGTGTGGACTGCATAGGCTAATCCGGGACGACACTTTACGCACATGCACTAAGTCCGGTTTACCCACGACGCGCCTCTAATTATTTTTCAGATTTCAAAGCGGATTTTTGTATTTTGATCCGTAAGATGTCTATTAGAAACGATTTCTACAAAGTGTTATTTTTATTACATATTTCCGGACTGCTGCTTTAAAGAAAATGAGTCTACACAAAGGGCCCCAAGGGGGCAACCTCAGTAAAATATCGGAAATTCAAATACTAATATAGGCACATAACAAAAGGCTAAAATAATGTACATAATTTTATTATGGAAAAATAGAGTTTATGCATTTTGAGAAAAAAATCATTATATAATTTAGGTCGTGTTAATGTTTGGCCCGTTTCTTGTTTACACTTTGAAGATGGATTTGTGGGTATCTGATATAACCATAGTATGCATGTATTTACAAAAGTGAGAATAGCGCAGTTGGTTAATTGTTCTTACGACAACAATACCAACACTGGCTTTTCTTTTTTGTGTAATTTTTATTAGTTTTTGTTTTTTATAAAAATTCTCATAAAAAAGTTAATTATTCATACTTAATTTAATGAATTCGCTTTTGTATATCTAATTTCTATAACATAATAATAAGAACACTTCTGAAAGGGGCAGTAATTGGCACCAAAGCCAACCATGGTCGACCATGGTCTCCCACAAATATGACCATGGTACATGTACTTCATCGTCGACCATGGTCTTCCACAAATATGACCATGGTCCTGAACCGTGGGGCCAATTACAGTCCATGGTCGACCATGGTCTTCCACAAATATGACCATGGTCCTGAACCGTGGGGCCAATTTCAGCCCATCGTTGACCATGGTCTTCCACAAATATGACCATGGTCCTGAACCGTGGGGCCAATTACAGCCCATGGTCGACATGGTACATGTACTTCATGGTTGACCATGGTCTCAAAAGCATTTCGTCTGGGGAGAATATCATAAAATGGTAAATTTTTTATTAGTTTTTTATGGATTTGTGTCCTAGAGTAAATAAATTTCATTCGACTTGCGACAAACCTCTTATAATTTATAAACAAGAAACATGTTTAATGTTTGGTATTTCATTCATAATGAAATGCAAACTATAACAAGATTTTTTTTTCAAAAGAGTCCCTTTAAAGCAAGCATTTTTTCTGCGGCATATTATTCTGCAGTATAATAATACTAATACTGTTCACTTTTTTCTGTGAATCGGAGCTCCTTGTTAAATATTATCACCAAATTATTGCTCCCCGTTCAGTCATAGTCATTAGATTATAGTATGGAATGAATCATTTTCACATATTGACAAGTGACAAACTTGTGCTCATGTTTCTGAACATTTATGGGTTTTCTAGATTAAATCCTCCATTTGCCAAAAGGGGCCCCAATTAGTCCATATGATAGTGGAAACATTCTCATGAAGGGAATCTCTGGCACTTAAAGGGGCTGACGTGACACAACTGGTCCCTTAAAGGCACTTTATGTAATAAGGGGCCATATTCCAGAAACATCTTAAGTTTATCTTAAAACATTTTCACTTTAGTTCCAATTTTTGTAAGGCAATATTTTTAAAACTAGATATGAATTAATGATTCCTATTTAAGTTGAGTAAATAGTAGTTAATAATAAGTTGATAATTAGTATACATTTGGCAGAATTTCATGCATAAAATGCTTAAGAAAAATGATGATTTTACGGCTAAGAATAAGATTTTACTTAAGATGTTTCTGGAATACAACCCAAGGAGTAAAATCTTGATTTAAAAAGTATTAATTAATGTTCAAGAATTCATTCTTATGTACATTATAAATTCTAAACGTATCAATTTCGCTCAATATGAAAAGTTTTGAAAATGTCATTTTCATACTACAGACTATATTTTCGTATTGAGGGGAAATCGATACGTTTATTATTGACAAATGAGGCGTGTCATGGGAAACCTGGGCTTAATATGTTTGTAGTTTTTATCGCAGACAGTTATTTATGAGTTATGATAATTGTGGGAGGTATTATTTATTTCATGCTAAGTAGTGAAATATAGAAAAATATCAGTGCGATATATCCCTATATCACTCAAAGAGACTGACTACTTTTTTGGAATCCGATTTAATACAGTAAATGAAACGGACCATCATCGATGCAGGGCTCAAAACTGTGAAATAACGTCATTATTTTGACGTTATGACGTTATGATTCCCGCAATATTTCCAACAAAAATGTAAAACAAAGGTTAATAAAGCATAAAATAAACAGAAAATTTGTTTTCAGCGCTCGTGAAAATATAAATTGTCTCCCTTCTGGTGATGATATCACGCGTAATCACACCGAAAACAAACAAATATCCTCTATATACTTGTAATGTCTGTGGGATATAATAAACAAGTATTCTAGCACTGCAGCCAAGCATCTGATGTGCCAATTCATGACCTACTTGTTGGACACCATTCATGTACACTTTATCTACACTTTATTTGCTTTATAAATCTTATTAATAAAAGATATAATAATCACAGTGAATTTTATGCATAGAACATTATACAATGGTAAAATTTAATAATTTTATTATATATTTATATATTTTCAGGAATTTGTGTCCAAGAGTAAATACATTTAATTCCTCTTTCGACAAACTTCTGATATAAACAAGAAACATGTGTTTTTTTTGTTTGGCCTTACATTCATACTGAAATGCAAACTATAACAATATTTTTTTTTTCCAAAAGAAAACTTCAAACTTCAATTTACAAAATAATTATACAAATGCCAAATCATTGTAAGGTTTTCGTTACAGCTAATTGGTGGGAAAATACTAAATAGGCAAAAGTACTGGGACAAAATAATATGAAAATGAGTATGCAAAGAAAAGAGGAAATTTGCATAAACTTAGCTGAAAATTGTACACAGCAAAGATTGAAATGATCTTGTATAGCAATAAAGCCAAAGTGAGAAGTGTTGAATAAAATTACAGGTCTCTCGCTCTACAGCGCTTTAAATCTTAAAGTGACTTGTTCACAGATTTTCGTATTTTTTTAAAATGTCATTTATTGTATTATCTGCAAAAACTAAAGCCAAACACCAATATTATATAACGAAAAAAAAGGACAGAAAAAATTTGCCTTCTCCAGAAATTTTACCACATCCTCTGGGATCAAAAGTATGTCTCACTAACCACTCAGCTATTCTCGGCTATTCTGACATATATTATTGTAGGGAATTACCACTCGGCTATTCTCGGCTATTTTGACCTATATTATTGTAGGAAATTTTAAATGCTATGTAAGTGATACAAGTGTTTCCCAAAATACAGATGAAAAGCATTACAAATTATTATAATTGTATCCATTTCAATTGAAGATTTTTCATAAACGACACTATATTTCCAATATATTTCTTTGTCAGAAGTGTCATTTTGCTTGTTTATATATATTTTGTATTTTTCTTTTTGGGATCTTGGACAAAAAAATTTAAAATTGTCAATTTGCCAATCTGTGAACAGGTCCCTTTCAATCATAGCAAATAAAAAATTGAATGAGGGGCGTCGTGCGAAAACCGGTTTTAATGCATGTGCACAGGCTAATCAGGGATGGCACTTTCCGCTTTTATGGTATTTTCTGTTTCAAGGAAGTCTCTTCCAAACATTAATTCACTGTAGGCGGAAAGTGCCGTCCCAGATTAGCCTCTGCGGGCTGCACAGGCTAATCCGGGACAACACTTTACGCACATGCATTAAGCCCGGTTTTCCCCCGACGCGCCTCGATTATTTTAAACCCGTATTGAAAAGCTGTATACAAATTTAATTCTACCAGTACTACTGAACATTAAATTCGAACAAAAAAATTGTAATATCCTCAACAATTGCATTTTAACTTTATGGTTCAAGATGTTTTTATCTTGTGCCTAAGGTTTTAAATGTTGTGGTGACTGGGTAACTGCCTAAATTGCTAACACTGTTATGGCTTACTTATGATTGGGTAAATTTGTCTCAATAAAAAATTATTATATTTATTATTATAGCCCAACTATACAAAACCTTTAACTGATGTTACTCATTCAACTATTATTTCAAGGCAAGTATTTTTGAAACTATGTAAAATCAAGATAAACACTTCTTGGAAGTTTAAATTCTGCAAATCTCAGCAACCTTGTATCTACAATTAACAATTATGCTAAGTTATGCCATTATCAGGTGCAAAATACTTCAGGGGAACTACTTTGTTTAAAATGCAAATTCAGCAGTAAACATTGCGATGCGGTTAATTATTACACTTTTAATGCATTTAAGAATCACCTTACTGTCTGACAGTGAAGGTTTGGTAGTTTGTTTTAAGCACAATTACTGCAATTAGAGAGGGGGGAGTGTTATTAACGGAAACAGTACCTCTTTTTTACGGACATCTTTTTTTTACTAATTTCAGGCAATAAAGTGTTGTGGCTGGTGGTAACTTTCAAAAGTACACAATCCATTTATGTCAACATATTAGAGCTATATCCCTTCTGTACACATAAATGATTAACAACTGTTTTTAAAGAGTAATTGCTATGGAGCACATAACATTTGTAGTTCGTGGTTTTACAAAACTGTAAAAATGTGCAATGCAATTGCAGCAGAATATCATATATCTTGATGGGCTCAAACAAACTGCACTCCAAGGTCGCTGGTGGAACCCTTGCAATTCCTGGTTAATCAGTTGTATGTTATTATGCCAGCTAACAAAAAAATACAAGGGAAACGTACAATGCTGATGTTTTTTACCCTATGTTTTCTTACACATCTAGGGTCACCTATCCAACAAGCCTGTTTCTTACACTATGTTTTCTTACACATCTAGGGTCACCTATCCAACAAGCCTGTTTCTTACACTATGTTTTCTTACACATCTAGGGTCACCTATCCAACAAGCCTGTTTCTTACACTATGTTTTCTTACACATCTAGGGTCACCTATCCAACAAGCCTGTTTCTTACACTATGTTTTCTTACACATCTAGGGTCACCTATCCAACAAGCCTGTTTCTTACACTATGTTTTCTTACACATTTAGGGTCACTGATCCAACAAGCCTGTTTTTTACACTATGTTTTCTTACACATCTAGGGTCACCTATCCAACAAGCCTGTTTCTTACACTATGTTTTCTTACACATCTAGGGTCACCGATCCAACAAGCCTGTTTTTTACACTATGTTTTCTTACACATCTAGGGTCACCTATCCAACAAGCCTGTTTTTTACACTATGTTTTCTTACACATCTAGGGTCACCGATCCAACAAGCCTGTTTTTTACACTATGTTTTCTTACACATCTAGGGTCACCTATCCAACAAGCCTGTTTCTTACACTATGTTTTCTTACACATCTAGGGTCACCGATCCAACAAGCCTGTTTTTTACACTATGTTTTCTTACACATCTAGGGTCACCTGTCCAACAAGCCTGTTTTTTACACTATGTTTTCTTACACATCTAGGGTCACCGATCCAACAAGCCTGTTTTTTACACTATGTTTTCTTACACATCTAGGGTCACCTATCCAACAAGCCTGTTTCTTACACTATGTTTTCTTACACATCTAGGGTCACCTATCCAACAAGCCTGTTTTTTACACTATGTTTTCTTACACATCTACGGTCACCTATCCAACAAGCCTGTTTTTACACTATGTTTTCTTACACATCTAGGGTCACCTATCCAACAAGCCTTGTGTTTATACTGTAAATTCTCGCGTATAGGACGCCCCCGCGTATAAGACGCACCTTAAAATTCAGATCGTATTTTTTGAAAATTATTTTTTGCAATTTAAACACTTCTAAAGGCTTCAAAGTTGTTCATTTTGCGTCCATTGTTTACCGACACCGAAAATATTTTTGTCGTGAAAACCACAATAAGAAGTAGCGCATACACTGCACTAAGTATAATTTTAGCTTTTGTGTACGTCATAAGCGTTCGATATAGACAATTACAGATATTCTTTCTGACAATTTTAGCCCTAAAGAGGTCTTGTTATGGTTGACTTTTTCAAAAGTGCAGCTTATACGCGAGAAATTACGGCAATCCCTTTATATAATATGGTAGAACTTACAAGTCTTTTGGGGTCAGTGACCAACCAGATTCAACATAATCTCTCTGTGTCTAAATACCGGTCAACACTGTCACTCTTGCCTGTGGTTCTTTGATTCTTGTTAAAATGCTACCTCTTTGGTCCGAAGGTCACAGAGGTGTAAAGGATATGGTGTCTTGTTATGGTTGACTATTTTAAAAGTGCGGCTTATATGCGAGAAATTACGGCAATCCCTTTATATAATATGGTAGAACTTACAAGTCTTTTGGGGTCAGTGACCAACCAGATTCAACATAATCTCTCTGTGTCTAAATACCGGTCAACACTGTCACTCTTGCCTGTGGTTCTTTGATTCTTGTTAAAATGCTACGTTTTTAGTCCGAAGGTTACAGAGGTGTGAAGGATATGGTGTCTTGTTATGGTTGACTATTGTAAAAGTGCGGCTTATATGCGAGAAATTACGGCAATCCCTTTATATAATATGGTAGAACTTACAAGTCTTTTGGGGTCAGTGACCAACCAGATTCAACATAATCTCTCTGTGTCTAAATACCGGTCAACACTGTCACTCTTGCCTGTGGTTCTTTGATTCTTGTTAAAATGCTACGTCTTTGGTCCGAAGGTCACAGAGGTGTAAAGGATATGGTGTCTTGTTATGGCTGACTTTTTCAAAAGTGCGGCTTATACGCGAGAAATTACGGTAATCCCTTTATATAATATGGTAGAACTTACAAGTCTTTTGGGGTCAGTGACCAACCAGATTCAACATAATCTCTCTGTGTCTAAATACTGGCTAACACTGTCACTCTTGCCTGTGGTTCTTTGATTCTTGTTAAAATGCTACGTCTTTGGTCCGAAGGTCACAGAGGTGTAAAGGATATGGTGTCCGTCTTGTGATCTATAGATTGTGAGTTCGGTCCCTACTCGGGGAGCCTTCAAATAACCATTCTCAAAAAACACCAAGCAGAGGCGTAGCTTCCTTTAGGCACTATAGGCACGTGCCTATACCTTTTTTCCAGAGATGACAAATATGCCAAAAATGCAATAAAAACAAGAGGGGGGATGGGGGTGAGGGGATCTTTCTTGGCTGTGCTGAAACTTCATTATTAAACGAGTCCAATACGTCAATATGAAATAAATTTCATGAAACCCACGCTTATTTTACAATTATTTTGTCGAATCAGGGTTTAGCTGAAGTTAGTTGTTTGTAGCCACATACGAGTATAAACACTCCTGGCCCAAGTTATCGCTTACAGCATCATTTTGTAGATTCCGCCTATTGTGCCTTTACATTGTTTGAACCCAATCTACGCTCCTGCCAAGTACTGGTTCTACCCAGGAAACGGACTCAAGAGTGTCTCAATAAGCCTAAAACACAATCAAGCATAAATAAATAGGTTTAAACTAAAAGAATTGAGGATAAGTCCGATGGGACTTTGGATTCGCCCAAATGGATTTAAATCGCCAAAACACAGACTGGGTGTCACCACAGATGCAACGCTTTACAAACAGCTGTTACTATGGAAGGTGACGGCGACGCTGCATTTCTTGCGACAGATCCATTTTTTGTTACCTAAATGACACTTAATAATGTGATACATTAATGTAATAAACTGAGAACATGGTCATTTGTCACCAAGGATTTGTAGAACATTTATGGCCTGTATAAAAAATGACAGGGAAAACAGTGGCATATGACAAATGTTGTGTCTCTTTATGCAATGATAAAGTGTTATGTTTCAGTTTTATGTTATAGTTTAAATAAATAAAATAATTATAACATTCTTAAGCGAATTAAAGCAGAATGTTACGTTTTTGAATTGTTTGTAATGCAAGAATATTTAACATTTATTCAACAATCCTAAATAAACAAGGCTTTGATAGTATTGCAAGCAATACAGGAGTCCCCTACTGGTAAAAACCCCTACTAATTAAACATTGTGCAATACCGTCAAATTGCCCTTTATTTGTAGATGTACAAAGTTTCATATTCAAATCCCATTTGTCACTGCAGTATTACGTTGTTGTTTTTTCTATTTTAGGAACATTGACCAGACATTCGAGTTACTTTCTGAGTTATTGCAGTACTAAACTGACAGAGGGCAATCATATAGTCCATTCTGTGTACCAAGTTTCATGATCATATGTTATGTTCTTTTCAAATTATTACAGTATTAAAGTTTATTTTAAGTAACAGTCACGTGACCTTTGACCTATGGTGAAAAATAAAGGGTCGTGTACAATCCTCACCTTGCTCTTTCTATGTATACAAAGTTTCATCAAAGTATCTTCAGTACTTTTTGAGTTATCGCAGGATCCTGGTTTTGGGGACGGGACAGACAGACAGAGTGAGATCGATGGACGAACAGACAGACAGACGCACACAGACGGAGGGCAAACCCATAGTCCAATCTGTGTACTAAGTTTTATGAAGTTTCATGATCATATCTTATGCACTTTTCAAAATATTACAGTATTAAGTTTATTTCTATTTTTAGTAACAGTCACATGACATTTGACCTCTGGTGAAAAATAAAAGGTCGTGCATAATTCTCACATTGCTCTTGCTACGTATACAAAGTTTCATCAAAGTGTCTTCAGTACTTTCCGAGTTATCACAGGATCCAGGTTTTGGGGACGGACGGACAGACCGACATACAGACGAACAGAAAGAACGACACACAGACAGATGGCAAACCTATATTTCAATCTCTGTACCAAGTTTCATGGTCATGTCTTATGTCCATTTTGAATTATTACAGTATTTAGTTTATTTATATTTTTAGTAACAGTCACGTGACCTTTGACCTCTGGTGAAAAAAAAAGGTCGTGCATAATACTCACATTGCCACATTGCTGTTTATATGTATACCCAGTTTCATCAAAATAAGTTCAGTACATTTTGAGTTATTGCAGGAACCAGGTTTTGGGGACGGACAGAAAGATGGACGGACGAACAGATAGAGAGACACACAGACGGATGGCAAACCTATAGTTAAATTTTTGTACCAAGTTTCATGGTCATATCTTATGTTCTTTTCAAATTGTAACAGTACTTAGTTTATTTCAATTTTTAGTAACAGTCACGTGACCTTTGACCTCTGGTGAAAAATAAAGGTCCTGCATAATCCTCACATTGCCATTTATATGTATACCAAGTTTCATCTAAATATCTTCAGTACTTTTTGAGTTATTGCAGGATCCAGTTTATTTTAGTTTATTTCTGTTTTTAGCAACAGTCATGTGACCTTTGACCCCTGGTAACAAATAAAAGGTCGTGCATAATACTCACATTGCCATTTATATGTATACCAAGTTTCATTGAAGTATCTTCAGTACTTTTTGAGTTATCGCTGGAACAATATTTTGCGGACGGACGGCGTAACAGACGAACAGACGGAGGGCAAACCTATAGTCCCCTCCGGTGAAACACCGGTAGGGGACTAATTAACAGTTTTTTAAGTCTCAAACAAAGTGCAAGTTTTAATTCTACAAATTTGCGAAAATGCTGCTTTACAAATTTGCCAATAAAATTGTTACACATTTTTTTAATTTTAACCAAAGAATTTATTTGTTTCAAATAAATGTTGAAGACAATGCATACATTACTTATGAAAATAATTAGTCATCAATCCTTAGAATAAATGGAAATGCAAAACACAAAATTCATAGATTTTTTTTTTAAGTCAACAGAAATGCAAAACACAAAATTAAGAGATTAAAATTTTTACTTTTTTAAAATATTTCCACCCTGAATTTATTGCAATGTGACCGCAATAACACCATGCAGGCGCCTGGAGTCAGATAAGGCCAGGCTTACACCTCATCAGGCAACGATGGCGGAAATTTGCACGCCAGGAGAATGAATGTGTTTACTTAAGATACCTTTATACTGAAAATATTTACATGTCAAACATCGTTCAGGTCCCTTCAGTCTGTACAGCAGTGTTACTTTGCATAACCAAACAAAAACGTGTTTTCAAAAGCAAGACGTAATTACAACCCGTCAGTTCATGAGGTGGACACAGTCAATCATTTGGACAATGTTTATTTAATCTTCATTACGTTTTTTAACTACCCCTTGAGCCAAACATACAATTATTGTATCGTAACCACACATTTATGGCGTCTGACTGAGTAGATGTAATGACTTTTCAGAAGCTTGAGAATAATTTGAAACTGCTGATATTTTTCTTAAATCTTTCTCACAGCAAGCGTGTCTCCACACACACACAAATTTTGGTTTATAAAAACAGCCCAAAATGGATTTGTATCTTTAACGAGGAATCAACTCCTTCTCGACAGACAAATTTGCTGCTTAAAGCTCTTTCCTTAGTTAACAAACAAGGAAAAAGAAATAAACATTGTCCACACTTCGCTAATAAATGTGTATGCAAAGCATTTCTAGGTGTCCAAACCTGCACATAATTTATTTACTAAATTTCTTATAAATCCAAAACATATTCCATGGATACCTTTTTGTGCACAATCGAAATATCCTAAATACAATAATATACCTAGCCAGCAGCATATAAAACATTTAAACAGAACTGTGTTTATTTGAAAATGACCAACCAATATGGCTTCATACATGTATAATTATATTGCGTCTCTTTTTATTATAGATGACCATCACATTTCTCTGGAGATGACGACACTTTTGGTGAACAAAAGAAATGCAAACAAACGACCTTAGAAACTCTGTTATTTTGCTAAATGAATGTAGCTATGAAAACTGCCAGATATTCTACATACATTGATGCAATGCCTTTATTTCTGTTTTTTTCCATTACGTCTTCTGCTTTTGAAAAAATTTTCTGCTTGGAGCATACCATGTCATCTGCTTTATCATGTCTGCTTCATTTGCACACACATTCACTGTTATTGCTGTCTGCTACTTTTGCCACATGTCATCTGCTTTTGCAATACGTCTGGGGGTAATGAATGTGATAGGTCTGCTAATTTTGCAGTATGTCTTCTGCTATTACAGTAATTGTCTTCTGCTAATGCAGTGCCTGCTTCTTTTACAACTGTGTCTGCTGCCAATGTGCTGGGTCTGCTACTTTTGCAATATGTCAGCTGATCTTACAATCTCTTCTGCTTTTAAGGCATCCAATGCATTGCTACCACACTTGTTCATATCAAGCAGGGTTGTCATTATTAACTGATTGCCAATCAAATTCATCGTTTAAAAATCGTGAGAAAATTTGTTGTTTTTTCAGGAACTTTAAAATTGCAATTGGTCATATCATAAGGTGGCCCCCTAGACCACTGGAAGAATAGCTTAGATTTATATCATATTGGCTTGTTTCATTTGATAATGACAGCACTGATCAAGACCAAACAAAGTTGTATCCTTCATCAACAGTCTGTTTACTTTTAACCCCCTTTTTTTATAAAACAATATTACCGGGTTTTAATGTTTTAATGCTTTTTTTATTGGCTGACACGGATATTTTTATCTGATTTTATAAAACACATGCCCATTATTAGAACGGCTTTGATTTTTTTTCACAGAGGACAGATGTTTGTTTCCATATGAATAAATGTTCTCATTTTTATATCCTTTTTATCACTGCAAATGAGCAAGCAGGTCTCTTTTTATGGCTAAAATATAAAACCAGTGAATTAAACAAGGATGTTGTGTTTAATGCTCTGTCATTAGCTGAATGATGGGGTATTTTGGATAGTCTGATATGTTCATAAATATTGCAACTTGTTGTTATTGATGTTGTTCCCGTCATCATCATCATCATTGTCAACCTCCTCCTCCTCCTCCTCCTCATCATCATCACTATAAACATCAACATAACAGCTTAAATTAAAATCAACAATTATCAAGATCAAATCATCATTATCATCTATTACTCTTAACTTTATATCATATCAAAATTGTAATTTTATTTTTTCATTTTCTACCAGTTTTCACATTTTATTTCATTTTAATACATAATGTTAGCATTAAAATCACTAAATGGTTAAACCACTTAACCAAATATTTAACATCTTTACCAAATATATTTTTATTAGATTACGAATCACACAGCAAAGTACCTGCGTAACAAAACTGACAAATCATTGTTTATCGTTCAAGGATCATAAATTTGAACTCTGATAAAACCACCAGCGTCTACCCATGAATAAATTCAGTGAATTTTATTTAAATCGAGACGTACACCAGACATGGAGTAGCTTGTGAGGACGCGATGTTGCCAGTTTACATACATTTGCAGCTAATTATGCATTCCATGGCCTTTCATCTTTTAAAAATTTATTCAATTTTGTTCCTCTGTAGTTTTACATAATGTCGCACATTCACAATATGATCATTTTTGATACATTATCGCAGTTCTTATGAATTTTAGGGCAATGGAGAACACCAACTGAGCAATTGTATAAAGTTTACTGCATACTATATCTTCACAAAATACTAATTTGTTCATTGAACACATTGGTGAACTGATGAATGTACTAGAGCCTGTCGTTAATATTTTGTAAAGACGTTTATGTCAAAATAAGTCGGATGTAAATCATAAATCCTGCCCCTTTTGAAATTCTATCGGAAGGCGGCGGTACAAAATCGTGTAATTTAGCGACAAGGACAAATAAAAACACTGCACCTCGGTGTAATGAATACATCATTGAATGAAATTCGATGATTTATCATCGATTTTATCTCCTATACAGGCTATAAATGGCAGGTTTAGAGCAGCGAGCTAGCTGACTTTTTGATTTTAATTTGATATATTGAAAACTGATAGTTTAAAACAGGCTAATAAAATTATAAGGAGGCCTAATCTGTGCATTTACAATTTGCAAACAACGGGGTTTAGCTTTATAATGAAGCAGTGGGGTGACACTTGAATGTATAACGACAAGTAAATGAGTTTTTAAATACCTCTGCAGCTACTTAAGGTCATGTGTTAAAGAAGTATTTAAATGTTTATTACTTAGTTCAAGCCGCTATCATACCGAATGATTGAAAGGTATTTCAATGAACATATTTTTCTTCCCCCCACCCAGCGACTTTATTATAACGACAATATGTACATCCTGTGTGTGTTTGTTTCTTTTGTTTCTTTTTTTTAAAAATAAAATGAGGCATGTCGTGGGAAACCCGGGCTTAATGCATGTGCATAAAGTGTCATCCCGGATCAGCCTGTGCGGCCTGCACAGGCTAATCCGAGACGATACTTTACGCACATGCATTAAGCCTGGTTTTCTCACGACATGCCTCAAATATATGCCATAAATCTGTTTTTGTGTACTACAATCTGTTTCTAATACAGGTGTTTAATTCTCAATATCTGGACCTTCAGGCACCTAACAACTCTGTTGTGCAGTCAATTATATGTATGTCATATCAAAGAATTTTTGTTTTAAGTTTCATTGGTAAATTAACTCCACTATTCAACCCCCACCACCCCCCCAACCCCCTCCACCCCCACCCCACACATGTCCACATTTTAAGACAAATCCCACTACTTGATATTATGTTTGTTTGTTTGTTTGTTTGGATTTTTCGCCTTATTCAACAGTATTTCAGTCATATAACGGCGCTCAGTTAACCTGCTCACACTTTTCCTGGGTAAGCTGGTTTACCACTACTGAGTGCACATACTTATGCCAGTAACTGAAAACTGTCCTACTTGAATCAGAGGTAGGGGGAGAATGGCCGTAGAAATAATTTCTTGACCAATCCCCACACATGTTATGTGGCCGGCCTCGGAATCGAACCCGCGATCCTTGGATTTGTAGTCCAACGCTCTACCAACTGAGCTAGCCGGCCCGGCAATTGATATTATGAATAATTGATGTGTTAAAAAATTGAAATTGCAATGGTCTTTATATCAATGGGGGGGGGGGGTACATTTATTTGATGTACTCATAGCTTCCAAATTATTTTAAAACTCCACAGAGAAATTGTTTGTTTCACATTTATCATGTTCACACTATCACAAGATTAATTGAAAGATTCAAAATGTTACACCAATAGGCGCCCAACAATCAAGGAATTGGCAGATCATTTGGGCTACTTTTCTACCATTGTAAATGCATTATTACCTGATATGGTTGCTGATAATTGATCCAGGTGGAACAAATTTAAGCTTTCATTTCATTGTAGACCAACTTACTGATAGGAATTTGTTGTAATATGACATTTGTGGGTTTTATTTTGTCTTTTGATGTTTATTTACACATCTTGCAAGATGTGACAATTCTTTAAACTGATAAAAGTATGCAACCATTCAACTGAGTAGGACGAAGGATTTTAATATTAGATTATATTTAATGAATAATTTTGTTAACTTTCACCTTTGGGTAAAATTATCAGCAAAAAAACCCACAAGATGAGATTTGGGTTCCAAAGAATGACAACAAAGAACAATCTCGTTGTTTTCAACAAAAACATTAAAGAAAAAATATTACAATTAACACTATTATTAATTATGGTTTGTTTATTAATAAGCACTTGAAAGACATTAATCAAGAAACAAAACATCAAACAAAATGTTTCATTGTGTGTTTGGTGTTGTCTGTTTCACACATATCGTTATTGTGTTTCTGTTGTAGCTGTGTCAATCAGTTATAGAGAGTGTCACCAAACGAGAGCTGTCAGTTTTAGAGAATGTCACAATCTAGAGTTGTCAGTTTGAGAGAATGTGACAATCTAGAGCTGTGTCAGTTTCAGAGAATGTCACAATCTAAATAATTGTCTGCTTTAGAGAATGTCACAATCTAGAATGGTCCGTTTTAGAGAATGTCACAATATAAAGCTGTAAGTTTTGGAGAATGGCACAACATAGAATAGTCAGTTTTAGAGAATGTCACAATAAAGTTGTCAGTTTTAGAGAATGTCCAAATATAATTGTCAGTTTTAGAGAATGTCACAATCTAGAATTGTCCATTTTAGAAAATGTCAATATAGAGATGTGTCAGTTTTAAGGAATGTCACAAACACAGACTTATCAGTTTTAGAGAATGTCACAAACACAGAGTTGTCAGTTTTAAACAATGTCACAAACCAAGAGTTGTCAGTTTTAGAGAATGTCACAAACCAAGAGTTTTCCAGTTTTAAGCAATGTCACAAACCAAGAATTGTCAGCTTTAGAGAATGTCACAAACCAAGAGTTGTCAGTTTTAGAGAATGTCACAAACCAAGAGTTGTCAGTTTAAGAGAATGTCACAAACCAAGAGCTGTCAGTTTAAGAGAATGTCACCAACCAAGAGTTGTCAGTTTTAGAGAATGTCACAAACCAAGAGTTGTCAGTTTAAGAGAATGTCACAAACCATGAGCCATATGACACTGCATTTTGGGACCTGAACATCACCAGCTATATGGACACACACTCTGAACTTTCCTGACCTATACAGGTAGCAATATATTGGTATGTAACCAGCAGTTTATTATCCCAATAAAACACTGTTTGATGGTCAATTTAGCCATGGGAGACCCCA
Source organism: Congeria kusceri (assembly GCA_027627225.1). Lineage (NCBI taxonomy): Eukaryota > Metazoa > Mollusca > Bivalvia > Myida > Dreissenidae > Congeria > Congeria kusceri. The sequence continues at coordinate 9,573,141 of CM051037.1, read as the reverse complement.
GTTTACTCAATTTACTCAAAAAGGCCTACAAAGGCAGAAGGCTAAAACATGTTATGACCAAACCAAAGTCAATTTATGTTAAACATACCCATATTCTTCGAACCATCAGAAAAAACCATATTCTTCGAACCATCAGAAAAAACCAACAACATAATTTGTATGCTCTTTTCTACATAACTGATCTTGAAACATTTTTTATTTTAATTAACACATAAGGCACATAAATAAAACACTAGCACAACTACCTATCTTGCAAACAATTCTGATGCTAATTAACACTAAGGAACAGGAATAAAACACTGGCACAGCTATCTTACAACTTCATAACCCAGACATTTATTGTTCTTTATGCACGTCTTCCTCAGATTCTGGGCACAAACCTATGAAAGTCACAATAAGTAACCGTTCTGACATTTTCATATTTGTAGTTTATAGTGGAAATCTGCAACAGACCATTGCCAGTTTTTCCCCACTTAGAAATAAGAAAACAAATAATACAGTGTGGCAGGTGAACTAACAAAACTGATCCAACAGACATGCATTTCTGCATAATTTGTAAAAATACAAATTATTCTTATAATGCCAGGATTGAGTTTTCCCATGCACAGCTTATTAATACCGGATGAATGACTGGAAAAACCAAGGGACTGGACTGAATTGTGGAATATTTATTTTCAGATTGCTACATGTTTTATATTCAAGAAAAAGGCAGTTCATACTGTCCTCCGTTACATATATTTCCTCTAAACAGCCAAAATTATGCACCTATCAATACTTTCCCCCAGGGGGAGGGAGTAGCGGGTTGACCCAGGGGAATTTGACACATTTTTTTTTTTTTTTTTGGGGGGGGGGTCTAATTCCCCACCAAGGAGCAAAGTATTTTTGCCCTAATACCCTCTGCGGGAGATGGCCCGTGGCCCAATATAACTGTCAAATTCCCAACTGTTGGATCGCTTTTAGTCTAAAGTGCACTTATATGCCCCCTCCCCCCCCACCCCCTTATGTCGATAGGTGCATTAGTAGCACCCATGTACACCCAGATTCAGTTGCCATGGCCTGACTTTACAAATGACAGCTTCAAGAGGATTTTAGGGGCATTCAAAATCATGGGAGCCCTGAGAAGATCATTACACACATGAATTTATTACAAGCAAAGAAAAGAATGATAAATACACCAGAGAGCTCATCTGTAGATACAAATCTGAGATTAGCCAACTAAACAAGTAAAGTTCTTTCAAACATGGTCAATTTGTAAAGTAATGACCAGACATGATAGGCTATGAAGTGTAATAAAATTCCCTTCTCATCATTTCATGCCAAATAGTAAAAGTCAAAACGCTGAATATGATTGTCATGCGTGACATCTGATAATGCTATTCGAATACAGAATAGAAAGTCTTAACAAAATTTATTGAACAATACATTTCCACTTCATCAAAGCAGTTTTTGAAACTTTACAACAGGTTCACCCCAATTTAACATTCAAATTCTTTGCTTTAGAGGCAATTATATGCAAGAGCAAAGAAAGCATAGTGTAATGTAACCTTTTTGCAAAAATGAATTATTGCACACACTAATGTCACAGTCTTTGATCCCTTCACAAAAACATGCAGCAAATTAATCGAATGTCTACCAGTTTAAAATTTACTGCCTCTTATATAATTAGCATTCTGTTTGCAATTGTAACAGTCATCCCCAGTTGCACAGTAGAGAAGTAATATCATCAAAATCATACACAAATGCTCAAAAACCTGTGTGAGCATATAGTACTCAGATGGCGAAATCAATTGACTATACAACGATATTTGATCGACTAAGTTTTGAGCAACTGAGAATGCTCGGACTTAACTGTTTGACGGAAATGTCTCGTAAAAACATTCGTGTAATGTTAACGGTGCTTGTCGGAATTTGACTTAAGTAGGCGTGGTTATAAATCACATAGCTTATTGTCAATTATGCTTATTGCCCAGCTTGTCCCAATGCATGTGCAGACAATAGCAATTTTACCAGAATTTACTTAGGCCAAAAAAAAAAGTTCTGTTTTTGGTCTCCTGCCCCCCAAAAATAAGGGTCGGTTTTTTTGGGGGGGGTTTATGGGAGAATATGTGTTGTACACGTTAACAGTCTTTTTCAGTCTTTATTATTTTTGGACCCAAAATATATAGGGTCGGCAGCAAAAGTAAAGGGTCGGTCGGGAGACCAGAAATGGCACTTTTTTTTTTTGGGGGGGGGGCCTTAGGTACTGTATGGACAAGTGGCACACAGCATTCGGCAAAAATGGCCAAGTATGGCAATATCAGATTTGTCCACCCCTGCAGTAAAACTGATCACATATCTCAAGTTTAAGGAATTCTCTCTATTGTTATTGTTTTTGTTTGGTGATATTTTGCCGGTTAATGAGGGACCATATTTATTGTATCAAATAAATTGGAGTTGAGTAGAAGACAACTGTATTATGTGCAAATATAAAATCTGAAAAAATCAATGTGGCTGAAGTTGAAATACTCTCTTTCGTTCACTTTGTTTTATTAATTTAATTGCACTGTTTCATAAGAAGTAAACCATAATGCAATGAATGTGTTTCACCCCGTAATTTAACTGAATCAAATATTCCGAGCAGAACCCTGTCTCCAAGAGCATCCTATCAAACTCTTATCGATGTTGGACATTACTTTTGTTCCAGGCAGAATTGTTTTTCGATCCTCTGTCATTTAATTCGGCATTATAATAGATTTGTCAATCAAGGGACGTATTTCCCAGTGACCAGACTCGGGCTGTGACTTCCAATTTCGTTCTCATGATAACGAAAGTATCGTTTTATACAGTTAGAAGAATAAACCAGTACTTGTTTACTGTATAGAACCGAAAGCAAAACAATAACAACAACAAAACTCACACACATAAAAAGATGAAAATAATGTTGTTTTCTATTAAAATATATTTTTGTTGCATGAATATTCTGACAGTAATATCAATTTTTTAAATCATACATGAACAAAATATACCTTTTCCCGATAAAGTTACATAAATCCTAGTTCAACCATAGGTCGACAATATTTGGCTTTTATTGTAACATTTGAAATTATGTGTGATTTTCAAATACATTAATTGTTAAGAAAACATCAAAATGTTCAATGTTCAAATTTTTATTAATTTGACATAAGTTCTACTAAACAATAACAAAACAGCGCATTGTCAAATTTAGAGGACCTCAAATTTGGGACACACCAGGCTAACCACTTAGGTCAGAGTTTGTCGATTTTTAGTAGGTGGATCCACCAACATGATTTTTTGTTTAAATATCTAAAAACATAAATAGGAACAAAACCAATATTTTAAATATAATAAACCAACAGTTCGTAAAAATCATATAATTTTTTTTTTCTTTCCGCCATCCCACTGGACAGGTGTCCAACAACAGCTGTCAGAGGACAGCGCGCTCGACTATTTGAAGTATTTTAGTTGGTATATATTTTGGATAGTGGAAGGGGCATACATTTGTTAAAATACAAAACTTTTAAGAGAAGTCTTGTATACATTTTTGGAACAAAAACTTTAACCACAAAATCTATGTAAAAAGTGTACATAACTCTGTCAAAATACAAAACAGAGTTAGGGTAATGTTGCCCCTGATACTAGAGTTGATGACAAAGGTTAGTTCCAAGTTTCAGGTAAATAACTTACGTAGTTTTGAAGTTACCAAACTTTTGAATATAAACTTTAACCAGAAAATCTAAGTGAAAAGGGGCATAACTCTGTCAAAATACAAAATAGAGTTATAGGGAATGTTGCCCCTGATAATGGAGTTGATGACAAAGGTATATTCCAAGTTTCAAGTGAATAACTTATGTAGTTTTTAAGTTACCAGACTTTTGAATAAAAACTTTAACCAATTCAGACGCGGACGCCGACACCGGGGGTAGCAGGATAGCTCACCTATTCTTCGAATAGTTGAGCTAAAAATATCCTGGAAACTAAAAATAACAAATCCCCGGCCTTATAAGATAAATGTCTGTTCGGTAACTTCAGGTTGGTGTACATGTAATTAATAAATGCACGTAGAAGATATATGTGACAGAACATACACCTGTTTTCACTGTTATGTAAAATTATGTAGTGCCATGTGCTAAGTGTTTAATGCTGCTAATTTTTCATGTGGCAAAATTACGTCAATATAACTTTCACATTATGCATAATTTACCCACCTGAAGCAAATACAGTGACAGCACTATGGTTTCAGTGTTTTTATTTCATAATGTTTATTTAGTTAATAAAGTCCTACCAACATTAATTAGTGTTTTTACATTAATTAAGGCTAGTCAGTTTTTTTCACCACAATTTCTTTGCTTTTCTCATGTTCAGCACAACACTGTTAAAAAACCTTAAAGGGGCTATGTCAACGAAAAATTGGCTTCCTATTGCACTATAAAAGATATTAGATGATACGCGATACTAAGACATCTGCATCTAATAAATAATATAATACCCAATGAGATATTTGGTAAAGACAAATTATCAAAAAAGTTCGAACAAATTAAAACTCCAAGTGGGTATCGAACTAACTTCATAGGAGTCATATGAAGAAACAACAGTAGACAGCGCTTTAACCAACTGCGCTATTCTGCTTGGTAATGAATCGTGTTTAAACTATGGTCATCGCAAATACTCACGAGTCTGACGTCAAAATGTAAACATGAAAAGGGCCAAACAAACTTGACCCTTATTTTAAATTGATTTTTATCTCACAATGCGTACACTTTTTTCCCTATTATATACACTCTGTTTTAACTGTCATTATGTGCCAGTGTAATAATATTTTAATTTCAGATTTTTTTGAAAAAGCGTCCCCTTGGGGCCCTTTTCGATGACATAGTTCGTTTAATAGCTAAATCCAAACAAAATTATTACAAAAATTGAAATGCTGGCTACAAAATGTTAATTTTACAATGTGTTGTTGGACCACGAAGTTATAATGTTTCAACATGTAACAAATATTTATTTTCTCATTCATCTTGTTTAAAAGTGGATTCAGTTTTGGAAATCTTACGCACGTACATTATGAATTACAAATGACATTATAATTTTTCGATCACTACATATCAACCGAACGGGATCTTTAAAATTTTCAAGCAAAGATAGCAATCACAATTTTATGAGCTGTCTGTCCCAGTAATGCTCCCGAACACTTCTTTGCCAATCAATAGAAATCACACAATTGTCCACATCATAGACATTCTATAAAAGGGCACTAAATTGTAAATAATTTGACAAAATCTAGACATTTCCTCTCGGTTTCGCGGGACTATCACCGTGGCATCATTATTAATAATCTTGTAGCATAACCAGACCGTTAATGTGATTTATTGTCCATAATGCACAGCGATTTCTGTGCACTGACAGTTAATCATTTCTGATGCAAATCCAACTGAATGATATTTCCTCAGAACTTTTGGCAGCAATTTAAGAATTCTCTACATCCATTGAATAAAAATACATCAATATCTCCACAATTTTTTCAGATTTTTTATACAAATTCAGTAAATTAATAGTTACAAAAATACTTAGTTAAATGCAATGCCAAGATTAACAATTTACCTTAGAATTTTTTTTTAACATGTTTCTCTTTTTCATCATCTTATAAAGAGTGGGTGTGCACCAAATGATTAACATCAACTGCATAATTGACAAAAAAAACAACAGCTAAGATTCATTTCTGAATAGCTTGGCAAATATTTACTCATGGAGATGACAAGGTAGTTACATTTGCACAGTGATTACCACAGTGGCATCTGATCTGAAAACCCTTTGATTTCACTTCTAGAAAGGGCTTAGATTAAATTTTGTTTCATTAAATCTATTTGCTGCGCTTTCTTGTTTAAATAACCATTCAGAGCCACTCTTCAGCAATTGCAATTAATGAAAGCCTTACATTACGCATCTGTTGTTTAAATTGACTCATCTTTCAAACTAATGCTCCTATTCCGCAACTTTCTACCAAAATGTCTAACAATTAGACTCCGCAAATTAAAATAATGCCCTTCATAATTTGCGTCGAAGAAATCTTTTGTCGCATCATCTGCCGATGATGAGATGAAAAAAGTATTAAATTACGAAGAAGTGTTAAGAGTCCCTTTCCAACACCAATTCCATTCTTTTCAGGCAGAATTTATTGATCCTTTAAAGGCCTTTTCTACCGGTTTCTGAGACTGCACGTTCTCCCATATGAGGCTGTATTCGCAATACCCAATTTTCTTCGCTACGTTTTTACAACATGTTTCCTATGTGCTAATTACTGAACTGCAGGCATTGACTATTGATTTCCAACAGCAAGAAGCTTAACGCCCTTTCCACAATCTATTCCAGCAACTTCCCTTTACATCCACATGCCTTAACAAGAATCCCTGTGAATATTGTGATTACTCAAGATGAATGATAACAATTATTTAACGATTTTTCACCCAGAGATGCAAGAAGATGTCATTGCCTTCCACAAAATGTCAAAAGTTGTTGTTGAAGCAATGGAGCAGTTTTTGCTGTTTGTGTTCTAGAGCTTTTAATCAATTTCGGAAACACTTTTTATAAAATTAGAAATTGTCACAAGAACTGCTAGAATTTAGCAGTAAAAATTGTTGTAGTAGTTTTTTGCCATTTTTGTAGTAAAAGTCTAAACACATTTCTGAAACACTTCAAATGATTTTAAGAGCGAACCATTGTAACAAGAACCGTGGCTGGAATTGAAAGCAGAAGTTGTAGTTTTCAGGTATGATTTTGCTGTTGCATGAATAATTTTTTACCAAGTCAATTTTTTTAGGAAAGATCATAATGTAACAAGAGCTGTTGCTAGAATTCTCCAATTACACGAAAGTCACTCGGACATGTTGTGCAATTAGCCAGCCGACGCCCACTTCTCGCTGTAGTGGCAAAACTGACAAATGAATTATGACAATACAAAGAAGGAAGTTCTGGCTAAAATTAATGCATTAAATTGAGGCTTCTAAAGATAATGTCAAAACAAGTTTTCCTCTGTTAAAGAGATTTTCAAGATAACAATATGCTCCCACTGGCAAATTGGTCCTTTGGCCTGCTTTCAAGCACAGTGAAGAGGCTTGCCAGAGAAAGGTGGGTGAACTCAATGCTTCAGTTACATTGGTCAGAACTTCCTCATGTGTGAAAGTTCTAGGAGATCTGAAAATACTGATATCAGGTTTGGTAAATATCAAACTTATTGTTTTTAGACTGTTATCAGAAGCCCATGGTCTTTAATAGGGCGATTTTGAGAGATTGAAATGTTACACATACTTTTTATTGGGGAAAGATCTAGGATCACAAAAGGTACAGGGTGCTGTTAAGAAGGAGCAGGGTGGAAATCCGGACCAGTCTGTTGACATTTTCAAATACTTTGCTAAATCCAGGGTATTTATTAGTCTAATGCTTGTTATTAAGGTTTTTAAGCATAGTCTATTCATTTGTCATTGAATATTTGCAAAATAAATTGCATTTCAAAAGATATTCAACATTTCTGTGTTGACCAGACCAGAGGCGCAGCAGGGGAGAACCAAAAAGGAGCAGGGTGCAGCACCATGCTATTTTGCTCTGGATCTTTCCCTATTTTTATTTTGCAGGCTACAAAGCGCTAACAATCGATTTTTACCCCCAAATTTATACGCTCCATTAGCTATTTCAGCCCCTTCAGGATTAGTCGACTGGTTGACTGTTATGCATATTATTGCGTTTGCATTAAGTAGTTTGCATAAAAAACCTATATATGAGGCGCGTCGTGGGAAAACCGGTCTTAATGCCTGTGCATAAAGTGTCGTCCCGGATTAGCCTGTGCAGTCTGCACAGGCTAATCCAGGACGGCACTTTCCGTCTACAGTGGATATATGTTTAGAAGAGACTTCCTTGAAACAGAAAATACCATAAAAGCGGAAAGTGACGTCCCGGATTAGCCGGTGCAGACTGCACCGGCTAATCCGGGATGACACTTTACGCACATGCATTATGACCGGTTTTCTCATGACGCGCCACATATCTACCAAGATATAGAGAAAGAAGGGAATATAACAATGAGTAGTTCGATTTGTCTTGTGTAAATATGGCATTGCAGAAATTCAGTTTCACTCAAACAAATATGTCCTTTCTGTTACAAAATGTTTGCACTCTATTTCCCTTGATTTTAGTTTCTTTCCTTTTCTCGCCAATAGTCTTGCTATGCTATCAGCGTTTTGATTATGAATGGTATCATCTTCTGCAAAACTGAGGAATTTTATGACATTCTGAATGGGTAAAATCATTTTTTACGTATGAGGCACCTCTTGAGTATAACGGGCTTAATGCATGTGCGTAAAGTGTCGTCCCAGATTTTAGCCTTTGCTTTTATGGTATTTTCTGTTTCAAGAAAGTCTCTTCTAAACATAAATCCACTGTAGGTGGAAAGTGCCATCCTGGATTAGCCTGTGCGGCACAGGCTAATTCGGGACGACACTTTACGCACAAGCATTAAGCCCGGTTTTCCCAAGACACGCCTCATATTTTCAATAACCTGAGAAAGTTGTAGAGACTTGTCTTCTTCAACAAACAAGTATGCGTAGAGATGGAAAATAAAATAACAAATAAGTGAATAAAATGTTATGTCACTATTCTGAATGTTATTCAAGAAATAATGTTATCATCCCAAAATGTTTGTAATACCAGTACACTGACCATTCACAAATCAGAAACTGAAAAAACACTTTTCCTAAAAGAACATGGTTCATACATAACGATAACAGATTTTATTTGAAGAACACTTTGGTTACTTTTATTATCGCAATCATACACGACGATGGTAATCATATTAATTTGTTTTAGATTGCATCAATCAGCGAATACAATTACATATGATTGCATACAAATGGGCCTCTTTTTGAAGAGTATTTGGGGAGTGGTTAATTCAGAAGCACTGGGTGGTAGTGATTCAATCACAAACTGAGAAAAAAAGTCAGTTATTTTGGATGAGAGGTGACACACGAACACATTGGCAACATTGTACTTCCTACGCTTTAAAATTATCACAGTACCACTACTGCAAGTTATTTCTTCAGTTCTGTTTTCCATATTTTACTTTAATAACTTTGATTTAATTTCAGCTACATCAAATGAAACAGGGAAAAGTAAATTTAATTAAATAATTTCAGCAAGTCTTTTAGGTTACCAGTATAAAAAGGAATAGCTCTATCAACATCATCAAACTTATTTTGCATTTATTAGATCTACTTTTTTTTCATAAAAATGTCAAGATCATTTATTACCATTTTCTTGGAATCAGTAAATAAGTGGAATGAAAAATGAATGCGTCAAACCAGCTGTCAGTACAAAGTACAGGCATATCTGCATGATACATCTTTCCTGAGCATTCATCGATTATTATACCCTGCGTGTTTACTTTCGGTATTAATCGCGTTACTAAAATATCTCCACAATTCCTTAGACTGACTTGTATCTTATATTTTCAGATAATAAAAAAAATCGAAAAGTCAACAGCAATTTATACTGTAACTCACCGCCAGCAGTAAGTTACAGTAATTATTTGGTAAAACTGAATAAGTAATTTAGTTACTACTTAAAAAAAACTGAAATATAATTTATGTTAGTCACTCGTTGTATTTGAAAGATTGGATAACTTCACCAAAATGGCCCACCTCATAATTTCAATACATTGTTGCTATTTCCCAAATGGGGTCTTCTACCAGACTATCTGGTGTCTTCTTTGAGTATTCAATTTCATTTTTAACTTCCCCAAAGAATAAAATAAAAATTAACAAATGAGTTCCTTCATGAATTTCTAAATACCTCAATATACTCCTCTTGATGATCAGTTCCAAATTCTCCAACATGAGACAAATCAAGCACATCTTTTTGTTATCCCAGAATTCCCTAGGGCAGGGTCTACTTGATTAGCAGTTGGTTCAGGACACAAACCAGTCAGACAACAACTGAGACAGACTTCATTTGCCATGAAATATTAATTCCTGAGAAAGAAACTTGGTATATTATTCTTGTTCACAGTTGGAAAGATTATTTTTCTGCCAGATAAATTTGTGATGAAGGAAAAGATCAAGCAGTTTGAAGAAAATATGTTACTGAATGGTAAAGAAAATTTATTCACAATTTCAATGATTTTAAACCCCACAGGTTTAGTTCTCTTTATCAAGACATTAAAATTTCCAACCAATACTTGAAATATTAAAAGATACATGATAATAATCTTTCTAGTACAAATGATAAAGAGAGCACTATTTGCAACAGATTTATAACAAAGGCAGTGGTTTGAATGAGGTTCACAAAATAGCATTAAATGCTCCATCTTCAGTGAGTTATGAAACAAAGCCAATAAAAGGCCATCGAAAACAAAACATATTTGCCATCATTAATATTGAAGGTCATTATTTAAATAATTGTTAAAACCACAGAATCCTAAAGGGTCAAATTTTTCATTCATGCGGTATCGAAATTCATCTGTGCATATCTGCATGCAATAATGCACTGCTAACACCCCACTATTGGGGCTGTGAGGATGATGGTTGATTAACCGCCATACATTAAACAAATGAGACTCTCAATTATGAAATGGAATGGACGTTTGTCATGTACCACTATGAAAACACTGTCAACCATGGAAACCAGTTAAAAACATGAATATGACGGCCATATGGCACCATTGGTGGTTCATGGACCATTTATCACTCAACAGTATCATGACACAGGGAGAGTTGTAACATTTGTTTCAATACTTGACTAACAAGCAGACAGTGTCAGCTGATCAAGTCATGATAAAATACTTTGTTGTTGATTTATTGAGATACTGTTTCATTTATGTATTTGTCAATTAAACATGTTATTGCGTAGTTCCAAGAATGTATCAACCATTTCAACATGTACTGGTAACAGCTCATCATTAAAACTAATTCTGAATGCAATAAACATACGGGTAAGCTTTGTATGACAGTACTGATGACGAATTGAACATAATTCCTTAATTATCATTATTTTAGCTTTAGCTTTACAAAAAGGGTACCAGGCAAACTTTTCAATGTATCTTTGACTGGATACTCCACCAGTTATCAGTATTATCAGTATTATTATTTTTACCAGCCTGGCTTTGTATAATTCTGCTAAAATAACTTTTCATCTCGTATGGCAAAGTATTACTGAGCAAAGTAATGTGTTTTGTTTTGCGTCCATTTATGTCAGAGCAAAACTGAAATGAGGCGTGTCGTAGGAAAACCGGGCTTAAAGCATGTGCATAGTGTCGTCCTGGATTAGCCTGTGCAGTCCACACAGGCTGATCCAGGACGGCACTTTCCGTCTACAGTGGATTTATGTTTACAAGAGACTTCATTGAAACAGAAAATACCATAAAAGCGGAAAGTGCCGTCCTTGTTTAGCCTGTGCGGACTGCACAGGCTAATCCGGGACGACACTCTACGCACATGCATTAAGCCCGGTTTTCCCACGACACGCCTCATATCATCTTCCAGGAGACGAGACAAGTCCTTTCATCTCGGAAATGATGCAAGTGGGGCATAAAATATGTTTTACACACTTAAAGTATATTACCACCCTACCACCATAAAAGTTAATGTAGTATTAAGGCAGTTCTGTCATTCCTGTAGTTCTTAAAAGCATTGTACAGCGTGTAATTAGCTGCGCTAATACACTCATGGAATGCTGATCTTACATGTTCCTTTTAAAGATTTGTATTATTAAGAAAATTCAATGACCTATATATATACAAGAGATGATTAGCTCTCTCTGCAGAAATACACTGAAAACATAGACAGATAAAGTATAAAATGCAAATGTTTATTTCCATTAAAGCCACGGAATAGGTGAAAAAGTGGCCAAATTTGGACTCTACAGTTAAACGGTCAATTATTGTCTGTCCTTAGTATGTGTTTACGTTGGTATAATATTTTACCTGCATCATAAACAGTCCATGAAAATCCCAAACCCCTTTACTGGCCATGAGGTTTCTTAATTATTACTGGCCCAAACTTCATTTTGCTGGCCGAATTCACAGACATTTGGCTTGACAGCCAGAATTTTGTACAAGACATGTGGGCCACTGATCTGGGCTTTTTTTTTCCGCGTAGCTGTCTAAGATCACTTTTGACCCAGATTTTCTTGCGATAATTATGCAGCGGGAAAATTGAATGCCAATAGATTTGGGCAAATTTTCTAATTCTAGGGAATGCAAACTTCAAACAATGGTTTAACGTATACCAATAACTGTCGCATACTTTGGGGGATTAAAAATTTACATAATTGTTTACATAAGCGGTTATAATGAAGTTATAAACATATCTTCAACATATACTCTAGAACTGAGGCTAATTATGAACGTATTTTCTCATTGTATGCCATAAACAGAATGCTATACTCATTCACATAACGATATAACTATTTTGTTTAGCCTACATTTATATAAGCTGTACGCTCTATACGTAGCAATTGTGCAATGTTCCCATGCATAAATCTCACACACAGTGTTGCCGTTCCATGTAGCCCATCGATTCTAGCGAGTTCATCACATTCCAGAAACAGTAGTGTCATTCTAAAAATAGCGCGCGTAGCTAGCAACCATTGTATAACTGCGTTAATACACTCGTACATGCATCAATAATAGCGTTCAGAGAATCATAAACCTAAAAATTTCAATAAATGGGGAATTTATATTTATAAACTTACTGTTAATTTGAATTAAAATTGTGGTTACGATTTATTAACGATTATTTATAATTACATCTTTCTTTCAACTTCTCCATAGATGTTATTTAATCTATAAAAAGATGCTACATTTTCTACAGATAAAATGTTATGAAAGAAGATTCGGAATACGTCGAATTGTTATTCGCGTAGCATGAATACACAATTGCAATACTAATTATACACATGAACCCCTGATATATCATATTTCTACTGATATAATTTAAACTCGTCATAGTCTAATTAATTTTTACGGTGGTGTTATCAAAAATAAAGTCTTAACATTTCAAAAATCGCTGAAAGTTCCCTGACTATTGCTTTTTATTTGGATACACAGTATAAATGCTTATTTGACTTTAAATCGTTATTATATTAGATAACTAACATATGAATGGTATATTACCGGTACTTTAAATAACTATATATCTCGTCTGATACATAATAATTTTAATTCATTCCCGAAAGTATTTTCTTACATTGTTAATTTGTTAAATTGGCTTGACCAATTCAGATAACAATTATGTTAACCTAAATTATTTTGGTTATTCATATATCACTGGTGGAAACAAGGAACTGTATGATTGGTTTATTCACAGCATATATATTAATTATAATTTTATTTAATTTTTAAATTAATAAATTTATCTCAAATAAACTTTTGGGTCCGAGAAGTTTTCTTATAGTGTCCGAAAAATACTGGGTCCAATAAGTCTAATATTGGTGGGGACCACAAACTCTGGGGTCTGAGAAGTCACGTTGCCGATCATTTTGGCCGTCTGTTTAGGTTATTTTTAAATATTCTCAATATTAATTTCAACGCCGATTGTCTTTTTTAAAGACATTTCTTGTTTAGACCTCTTTTGAGAGGGGAAATTTCAAAACAGGTATCGCGGAAAAACGACTTCTTTTCTTTGCAGGCTACGAGTCAGTAAAACGAAACCTGAAAGGGTCCTTCTTCAAAACAGCAAAAATGTACGCCTATTTTCTCAACTTTTAATTATTTAAGATAATATAATGTCATGTGTATCATAATGTGTATATCATGTGATTTATTACAGATGCCAATTTATTAAACATTTTATGTCAAACTAATGACACCCCTATTTTCGCTATTTACTTCTATGTAACCGAAATATTCACCTGGGTGATCTGGAATAAGACCACCAAGATTAATGCGCTACATCGGTTATTTTGACTCGTTGCGAACTTGTTATTTCTTGTTACCGATTCTTATTCTGAATATTACTGCAATGTATTTATTTTAAATTGTAGCATGGAAAATCGAGAGCACCCATCATATGACCTACTTTTGACTCAGTAGGCTAAGAATCACTAACAATTGATGCTCTTTACTACCACGCTTTGAATGTTGGTCATTCTGCATGGATCGTTGCAGATTGACCTGTTTGGCATGTATATAATTCTGTGTTGTTTGCATTAGATAATTATCTTGAACAATATTTTTCATTACTTACAAAATAATTTTTATTACGATGTCGTATAATACTGAATAAGAAGCCATAGTATCAACTTTCAAGAACGGAAAATTCTATTTCTTTCAAACAAATGTTTCCTTTTTAGTAAAAAATTCACTCATAATTCACATGCTTTCAGTTTCTTTTGTCGCCAACAGTCTTTCTACGCCGTCTGCGTTTTGATTTCTGGACCTCGTGCAGTTTTACTGGTTTTGTCCGAGGTCTGACTGACTTTTCGCAGAGAATGTATAAACATACGGTTTGCTGGATACTGTTGTCATTGCACATTGTACATTTGAGAAACCAATATATCTTTTCAGTAACATACAGAAATGATAGCGTTACCAGCGTTAGCGTTACCAGCCAATGGCTACTAAAATTTTGGAAAATCTTTGAAAATGAGGCATATTTGTTATACTTACTACAAAATATATTTAAAAATGACAGGCACATTTTATTTCGTAGCACCTTGCTAGCAAATCCCTTGAATTTCTGCAAAATATATTTTTATTGCAAGACACTGGTAAATAATGGCCAAACAATAATTATTAATAAGTATAGTAACAATCAATGCTATAACCAAAATAGTGTAATACCTCACATTGAGTTACATGGGGGAAAGAAAATTAAAAGAGCCTGCAATAAAAAAACAACATGTTTTATAGCAAGGAACATGAAAGATCATGCAGACAGGCTAGCTGTACAAAGTGCTCCAAGTCTGGAGGCCATATGTTGGAATCCACCTCCTACTTTCTTGTTATTTATTGTTCTAATAAATCCCTTGGAAACCTACCCCTCGCCTGACCTCTCTGCACCCCACCTCAAGTTTACACTGTAATATAGAGGCATCAGTTTTCCTATGTAGATGGCTTATCACACCCTGCGTCACCCTGGGGTACCCTCTGTAAAGCCTTCAGTGGACTCAGAGTTGCTGGAGGTTCCAGTGACATTGGCATGTTTATTTGTTTATTTTTGTTTCTGAGGGCAGGGGGTGTCTTCGAGAACAACAGCATATATTTGTACCATCTGTTTCGGGGTTTCATGACAGACATTTTAGAAATCTACGTTTATTACATACGATTCTTGCCATAGAGCTATGTTAATAGAATAATTTAACACTCATGGACGTTGAATTTTATCAAACTTTTCTTTACACAGAAAGAATTCTTATTACAAAATATTTTACATGTTTGGTAAAACCTGCACAGTATTACAATTGCATGTTATTATTATATCTGGAATATGGTCTTCCATTGTTTATATTTAATTACGAGAACTCTGCGAGTCGGATGTGTCGCCTGATGGGGCATTACTCAAGTATGATAACGGCAATTATGCCCAAAACTGAACTCAACCTTCCTTTTATGCCTACTAACACTTCCCAAAAGTTTCATAATGATTCCACAAAAACTTTTCAAGTTATTATCTGCACAAACTGCTGCCACCGTACCACCACCAAAGTAACTCTTCTACGTCGTCTTTTCAGGCGACACAAAAATGTGGGTATATTTTCTTGTTATATGATGCATGACTGTGCATAATTCATGCAACCACAGAGTGACTGCAAGTAAAAATCTTCAAATTCAAATTTAACTGGACCATTTTTGTACGAGATATCTTGATAAGGCCCCCTCAAAAAATAGTCCCGTTTCTGGTCTCCCGACTGACCCTTTACTTTTGCTGCCGACCCTACATATTTTTGGTCCAAAAATAGTGAAGACTGGAAAAGACTGTTACCGTGTACAACACAAACCATTCTCCCATCATTAAAAAGTAAAATAAAAATTTAAAAAATCCCTACCTACCGACCCTTATTTTTTGGGGCAGGAGACCAGAAACGGAACTTCTTTTTTTTTTGGCCAATAAATAGACACTAAAACAAAATAGGATGAATGAGTGGGAATCAGAGGGACATCAAGCAGGCAGGAGTCAAGTGTCAAATAAACTCACTCCAACAGGCCTGGGGCTAACCCAGGAGCCATGTTCCAGGGCAAATGATCATGTTGTATACATGTTCCACTACAAATTGGTGGCCATTCTGTAAACAAGGCTAAGTGGGGTCTGCAGACATGAAAGTGAAAAATCCACCAAGCTAGGTAATGATTAACAGATTATCATCTTCCACAAGCACCCAAAACATGTTGGCCATTGGAAAGTGGGTAAACAAGGCTGTGGGAAAATGAGGTGTCAAGATATACAATAATTCCTCTTGGACATCAGGCCCCTCAAACAAATTGAGCCTGAATTTCAGGTTCAAGATGAACTTGAGCCACATAACATATTTCAGGATCAGGCTCAAAAAGGATGTTGGTCAAATATATATTATAAAAACAATTTTAAACTCTTAGCAACGTACATTTATGAAGAATATAAGAAAATAAGTACAAATAATTATGTGATTTTATCAAGAAGAACAGTTATTCCGAAAATAAATTATGTTTTATATTCTGCTAAGTTGAGCTACAAAATCAAGATCAACTAAGACTGATCCTGATCCTGTAATTGATCCTTTGTGAACATGGGGCCAGGGTTGTGGAGATTCTATGCCGACTTCTCCGACACAGGTAATTTTGACTTGTCCGACACAGGTAATTTTGACTTGTCCGACACAGGTAATTTTGACTTGTCCGACACAGGTAATTTTGACTTGTCCGACACAGGTAATTTTGACTTGTCAGACACAGGTAATTTTGACTTGCCCGACACAGGTAATTTTAACGTTGGACAAGTAAACTTTTCCAGTCAAGTTGTCCGTGGACAAGTACAAAATTAAAGTTCGAAAATGGTGTAAAAGTTAGGAGATAATCATTATATTATTATGATATATTTTAACAACAATATAAAATTGTGTGTAAGTTATTATTTCATGACAAATTATACTAGGACCGCCGCGAAAAAGGGACTTGCGTATGGACAAGTTATTAATTTGGGTATCTCCACAGCCCTGCCACAAATGTGAAACGTAAATGATTGTTAATTTTGTTCAATATTCATTTTTAAATACTCTTTGCTCAGCATTCTGTAACTTAGATAAAACCATAAATAATGTGGCAAAGCTGCACCATTCGTTGCATTAACCCAATTAGTAAACTTCTAATTTTGCAACAATATGGTCCCAATGTTAATGTAGGGCTTATCAGCAATGGAAGATGACAAAGGGAAAATGGACCAATTAAAAATACATATGAGGCGTGTCGTGGGAAAACCGGGCTTAATGCATGTTCGTAAAGTGTCGTCCCGGATTAGCCTGTGCAGTCGGCACAGGCTAATGCAGGATGGCACTTTCCGCCTACAGTGGATTTATGTTAAGTAGAGACGTCATTTAAACAGAAAATACCATAAAAGCACTTTACACACACGCATTAAACCCAGTTTTCCCAAGACACGCCTCATATCAGCCTGTCTAAATGCCATATAGTTCAATTTTGAACTAATTTCTATGATACTACGCAGGTTTGAAAATCAAATAACAGCCGGCCCACAGCAAAAAGTACAGTAACATTCACATAATAGTGGTTTGTTGTATGTCACATAACAGTGATCTGTTGTATATCACATAATAGTAATAGTGGTCTGTTGTATGTCACATAATAGTGGTATGTTGTATGTCACATAATAGTGGTCTGTTGTATGTCAAATAATAGTGGTTTACTGTTTATCACCACATAGTAAAGATATACAATTATGTCACATAATAATAGTTTACTGTATACCATCACATAGTAAAGATATACAATTATGTCACATAATAATGGTTTACTTATACCACCACATAGTAAAGATATACATCAACAATTATGTCACATAATAATGGTTTACTTATCATCACATAGTAAAGATATACATTAACAATTATGTCACATAATAATGGTTTACTTATATCATCACATAGTAAAGATATACAATTATGTCACGTAATAATGGTTTACTTATATCATCACATAGTAATGATATACAATTATGTCACATAATAATGGTTTACTTATATCATCACACAGTAATGATGTACAATAATATGGTAATTTTGAGTATGCCATTTATTTTATTTAATAATATCGATATAATAGTATCTGTGTCAACAATTCATAACATAAAACAATGATATGCATTATACATATCACGTATCACATAATACTGATTTAGTTATCTGTGTATCATAATAATAATTAAAGCACAGCATTCAAGCATATTTTTTAAAGGGACTTGTTCACAGATTTTTGCATGTTTTGAAGTATGCCATAAAATAACTTAAATTGACAGATTTAATCATCGGAACTAAAAAGCTCAAGTGTAATAACAAGAAAAGTATTTAGAAAAAAAATAAATACAAAAAATGGTCCCAAGAGGTCCCTTTAAAACCTTGTATGATCTTGAAGAAAGTCAATTTAAATGGACAGTTGCTTTAAAATTGGCATAAGTAACTGAGGATGAATATGTTATTGGTAAAATATTTAAAGGGACCTGTTCACAGATTGACAAATTGACAATTTTTCAACTTTTGACACCCATTCCAAAAATAAACAAGGGAGCAAAATAACACTAAGGACCTAGAAATATACTGTAAAAACCGTTTTAGTTCATGAGTAATCATCAGTTGAAATTGATAAAATTATAAAGCGTTTGTAATGCTCAATGATGGAATAATTTGGAGTGTTTGTGTTGTTTTCATTGAGATTGTTCAAAACACGCGAAACACTTACATAAAGGAAATAATGCAGGTCGAATTATAGAAGTCAGAATTGCCGAGTGGTTAAGGTGATAGCCTTTTAATCCGGAGGTTCCGGGTATGAACCCCAGCGGGACCAATATTTTTTCTTTTCTTTTTTTTTCTAAATACATTCTTGTGATTATACTGGAGCTTTTTAGTTCTGATGCTTCAATCTGTCAAGTGAAGACATTGAATGGCATACTTGAACAATTGTGAAAATCTGTGAACAAGTCCCCATAGGTAACCTTAAAAAGATACAAAGCATCTGCATGCTTCTTTCAAAATGGGAGAAAAATGTCCATTGAAAAATAACTATTCCGGCCTTTTTAATTATTTATCCTTTTTGTTTTATGTTAAAACATAAAACAATTGTTCAATAGTTTCCCCATTAACTTGTCTGCTACAGTGATTACTGCTAGGCATAAAATGTTTGCTTGACTTGTAAATTCAGGAATGTTTTTCTTTGAAACTTCCACAGATCTGTTAGCACCATTTTGATGAAATTTTTATTTTAGACATTCCTGGTATGTATGAAAGAGATTTCCAAGAAATAAATCTGTGAATATTGAGGGAAAATTGGTATATTTTGCCATTTAAACAATATATATTAGAATGTTTAAATGGGAAGCTCACTTCAGGAAATCCCTTATTAAATGATTAAATAAAGGGGCTAATAATAGACGATATTGAATGAATTTTTATGTTTGTTAATTAACTAAAAGAAATTGAACAATAAATAGAAACACAAATTTGACCACTCCCAATGCCTCGAACTCGCTTGTCTAGAATTTCTTGTTGGCTCGAAGTTCCTTTGAGGGACAAATATCTGATAATAAAAATAAATTGTAAAAGTACACCTTGGAAGTTTTGATGGTTCGAAGTTTTCCCTCCAGTCCCAGCAACTTCCCAGTCCCCCGCAACTTTGGGAGCCATCAGGTGTCTACTGTATATTGGTAAAGAGTCAATGGTTTAGCTTGATTACAGAGCCTGAATATTACCCCATTTCCACAAGCCTTCATGCTCCAAAGGCGGCAGGTCTTTGTGCCATATGCCCTGGTTATAGTCTCTGGGTGGAATTTAAAGATAAAACTTGTAAATAAATACAAGGAAATCACTCCGAACAGACCTCTGATTCCACATTGGCATAACACATAATGGTGGAGATTAGGCTTAAAATAGGGTCTGCACCCCTTGTGAGACAGGTTAATGAAGTTTTATGGTACATTTTGAATCTCCAAAATCATACAAATATGCCCTTTGATAAAGGAGGGAGTGAAGCAGATTACAATGATGATGGTGATACTGGCACTCAGTTTCATACACAATCTGCCTTATGAACATGATTGTATGCTTCATGGGCAAATAGAAGGCATTTATGACTCTTCTCCACATTATGCCAGAAAACAATGTGCATGTGTCTGTAAATGTACATGTTAACATTGCCGGCAAATTTATCACAAATTTAAGACACTGCTGACTACCATTTTTAGAGACGACCATTATCGGAATTAATTACTGTAGATGCGTGTGATAAGTTTCTATTTTTGTGGTTTAAATATTGTTATTATAAACAGTTATATTCGTTTGTTTTAATTGTGCATTACTGTAACATACAACAAAACCTTAATTATTCTACAGACAATTTCAATTTATTTTAAAGCATTGTACTGATAAGCCCAATTTACCTACCAGACCACACTTTACATGATGACTCCTCTGTCAAGAAATCATTAAGTTTTTTCTTCTTTGGTCATGCTCAAGTGGAGCCTGTAGTGCTGTTTAATTTGCCAGAACCTGAGGAATCCATGTTCCAAGCATGTTGCTGTATGGGGAAGTACACACCACAATACCATGTATGCCAACACTGCAGACATCAACAGAGCCGTAACTATGCATATTCCTGTATGCACGTGCGTAAAAATCATAAGCATTACATGCAGTGTTTTTTTAGTGCCAATTTGGGGCCGAAATTCGGCCCCATTCCCCTGGTTAAAAGGTATATATTTTTCCCCTATATTTACCTTACAATTCCCCTCAGAATGTAAGATTCATTTTGAAACAAACTGACCAAAATCGGACAAAAATTGACTAAGATAGAGGAATTTTCTTAAACAATCCCAGCTGTTTTTCATCAAACCAAGTTACTGCATGAACTAAGTTATTTGTAGCAAAGCAATTAATTAATGTTTTATAACAAAGTAGGAGATAAACCTGTAATACTGCTTTTCTAAAAAAAATCCCCCTTTTGCCATAAAATTCCCCATCTGAAGGGCCCCGTCACCTTTCCCCCAAAGGTGAAGAAAAACACTGAAATGCCAATAGACCTTTCCAGATTTTGCCACAAACTTTTTAAACTCCTCCCCAGCTATTGTTAATGGATTACTTTCCATTTGTGGAACATCACAAGCTCATCACAAGCTGTACCATGAGCTGTTTTGTGTTAAATAGGTTAACTGTTAAACATGTGATACTCAAGTACAATGAATGGAAACAATTGAAGATTTTGTTCGGTATCATAGGCTTTTTAAGGCCAATTTGGGGCCGAAATTCGTCCCCATTCCCCTGCTTAAAAAGTATATATTTCCCCCTATATTAACCTTCAAATTCCCCTCAGAATGACAGCTTTATTTGGAAAAAAAGAGACCAAAATGGGACAACAATTAGCAAAGATAGAGGAGTTTTCGTAAACAATCTGAGCAATTTTATCAAACCAAGTTAATATATGTTACTGGTGAGGGAGTATTTTTCGGACAGTAGTATTATCCCGACGTTTTAAAATATTCGCGTTTCGTAACCGCTTTTCGTACTGTATCATCATAATACAAATAAACACTTATATTTTCAAGTATGTTTCATTTTTCTTCCAAAAAATTTAGTGTATTTTTGGTAAAACCCCAAATGTTTGCGTTGATAGTCTGAAACGCATGCAACTGTCGTCTGGGGAAAGTAAAATGACGTGCGCATGCGCGATAAAATCCCAATTTGGGGCCCAGACAGGGTTTGTGATAGTTTTGGCTGTCTGCTCATTATAGCAGATGAACTCTGGCAGAACATTATTTAACCCGCTACGTCGTTAAGGACGTGTGTAGTAGCTACATAGATACGTAACGTCTAGTAAACTCTTTAAAACGTCATGCTTCCGTAGTTGTTTCAATGCCTTACTTATATTCTCTAGTAATTACTAAATCATTTGATCAAGTGGTATTATTTTGATATAAATTGTGCATCTGATTATTTATTTGTTGTCTAATATAGATTAAATAAAATTATAAAGCATTTCTCCATATATTTCACTGTTGAAAAAAAACGTCCAGAAAATACATCTGTCAACGTCAAAAAGACCGTGTTTAATGTACCCCTTTCAGGGCCTCAATAGTTGCGCATGCGCACAAGTGAAACTTATTTTGTTTACATATGCAAACGGGTGATCAACCCAGGATGTTACAAGCGAATTTTCATCGTTGAGTTTGTTCATGAATTAAAACTGTCCCAATATAAATGCATATTTCGTCCGACAAATACTCACTTACCAGTATCATTTGTAGCAAATCAATTCATAAATGTTTAATAACAAAGTAGAAAATAAACATGAAATAATGCTTTTATAAACAAAAAATCCCCTTTTGCCGTAAACTTCCCCATCTGAAGGGCCCCGCCACCTTTCCCCCAAAGGTGAAAAAAAACACTGCATTTGAATGATATTAGTGGAAACGTCTATAGAAAGTGATAAATATAAGGGAAAACATTAAAGAGGGACTGTTCAATTTTGTAAGACAAGTTTAATGTAAAACCATCCATTGATTCTAATGATGTCTGTACATTATTCAAATAATAATAATAAATGTTGAGAATAACTTATTTTCAGAAATGTGATGTTTCTTTGACACAAAGAAAAACATTGGTCACATATGAGCTACACCAGTATATTCAATATCTGTTACCAGAAAACTGAACCTGTAATTAGAACAGGTGTCCTTTCAAGCATTAACATCCTCCATGTTTTCGGAGGTATGCTTTTAGTGGGTGCCATGTCAAAGACCAATAACATGCCAACATAGATCAAAGATGTTGCATACCGAACTCCCAAAGTCTAGAACCCTGATTATAAAGTACTTACTATTTACTTAAACCTTTCAATTTCGATGTTATGTCGTAGCCACACCAAAATTACAACCAAGAAAGTAAGGACTGACGGCAGTATTTATAACTCTACTCACAATCAGGATATTATTTCGAGAAGTTTTTTTATTGTGTCCGAAATATCTGGGGTCCGAGAAGTCTCCTTAAATAATACAGGTGAGAACCAAAAAATCTGGGGTCCAAGAAGTAAAGTAACCGATCATCTTGGCCCTCTTGTTTATGTTTAGGGTAAAAATGACATCCCAATATTAATTTCAATGCTGAATGTCTGTTTCAAGACATTTCTTGTTTGAAGTATAACCAGTGCTGTTGGTAATAATGCAATGCTGCAAAAGTATTATTATGATGTACTACTACGTGTATTTTATTTTTTAGATATTTGACTGATTTATTCAAGAACAAGTCACATGTATGCAATAGCGGGTTATTTCATTATATTACGAACTATAATGTTTAAATTGTAGAAAATATGCAAATTGCTTGAAAGATACTTAGCATAACCATAGACATTCAAATGTAAAGGGCTACACTGCGGCCAAACAAAAATAAATTGTGTGTTTGGGGCAACACTGCCTCAAAAAGTTAGGTAGGGTCGGGATTTATTTTGTTTTGAACTTTTTTTTTACAGACAGATTTCGGTAAAAAAACATTGAAAATTATCTAAAATCTGAGAAATACCAATTTCACGGAAACTGTCGCTAAAAACTTTAGGGTCAGGGGATTTTCGCTACGTAGGTTCGGGTTGCCTGAAACACATATTTATTTTTTTGGCCTAAGCTGACATGAGGTTAAAGAACACTATTTTGATCGAGTTTCAGGCACATTCTCTGAAGATTCCAGGAGCTGGAGATGTTAATTTTATGAATTAAATAATAAAATGATTTTACTGTATGCATTGCATAATACTTGTAAGGCACCTTAGCTTACAATACAACAGTCAGTTTTAAGAGGTCACTTAGCACTGTTTTTAAGCTGAGATTAAACAACACTATATTGCTGGAAGTAGCACTGAAGGTGCTGCAGATGCCATCAAAGAGGAGTGGTGTGTGGCCTATCTCTCCAGAAGGCAAGGTGCTCAAACCAGGCTGATTGAAGTGGCCGAGATAGTCACAGAGATAACGAGATAGACACAGAGATAATTTGCTGGCCTTCTGATGTGACGCACATAGGTGTGACGAGGGCCTGCTATATTGGATATTCAGAATAATCTATAGAAATAAATTTGATCCCCACTCAGTGTGAAATGTTAAATATTATGGAATTCTAACTGTATCACTTGTGCATTCAATCATGACATTCCTCTTCAAGATGTTCCTATGTAGCATTTACATTCTAAGGAAAGACAACTTGTTGCATGGAAAAAATAGAAGTAGCTGAACAATCATCGGGCAATATCAAATATTCCAAAAAAAAAATATTTTTTTTCTTTTTTATTATATAATTTAATATGTATATTTAATTTATATACTTAAATTAATGATTTTTAAATTTATTTAAATTATCATATGTATATTTTTGTATTTCATGATGTGTCTACAATGTTCACAGTTTGTTTTTAACAAACAGTATTAAACAAATTTCAAGTATTATTATTTTGATTTGTGAAACTACAAATTAAATGAATTAATACCAGCTTAACTCAATAACAACAGTGTTTTTACTACACAGGTTTAGTAAATATCGACAGCTTTAAATTTGGTCTCAGCTGTAAACATTTCGAGTTTGAAAGTGGTATAATCGTTGACAAAAATGCCTTTCAGTTATCAGTCACTAATGTGCTCCCAAATTTCAATTAAATAACATTTTTTCCCCATAAAATTTACTCACTGTAAAAAAGCAAACATCATTAGTGCGGGTAATTGTCTACTGGTCAAATGGTGTTACGTTCACAAACACCCTAAAGTAACTAATGTAGCGATAAGTTTTTCAAGATTCAATTACTGCGAAAGGAATGTGTTTCGCAACTTGCCCTGCTTTTGAAAAATTTTGACTAAAAATGGAGCTATCGAGTAAATCTTAAATGTTCGCGAAACACTTGGGTATTAGTTACATTAAGACCACACATTGGACTATGTGACGGATTACGAGTCAGCCGTGATGAATTTGAACACCATCGAACCGAAAAAAAGGCTCTATGCAAAAATGTATTTGTTATTGCTTGTCATATTTATAATATTTTAATACTATAAATATGATCTGGTTCATTAATGCTACTATACATTTAGCAGAAAAACTGCATATTAAGAACATTCTTTGGAAGTTATTTAAGACAGATTAAATTTACATGAAAATGGCATAAATAGTTATGCCTTTTTGCAAGCATAAATTGTGTTTACATTATTTGTGCGTTATGTATTTCTCCAAACATGCAATGAAATCCATAGATGGTTTGCAACAACAATTTTGATTGGCTGAAATTCTCCAGGGATTTACATCCAATGAAACCCATGCACACTTTGTAACAACAATTTCCGTTGGCTGAATGCTTTCATTTAAGGATTTGACTGTAATCTTAGTGTCTATCAAAAGTCTAGCATCACACAACCAAAAGGTACATTTGTGTTGGCCTTTTTTCAAGTGCATAAGAAAAAGATATAAATTATCGAAGACAATTCAGCAGTGTCTTGAAATAATAGACATGTGTCAAATGCAGCTTAAAAACTGGGAAATTCGATACCATTTTGTGTCATTCACAGGTAACATTTGACAAGCCTTGAGTAAAACTTGATTCATTGGCAGTTGATATAATGTACGGTACTGTAAAACATGAGAAATATGCAAATTCTTCCTTACAACACCATCTGAAAAAAAGATTTGGATATAGTGTGATAATGTAATCTTTGAATACCCCATTTATTTCTCAAATTTATCTACATGTTCTTAAACATGACCTACAACAGGCCATCTGCCATGTCATTCAGACGCAACAAATGCACAAACACCAGATTTTGAAGCTTTCTGGTTTACAATTTTAAGATTTGATCTGAATGTTCTCAGATAATTACTCATATATGCAATTTTAAACAAGTCACTGATACCTTTGAATTTTATGGAAAAACAGATCCCCATTTTATCTGTTCATACCGTGCATAATTTGTAAGCATTTTGGTTACTTTTTTATTTTTCTTTATAATTTCAATAAATGGAAATTAAATTGCCAGAACAATATTTTGTCTGTACCAACTTTTGTTACTATTTGTGAAAAATACCAAAAACAGACAATTATAAAAACACTATTTCTGAATATTAATTACTACTTTGCTAGTATGGACCCTCGCACTGTAAATCATTGTACATGTATTAAAGCACACCCAGTTACAACTGAGCACCAAATTAAAGTTAACACAAAAATTATTGGTAGTACAGTAATTAAAAATCTTGACTATTTAGAGTCTTTGTCTTATTTCTCAATACCGGAGAACCAATATATCAGGTTTGGATAATGAAATAATTAAGCCTGATTACACATCAATATAACTCATAAATCACCCGTGGGGAGGGCGGTAAATCACCAACTCTTATGAAGCCAGGTTATTGATAATGGGGTCAATTAGCGTAAATGCCTATTATCTATTTGACACATAGGGCGCATGTCAATTTTAGACCCCTGCACATTTAAATGGAAGCCAATTTTGTTACTTCCACTAATTTCCGAAAATCCCTTTCATTTGTTCCTTTTTGTATTTACACTTTCAAATAATATACATGTAATATGCAATGGTACTTCCAAAATGCTATCTACTATCGGTAATTGTCATGTGCTAAAAAACTATTAAAATTTATTATGATTTATAACATCTCACACATAAAATGCCATCCATACATTTAATAAAATTGGGGTTAATAATAACATATACAATAGTAATGAGAAACTTTTACTCAAACGCCATCAAACACTATCTTCCGATGCATAAAAAGGAGCATAATAGTATAGGATGCATAATAAGGATTTTGTTTGTTTGTTTGGAATTTTTCGCCGTTTGTAACAGTATTTCAGACATGTCACAGCGGTCAGTTAACCTACTCACACTTTTCCTGGGCAAGATTAGCCGATCTAAGCGGTTTACCAGTACTAAGTGCACATACTTGTGCTAGTAACTGACAACTGCCCCACTTGAATCTGAGGTACGGGGAGAATGGCCGTAGAAATAATTTCATGACCAATCCCCACACAAGTTATGTGGCTGGGCTGGGGTTCGAACTCACGATCCCCAGACTAACAGTCCAACTGAGCTAGCTGGGCCAGGAGCATATTATAGTATATCATGCAATAGCAACATTAAATTTTGTTTCACTTTATAGATAGAGAATCTCTATTTTCTTTAAATCATTTTAACAGGGATAGTTATGAATGTTAGCTTTGACGTTAATAACAAAATAACGCTATGTTGCTTGAAGCTGTTGTTGTTATATTTATTTTCAATATTATTATAACTAAGCTATAAATGCCCTACTTATGACTTGAATAAAGTTAGTGTTAATTAACTTCAAACTCTATTTATTGTTAGTAAACTTAATTCTTTTACTCTTTTCATTTGAATCACTTATTACAATTCATTCTGTTGTCCTTTTCAACTAAATCCATCCAAATATTTGAACTCCTTTTACCCCAAAGGCAAATATGTACAAAGAAAACAAAGTGAAATGACCCAATGTACTCAAAGGCTTTACACTTTGGATGCTTTGAATAGACCAATTAAAAATAGGGTCTGTGACAAAAGAACGCAAACACAAAATGGCATTGGCTCAATATTGTACATAATTTTACGGGAAATGGCGTAACTAAACAAACGTGAAATTACATAATTATGCATTGAAATGAACTGAGCGTTTACTGTGACACTTTTCGAGATAAAACTATAATTGCAAATGCAATAATATGTCCAAGTGACCATTCAAGGTTGGTATTCTACTGGTAAATTTGACCTTGTGAACAAATATTTTAAAAGGAAAATATAAAATATGCTGCTTATAAATTAAATCACTCACATCTGAACAAACATTGCTATTAAATGCACAATAAGCTGGTTTTTAATCACCAAATACCGTAGTTTTCGTCTGTACAAGCGGAAACTCAAATACATGTATATACGTTGACTTGACAGTTGGTTTTGGTTACACAACACAAATAAACGATGCAAAAGTCTACACTAGTATTTATTGATTTCTTTCACATTGAAGAGTTTCCTTCATCATTTTTATGTTTTTCTGTTTAATTTCAGGTTTTATTGTCACTTTTATTTGCTTATTTTGAAAATAATTGATATGAAAGGTTATTGTACTTTCCATGCTCCTGTCCAAACTCTATTTGTCATACCACCACATTGTGATATCCAACATTTATTCTCCCCAATTATGTTACATAATGTTTTTCATAGCTGCTGAGACATGAGCAGCTGTTGTGTGGTATATCCATTTATTATCACAGTAGTGTCTCCCAAGGATTATTACATTACTATCAAATAGTTTCTGATATGTACATCATTATATTTAATCAGCATTTGTTATGTAATTGTCAACATTAAAGGTCTCTATTATCTTTTCGTTGAATCCCACAGTATTGCTTTCTTCAAATACATGTGTGACCGGATTAATATTTAACATATGACTTTTAAAGTTAATGGAAACATTAAATTTGAGTATTTCTTACTATTTCTGTGGGCAACTGATGCAGTTATTTAGTTTGAACCTATTTATTGTAGTTCGATTGTGTCGAAAACCTGAGGCTTATTGAGACACTCTTGAGTCCTCTTCCTGGGTAGAACCAGTACTTGGTGTTTTTTGGTGTTATTCGAATGCACCCTGAGTAGGGGTCGAACTCACAATCTATAGATCGCAAGACGGACACCATATCCTTTACACCTCTGTGACCTTCAGACCAAAGACGTAGCATTTTAACAAGAATCAAAGAACCACAGGCAAGAGTGACAGTGTTGACCGGTATTTAGACACAGAGAGATTATGTCCAATGCGGTTGGTCACTGACCCCAAAAGAATTGCAAGTTATACCATATTATATAAAGGGATTATAAGCAGGGCTTTCATTAACTTTTAAAAACTGGAAGTTTGAACTACCTGGCCTCTGATTTTGGAAGTTTTGCTCTTAATATTTGGAAGTTTTGACAGTATTGCGCTACATAAGTCCTGAGCATTTCAGAAATGAAAAAGTATAAAATTCAAGGTTTTTAAGGCCAGTTCTTTTTCATCAAGCGTTTATATGCCAATTTATTCAGAGAGGTATACATTTAGAGAAATTACTTAATTTTTCTTCTAACTTGTTAATCTTACATGATGGAACTTCCATGTATGTAATTTTGGAAGAAAGATCATTTGAACGCTCCCCAAATAGGGATCAAATTCACAGCCTCCAGATGGCAAGATGGACACGGCATAACCATTACACCACTGCGACCGATGCTGTTATTCACTACCTGTAATTATTACACAAAGTTCTCGCTAGGATTTCAAAACATGGAGTCCAGGACTCCTTCCTATGAAAAGTTAGCGTCCCAGTATCTAATCGTCAAAACAGACCCCTACCCCACCCACTTAAAAACACAACTACAACAACAATACTTTGTATCAAAAATCTTATTTAAACAAACTGTTTATTAACTACCCGCAAATAAACAATTAAATAGGACTTTAGGCCAGGACTTTTTGATTTTACGGTTTACAAAACCGGCGAACATAAATTTGTCGAAAGTGAAAAAAAATAAATTATAATTACGCTTTTTTTTTTTACCGATGGGGGACGAAACGTTCAAATTTTCGAAATATTTTGAGTACAAATATAATAATTTGCTCAGTAAGTCCGTTTACTTCCGTGAAACTGCTTTTTGTTTTTGATGGTATCACACGATGATTGCCGATCGAGATCAACAAATTGTTCCGGAATTTCACGGACAAGTTTTTTAAGCAAGGCGTCTGCCGTTTTTTATGTACATGTATGCCATGTAAAACCCGTGTTTTCTACAAAAGAGTGCGAAATGTCTGCTGAAACACGACGTCACATTCCACGCATGGAAAGCATGCGTGTACCGATCATGTGCTTTATTAAATACAGGTCTTTAAAGACATTGGGTGTCCTAGTGTCCCGTCAAAGGAATGTTAATCCCATGCATGATTTTTGCAGGGAGAAATCCCGTTATTGTGGTCAGTGAAGTGTTTCAAGTTTGAGGGTCGTCTCTTAAATCTGTACTAGTATCCAAAATTGCACAAAAAGATTGGTACAGCAAATGGAGAAAAAATAGGTAAATTATAAACAAATTGGCGTGGTTTTTCCATGCAAATTTACTTATTGGTGGACAAAAAATTAATTCATGGAAAGAATGAAACATGAGAAAATCAACAGTTTTTAACAATAGAGTGACACATTTGTCTTTAACATTTGACGCGCAAGCACGATGTGCACGAGGTAAATTTCCCACCGTTTTTGCAAGAACAAAGCATGTATATAATATAAATATATTTTAATCAAGATCTTTACAATTCACCAATTATCCAGTCAGTACTATGTTCAACAGCTGTAATGATTAAAACAGTGTTAAAACACTAAATACATGCCCATATGAACATAATTAATCGAATAAAAAAGGCTCCATCAGTAGATCGAGTGTAACCTAAAGATTCGAGAACGACGAGAATAGTGGGTTTGGACATGACGTCACTGTGCGAATGTGATGCGCACTGGACATAAACATCCGGAAAAAATCATTACTTTCAGTTTCGCAACAACAATGATGCTTTTGCTTTTAAAAGGCTAGAGGTATGCCATTCAAACGGTGATGTTTCGTTTATTTCATTTCGTTTAAACTTGTACAAAAAATTGAAAACATCTTAGCCTTAAATTTAATAGCTAAAACGCACCAGATAACGTCATTTGACACATGCCGCAAAAAAAATTGACGTACAGAGGGGATACCCCTCCCTAACCCACCCCTCTCGGGACGGGGACGCCAAAAAAAATCCTGTGGAAGGCACTGGATGTACATTTTCAGGTGGCATTTGTAACAAATAATATCATTAGTAACAAGATCTTCTTGCGGGCACATCGAAGCGAGGATGTGGGGACAGACAGCTTTGTCTCGTATACACTTAAAAGAGAAAGTCATGGTTGCATTTTGTTGATGATATATATTTTCGCGACACAATGAGAATTTCTTATTTGCCTTGTAATTTTGTTTCTGTCACAATTGTAATGCAATAATTTAACACACACTAGCAGTTCAGTTTATATCTGATAAATTTCATATATACATGAAGATTTAGCATTTACATAGAGTTGAATATTTAAAAAAAAAAAATGTTAAAACTGGTTTCTCATTTTTAATAAGAATTAAGACTTAATAAGAATCCAGACAATTAACGTCATATTATTTGGACTTTTCTCTTGATATAGTTAAATTTAATATGTTTTTCGAGACCTCACAGCAATTATTTTCAAAATTTGCGTTGTGTGGTTAGATTAAAGCTCGTTTTGCAAGGTCTGTGTTTGGGCAGTTGTGGATTCCAGTCCTGCACATGTTAACTCGTCTTCTTTTAAAAAGGCATCTCACTTTACATTTTGTAAATCCATACAAGTATACAACTTCGTGATAAAATCAATTTTAATGATGCCTTTAAAATATATGCATCTATTACACTTATTTACTATGTAAAATTCATAAATACAAATGGTTAAACTGCATATAAAACATTGGTGTAATAAAACAGTTTATACCATGTTTGATGTCTTATTCTAACTTCACATAATAGTGTGTTTTAATGTTGATATTGTTATTAATTATAAATTGCTAATGGGAAATCGTTCGTTGTGTTAAGATTGGAACACTTTTTTTTTTTTTTTTTTTTTCGACCTGCCAGTGGACATGTTCCCCAAAAATGTGTGTAAACCAGAAAATAAAAAAGGACTGGCCTTATTCATTAAAAAGGAACAACTCAACATTTTTTATAAATTGGAACAAAAAGAAATGGACGCCGACATTTATTTACTTTCATTTTCGACAAGTACTACAAACTGTCGCTAACTTTCATTCAAATGTTGCCTCAGCCAAAGTGTTTGCATATAATCCGTGTACAGTGATGATTTTTAATAGCTATTTTATTAATAAACACTAGTAGTTGTAGTTTTTTTAACAAACGAAGACGCACGCTTGACGCAATCTGTGTATGAAAATTGTTGAACAAAGTTACACAGATTCATCTTAATTCTTATAATTTGTAAACTGTTCATTTCGCATAAATAAAAATTATATTGCCTTTTTTAAATTTGTAGCAATTTATTAAAAACGCGGGTGTTAATTACATGCACATAACATAACGCATGCCTAACGGGAAAGTGTTACAAATCACTTAGACCTTTACTTATTCAAATTAGATTGAGGGCGTGATAAACTTTCTATCGACGACATTCATTGGCATACGCGTTCTTATTGGCTGACTGGTTAGCTGTAGTTAAGCTGACTCCGCCTGCGTCTTGATTTTATCGATAACTGACACACTGGTGCAGAATGGGAATGTGTTTATTGCAGAGTAGGCGTTCTTTGTCTTGGGAAAATATGCGTATGCGAGAGAAAAGGGTTGCGTCCTAGAATCTAACACCGATATTTATGGCGTCCTTTTCGTAAAAGTATGCGTCCAAATACGCCGAATTACGCGTTACCGAGAACTCTGTTACATATGAGTTCCATAGTAAAATCTACAACATAAATAAATAAAAATTATTTAATAAGAGTCAAAACTGGAAAAAATATCAATAAAACAGCAATGAATTGATTGTGTATAACTTTTTCTAGTTTCTAGTATGCATGTGCATGCAAAGATTGTGTATACTTTTTCTAGTTTCTAGTATGCATGTGCATGCAAAGATTGTGTATGCTTTTTCTAGTTTCCAGTATGCATGTGCATGCAAAGATTGTGCATACTTTTTCTAGTTTCTAGTATGCATGTGCATGCAAAGACTGTGTATACTTTTTCTAGTTTCTAGTATGCATGTGCATGCAAAGACTGTGTATACTTTTTCTAGTTTCTAGTATGCATGTGCATGCAAAATGATAATCACCCTGTGTATACTTTTTCTAGTTGCTAGTATGCATGTGCATGCAAAATGATAATCACCCCATGTATATATTATTATACAATACAAAGACGCACTTTAAACAAAATATACCTTGAAAATCTAGTCTAATCATTGTTTATAATTTATTGTAATGCAATAAAACAAGATCACTGGTTCCAAATAAATGAACTGCCAACAATAAAATTAACTTTTTATTTATTTCTACCTGTCTTGTAAACTGTTCAACAAATAAAATATTCATGCCCTATACCAACTGACTATTTCTGCCGGCTTAAATTTGCTAATGAGTTAAAATATTTATTTAATTTTGGGGAATTCAATGGATAATCTGCAAAGAAATGTTGAAAAGGTGTAAAACAAACAATTAATAAGAAAGTTTTTGGCCTTGAAATTTGCAGTATTTGCCAACGTTAAACAAAACCCACATGAAATGTTTGAATATCATTAAGAGCCAAATATTTTGAATATGAAAAGTTCTCAACCCGCAATCTGTGGTCCAAAATTTCATGTCAGTAGAATGAACTGGTCAGTGTCACCTAACACTCTAATGTCATTTCATTTTAAAGAGATTAATTTTTATTTATATATTTAATTTATCAGGTCTATTAATGGGACTTATTTACACATTTTGTAAAAACAAAGAGTAAAAACATTCATTTTACAAATGAAGCATCTGAACATAGTGCATAACAATAAAATCATCAAAAACATCAAAATAACAAAAAATTTCGGCGAGACATTATAGTTCACCATTCTTTTGGGTTTCCTACTTATAACTGTTTTCAAGTAATAATAATAATAATAATAATGATCAAACAAACAACATTAGGATCAAATGTCTGCCAGTATATAAACTGAACAGCAAGAATGACTTTATATACAGTACAGTGATTTTTTTCCTTATATAACGGGGTCCAATGCCAAATATGGTTTATTTTTCCCAAGTGGATTAAAAAAAATCCCAAATCAGAAGTAATACAATGCTAAATACATAGGAAATGTGATTCTAAGTTGTAAATCACAAAGTTACTTATACATTTATATATAAACACCATTAAAATACCAAATTCAACCAATAAAACACCAGTTGTTAATTAATTAAATTTCTTTCTTAAATGTGTTTTCCAAATTGCAAGTTTCCACATCGCAATTCCCAATTTGAAGGGTACCATTCCGGTACCATTCCCAATTTGAAGGGTACCATTCCCAATTTGAAGGGTACCATTCCCAAAGCAGTGAAACAAATTGCTCAAGTATGGCATGTGTTGTTAAAATGTTCCTTCAGGTTCTCAATTTTTGTAATTGTTTCTCCCATTTTGTCTTGTAATCTAAATTTTAATTTTTTTTCCTAATAATTTTACCAGGCCAAAATCAGCCAAATTGTTTTTCACAAATTTTGCCATACAATGATGTAGTTGTTGTTTTTGTTGTTATTATTAATAAGCATTTTTCTTCTTTTACAAACTGCTTTCAAACACAACAACATTTGAAACTGACTACATTATCTGAGACTCCTCTAAATATGTGTTCTGCAACTGTAACAGGAATAATTAAATATGTGTAAATGAAATTGACACACTAATCTAACCCAGTGGCATCCCAAACGTCCATGATTAATGAACACTTTTCATGAAGTGCAGATCAACAAGTCCATGTGCCATAACAGCTGTTGCAGTGTGTCATTTCCTAATCTGTCTACAGCTATACTTTCCCTGTGTAACTAAAATCTGCTGTAATTATGTAAATTTTTGCTCACAGCATCTTTTTCACCAATAAAAATGTTTTCCATCATCTTTTAAGGCGTACAAAAAAAATATGTTTGTTTCAGGTAACATGACCTACCCGAAAAAAATGCCCCGACCCTAGAACATTTCATTGGGTTTGTCAGATTGATTTTTGGTTTATTTACCTTTTTCAATAATAAAATGTATTTTTGGATAAATAAGTGTTTTGTTTTGATAGTATCCATTTATAAACAATGTTTAAGGATATTGCTGATACGTTTTGAATATTTATTCAATTTTAGAATCTTCAAGTTGACCATTTACCAATAAAAAAAAATAAAAAAATCCCGACCTACCTACCCTAATTTTTTGGGGCATGTTACCTGAAACAAACATTTTTTTTTTATGCCTAAGAATTTCATTTAAACCTATTCATTCCTAACTGCATTCTTCAAAAGCCTCACTTAACATGACCAAACATTTCTGGCTACGTTTTCTGGTAAAACCAGTACCTGATGTTGTAAAGAAATATTACCTGACCTTGTTTAAATAAGAGATGTTATATCATTAGGATGTGTCCTCTTCAAGAAAATTCTTATATGGAATTAAATCTAAAATACAAGCCAATAGAAAAATTAGTATTAATATTTAACAAACATTTTCATTAGTCAGTTTATACATGCCACAACTGTTAAAGGGGGTATATACAATTTCAATATCAACATTTCATTTTTTCATATTTTGAACAACATAAATGAGAGGACAAATATGATCGATGAATGTTAAAATAAAATAAAAATAAACAGTTATATGTACCATATGTTATGTTTTTTTTCAAAATGAACTTCTTCATAA
Organism: Congeria kusceri; assembly: GCA_027627225.1. Classification (NCBI taxonomy): domain Eukaryota; kingdom Metazoa; phylum Mollusca; class Bivalvia; order Myida; family Dreissenidae; genus Congeria; species Congeria kusceri. Next base: position 9,537,411 of record CM051037.1, on the reverse strand, counting down.
GGAAAAATTTATTCCTAACGCTACGCTGATACCGACACGTTTATTCCTATTTGTGGCAGAAAAAGAAAACGTGTCCATGTGTCGTATGAACACATCTGCACAGAACTTAAGTCAACACCCAACAGATATTGGGGATTTCCCAATATTGTACATGCCTAATGTACATGAATGAGTTTTCGACTGGAAGACGAAAAGTATTTTAACGGCGTAAAGCTTTCATTTTAATGATTTTCGAATATCAGTTCTTCTGAATTTTTTTTCTAATTTGTTATTCATCAACATAATCAGTTTAATTTGATTTGCATAAGTTTCTATTTGATGAGATCGTACATACCCTGTTTAAGTCATAATAGTTAATATGCAAATTCAGCTATTGTTTCATCAAATCATTGCTCTCGCACATCACATTTTAACGGTTAACCTAGTTACACAAAAGAGCACATGGTAAAGCTTGCAAAGTTTTTGTGAAACTTGATTGATGGTTATGAGTCCTTTAACAATAGCTGGGGAGGAGTCTAAAATATTCTTTAAAATAACACTGGAAATTTAGGTCAATTGTAAGCTGATGCCCAAATTTCAGATTGAGATATGTTTTCTACTAACAGACAGAATACATAAAAATAACTACATAATATGGTAAATGAAGCAAAAAGTATTGTGATTCTAAGATATTATTAACGAATAAAGTTTTCAAGGTCGGCCAGATTAGGTGTTGGCATTCTTTACGTGACAATGTAACAACAGTATATTTTGTGTGGGTGGGGTGCAGATTTATTTGCTTTTTGTGCAACATGATTTATTTACAGGGCGTGTAAAAGATGGACAAGAACAGATTGGCGTAAAAATGAATCACAGAAAGTAAAAGGAAGACACTTAAAACTGTTTCAGTGATACTTAAGATGTGAAGTGTGAATGAGGAATTCTCATCTAATTGCTAATGTGCTTTTTTCTACAACATCATTACTGTATTCATTTCATCTTTAATTGAAGACTGCATCAGCAATGTTTAAGCACAAACCTGGTATCGTTTAAGCGCAAGCTTTGGCAATATTTTTTCAATTTTTCAGGCATTTCGAAATATGATTTTGTTTATTTATGCTCATTAGTGCAATATGGGAACAAGTAGAGTATGAGTGCAAGAACCAGACATGAACAATATGCAGTATGCTAACGAGTATTGTTATACCTCACCCTTTTGTTTTCCATCTTTGTTCATATAAAAACGAAGCGTTCAATAATTGTAAAGATCACCCGCTATGACTTCGTAGCGATAGACAGGTTAATCGGAGTTAAAAGGCGCTTATTCATGAAACGGTGAGTAAATTACTCCAAGTAATAAAAGTGCACTATTTATTGCGAAGCCCTGTTTCTGTATAAAAAAATTAATATTGCATTCTTTGAGGGCGATAGTGCATTTTGTCAACCCTCGAAAAATACTGTTGCCTGCGCCACTTCGTCTTGGGCAACAGTATTTCTTCGTGGGCAACAGTATTTTGCTTGTGCTTCAAAACTTCCTTTCCTAATGCGCTTCCAATCTGCTATTACAAGTGCCTTGTTAAGACATTTACATGTTTTCTGCAGCTCGCTAGTTACATGAAATCTAATTTTCACATCTTAATCACTAACGGCATGCATGGTATCTCTACAAATATCACCAATAATTTTCCACTACCCACCAGTAACTGATAATAACCCTACTGTAGGGCATGGGTTTGTAATTAGACTGGATCACCAATATTGCACAACAAACAGCATGAGATCTACTTAAAAGATTAAACCAGACTGACTTCTCTGATACACAAATGCTTTGCATTCTAACAAGTCCCTGGGGATTTTGTAAATATTATGGCTAATCAATTTGCAGATATGGTACCAAAGGAACATGTAAAGGAAGCGTGTTGAAGGAATTTTTTTATGTAGACGATTCTGATAACAAAGAAACGTAAGAGGACATGTTGATTTGTTTTTTTTGGGGGGGGGGGATTCGCAGCGCTCGTTTAGACCTCAAAAGGCTTACAAGTTAAAACAAATTTATAATAAAATTTTATGCTTAACGTCCACTTTCTAAAACTGTCATCACAAATCATTTATCAATTTATGCCAAACAACTGTCACACACCATTCCCAAACCCTTTGACCAATTTTGTGTAACAAAAGGTCAAACAAACACACAAAATATTTCACTCCATTAATGAAATATCATATTTTGTTTAAATGAAACAGTATTGGCTCACTCCTTAATCATGTTATGAATGGCAAAGTTCAATGTTCAGTAACAAATGTTCTGTTTTACTGATAGGTGTAGGAAATTGCACTTCCCTAGGGGGGGAGAAATGTAGCAACATAAACCAATTAGTTCTGAAATCAAGCACTTGGCTGATGGCTCTGTGCAGCTGTGATACACGCCAGGCGCTGGCTCTACCCTCAGGTATCCACTGGTCACTCTGGTCAGCTAATTCTAAATAACTGACCAACCCAGATTGTAAACAAACACGCTACCTGGAACTGCAAGTAAGCCTTTTGATACAGTAAATTTCCTCTGATCAAAGATTGTAACCATTGATACTAAACATAAATCTAATTTTCGTTGCTCATGGTTATAAAGTATTTATTTATTGTTTAATGCTGTATTTAATTGCTGTACATGAAAGTTACTAGAAATCAATGTAGCCATAGTGTAAACCATATATAAATGGCATAAATTGTTTCAATATAGGGAAAAATGGTAAACCATAGCAAATCTTTTAATGTTTGTCATTATTTGTTAAGTTTTTGCACATGGTTATTTGCCACCACTGGTTTGATTACTCACTGCAACTGCTAATGTGTTAACAATTCTCCAAAGGAGAATCAGTCTTACAGGTTGGTTTCAGACTGACCAGGTCACCACAATCATGTCTCCCAGACTTCAGCCAGGAACCAGACTTAAATATTGCAGACAGACTGGTACCATTCTCTTGCATAATTTGGCTCCAGGAAATCTGTGTTTACCAGTCCACTATCAACTGATTAAATTGGTCAATTTTCTTGGGATACTTTCTGGGGAAGGAGAGTGAAACACAGCCCAGGGTGAGAGAAACATCCCACATCTGCCAAAAACAAGATCTCATTAAATATAATTCTTGTTCAGCTTTTTACTTTTTATATGCACTGCAGACAAAGTGCTATGATCTAAATGAACCGATTCTTTAAATAAACATCTTCTGGTACTGTTGCTTTCAAAACCAATTTAACAATATAATAAAAGGAATAAAACATGAAAATTAACGAATTAAGACATTTTTGACTGCTTAATGTTCAATAGACCACCTGTGGTAGTAGTTGTTATATTAATTCTATAAAAAATATGATGCACTATACGGATGCTGCGAGTATCTGAGTACTCGGATACTCACGATTCCAGGCTGGGAATCGAGTACGAATACTCACCATTGCCGAGATCGTTTCATCGCGATCTTAAATTTTATATTTACCTTATATTGATTTTCTTAAAATTAGTTAATTAATACACAAAATAAACCCTTTTGAGACATTATATTGCAGTTTAATATGTGTGCATGTCCTATTTTTCCAAATTGCAGAACGTAAACACAAGTCATGTTACAAATAGAGCTGCAATATCGGGAGAGTTACATTAAATGTTTTTTCAAAACCTGCATTTTTCCAGTCACCAACAAGAAATAACGTAAGTTTTGTTTAAGTTAGCCTAAATATGCGCTGGTGCACGTAAATCCCAAATCAATTAAAAAAGATAAGAAAAGATGAATGCGAAACTCCTATCAAAACAATGGCGTCACACACGTGCACAAGTACATGACGTATGGATGAACAACAATACCGCAAACCCCCAGCAAAATTTACATCCCCAGTATGGAAATACTTCGATATTTAAAAAAAAATTGACGATTAAGGGGATAAATTGGTTTAATATGATAAATTTATTAGTCTACATGACTCATGAGAGTGTTTTTCTGTATCACAATTTGAACACCTAATTCATGGTTTGATCTGTGAATCGTAAACCCAACTCCTGGATCAGATCATCACTTACCCAATGATCCACAGCCCTAGTGCACTATGAATATGTGTTTCCCCAGAGCTTATTCCACAAAAGTTTATGTTGCCTGAATGAATTGAACATGTAACATAAACTTGGGTTTGCAAATCTTTAGGGCATCTGACCTCCACAGTTTCAATTACTGGATTAATTAGATCTGTAACATCTACCTGAGATAATCTGAGAGGATTTAATCATATCAGTATAAACATGATACCTGTCTGTGATTTCCTCTCAATGATCTCTATGGATATATGAATCAAGTGCCTAATTCTAATTGAGCTAATTGGCAGCCGATTACACCCAAATACCAGCCAGTGAACCCAGTTTAACCAAAGAACATTCTTCCAAGTACACTAGATACCTACCTAGCTTGATTTGCAGCAGGATGGAATTTATGTAACCGAATATATGTGATTTCCTTTCAGGAGTAATGAATCTAGTCAAAATTAATTGATTTATTGTGGCACATATGGGTCAGTGGTTTGCATAACAGTCTGGGAAAAAATACTGTGGTACTGTAGTTATGTCCCTTATTTATGAGGCTGCCATTTCCTCATAAGTATTTGGTTGAAAATTGGTTAATATAGTATTTTATTGAAACCAAAATAGCAGTAGCCGTTAATTAAATTATAAAATATGTGTGACTGAAAATAAATGTAAAATAAATTTTAGTGATTTTTCACTGACAACATTTGTCTAACTTACTAACTAAAAGCAAGTCAAATGCACAAACAAGTTATTAATTAATTAGAACTAAATAAAATTGCTTTCTGATCAATTCACCATTAAAATAAGATCTAATTATTTAAAAACATGGGAAAATGCCACAAAATTGTCAGTAAATGACATAGAAGACCCATAAAATTGGAGCATAATTGACACATTACATCACATTATCAGCAGAATCTGTGTTTAGAGAAGGGAATAAAAAGCAGCTCTGTTCTGCAATCAATGTGCTGACAAGGGAGAAGTCAGTTCCTGCTCCATCACAGGTGGGGAGGGACTATAGGCTACATTCTGCAGAGAAGTATGACCATAGGCTGGCGCTAAGAAATAGGAATTTAAAGTAGCCAAAACTTTTATTGTGCAAAGATACCTGGGTTTTGTTTTAGAAATAATTTCCTCAGAAAGTATGAAAATATACTTCATTTTCAAATATTTTCATAAGCCAATTAGAAAATTAATGGCTATTTTGGCTCCTGATAGCCCTAACATAAAGACTAAGTCTAAAGCAAATTTTAATGTCAGTTTTACTTTTTGCTCCTGATAGCCCTAACATCAAGACCAAGTCTAAAGCAAAATTTTAATGTCAGTTTTACTTTTTGCTCCTGATAGCCCTAACATCAAGACCAAGTCTAAAGCAAAATTTTAATGTCAGTTTTACTTTTTGCTCCTGATAGCCATAACATGACCAAGTCTAAAGCAAAATTTTAATGTCAGTTTTACTTTTTGCTCCTGATAGCCCTAACATCAAGACCAAGTCTAAAGCAAAATTTTAATGTCAGTTTTACTGTTTGCTCCTGATAGCCCTAACATCAAGACCAAGTCTAAAGCAAAATTTTAATGTCAGTTTTACTTTTTGCTCCTGATAGCCCTAACATCAAGACCAAGTCTAAAGCAAAATTTTAATGTCAGTTTTACTTTTTGCTCCTGATAGCCCTAACATCAAGACCAAGTCTACAGCAAAATTTTAATGTCAGTTTTACTTTTACAGTTATAAGTTGTATAGTCACCAAGTTACTCGAATCATTATGTGGAGTTTCTAAGTAGTAATGCATTTTTTTTTATCAACTTCACACTCATGCTGTTTGTCATATTTTGTCAAAGCATACAACAAATCAAAAATATTTATCTGGTATTATGCAAACATTCAATATACTTAAGATAAAGAAAAATCAGATTTTAAAAACCTCCAAAAAAAGATTCTGGTAGGTGAGTATGTTTCATGCAAGCTACTGGTATGTAACATGAAAAAAAACAATCTGATAATAGTCTGATGTATTTGCCACAATAAAAACTAAATGCTGTCAACAAAAACACTTCTTTTATTGAAAAAATAAATTTATTTTTATCATGAAGAAGCCCCGGAATCAATCAGAAACAAGCACTCTGTGAGATATCTGCAAAACGATGCATGCAGTGTATGAAAACTTATCACAGAGGAAGAATCAAGCACAGCCATTCTGTGGGGCTTGTTTGATAAATGCAGATACTGGTTTAACAATGTTCCACGCTCATTGAAACAGAACTGGTGGTGGGCATATGGAACTAGGAACATGCAAAAAACATGAAACTTTTCAACATGTCAGGGGTGGGCTGGTGGTAGTGGTACAACTTCCATTCACAAGCATGTGAATAAGTGAAAATAACTGGAAAATTGGCCTGTCTGACTTTGGCATCAATGCCTGCTTTGTGTGAGTTTTGTTTTGAAGACATTGGGATTTTAAAGGAAAAAGGTCCATTTGATTCAAGATTCAGTCAAGGCAACTGCTATAATGACTGAAGGATATTTCTGTGTATATTTCATTAAAATTTTGAATGGTCAATCAAAACAAATCAAAAACAAATTATAAATCATTTTCAAATTGAAATATTTTTCACAAAAGTTTTACTTGAACTTTGAATATGTGACACAAGTAGGTTACTAGATGCATTTGGACCTTTGATTTGCCTTTCCACAAACTATTATGACTGTAAACAGTCTCAGACCTTGACAATTATAGTTGTTACAAAGCAAAATATAGACTAATAGCCCAGTTGCACGTTTTCATCGCCTTGTTTATCTACGTTGCGCAACGTGGCATGTACATAGTTCAACGTGGCCGTAACGCGCCTCAATGTGGCACAAGTTGGCATGTACATAGTTCAACGTAAATGACAAATCTGAATTTTGAACATGTTCAAAATACTGCTACGTTATACCACAACATACTTACACGTAATGGCACATGTGGCACAACCCAGAACAACGTGGCCTTCATGTACCACAACGTGAACAGAACGAGAGTCCTGTTATTTGCTACATTTTATTGCGTTATTCGCCACGTTAAACATGATACGCCACACATCACTCGCGTTAATGTAACGCTAAGCTGCACTATGTACTGCGTTCTTCGCTACATAATGACGTCGTGGTACATTGTCAGATGTAACGTAGCGTAGCAATAGCGCAGTAACTACATAGTACATCGAGGCGCAGTGTAGAAAAAGTAAGTGAAGACAACTTGGCAGAGCATGAGCGTCAAATACGTACTGAACAGCGCATGATAACATGACACTATGACTTGGCCATATTAAAGGACTATAATACAAGCATTCTCCAAATAGTAAACAAGAGGGCCATGATGGCCCAAAGCGCTCACCTGAGAACTGGTACAGATGAAGACAATACTTTTGTGACGGGTTTGAAAATTAAGGTATCTGAACAATACGCAGAGGGGGATAGGATCAATTTTGATTTAAAACATTGGTTAGTGCGATTGGCTAACTAAAGTATGAGTTGGGTAGTGGATGTGCGTTTTTGTATTAATTTTTCTCGATACTCTTACCTGACCCTTTTTCATTTAGTCATTGACAATTCTGGAAAATGCAGAAACAGTACATTTTGATGTCTTTTTCGCAAACAGTTTTGGAGAACTAGTTATGAGAAATTTTCCAAAAGTCTTATAAATGGTTTATCCTACTGCAGTAATTTTACTCTGACAATGTTTAAAATACCACCAACATACAGAGCCGTGCTTTATAGTTCTGAAGATTATTGGAGACAAAATATGCATAAATCTTCTACTAAGATTTCTCTATTAAATCTATATCTGACATAAAGTGTAAAAATGCAAGATAACTAAATTCCAATATCAAACTTAATCAGAGTTCTCGAAAATTTAAACAAGATGAGATATTTCTTGCACGTTTTTGCATCAACAGCAATCTAGGATATTAAATTCACTTCAAAGCTGGTATGGTTTGGTGCATTTAATTTATAAAACTTTGATAATTTTTTTAAATTATTTCTTATTAAACTGAACGTTGGATTTTAGGTAGCTCTTGGGGGTGACTTGATTTTGCTTTTCTGTCTTTCAATGATGATGTTGACGTTGATGATGAAGAGTATGTTGATTGTTACTTTTTAATTGTTAATTTTTATTATTATTTTAGCTTATTATTATTATTATTATTATTATATTATATTATTATAAGTAGTAGTAGTAGAAGTAGTAGTAGTAGTAGCAGAAGCATGAGTATCATTATTATACGTGCCAGATTTTTTTCGGGCCAAAACGAGACAATGACAAAAAATCGGCGGGAAGTGGGACACCTTAATATTGTTATTTTGTCGCATGGTCCATGGATCGTTATAATTGTATTAATTGTCATATCATTCATGTACAGTATACACTTACTAAGGCTAACACGTTTTCATTTTTCATTTAAACAAAATAAAATAAACGAAATGTCACCGTTGATACCTTACACCCTAGCCTTTTAAAAGCTAAAGCGTCATTGTTGTTGCGAAACTGAAATGAATATTTCTTTCTGGATGTTTATATCCAGTGCGCATCCGATTAGCGCAATGGCGTCACATTCAAACCCACTTTTCTCGTTGTTCTCGAATCATAAGGTTACACTCGATCTAGTTCCGGGGCCCTTTTTATTTGATAAATAATGTTCTTACGAGCATTTGTTTAGTGTTTAAATGTTTTTTATCGTTACCACTGTTGAACTCATAGTATTCATAGGATAATTAATCATAAATTATATATGCTTTAATAATTACAAATCTGATAAACTAAGAACTCTAATTGCTACAATGACTCTAGCTTCCTCTGTGAATTACATGGATCCCAGAAAAAGAGGATATTTGTTTATTTGCGGTGTGATAATGCGTGATATCCTCACTGGAAAGGGAGACAATTAATATTTTCACGAGCGCTTGCGCGAATGAAAATATGTAAATTGTCTCCCTTCCCAGTGATGATATTAACGTTTATCACACCGAAAATAAACAAATTTTCTTTTTTTTTATGCTGTTGAGTATGTTTTTTACATTAAAAAAAGTAGTCCAGCACAGTGAGTGATATAAGGATATATCTCACTGATATTTTCTTATATTTCACTACTTAGCATAAAATAAATTCCATTATTTCTTGAGCAAATAATGCCTTGTCGATAATAATAATGCATGAAATTATACAATTTAACACAAATAAACTTCATCCTCAACACCAAAAGGTGTCACAAGGTTTACACAAACTTTCACTAGCAGCCAGGTTAATTTAACTTGAGAAAATCCATCAAGCCAATTAAAGCAACCTTTCCATGTGCCAGCCAGAATTCATTTATTTGATAAGATAGATATTTACTTCTGATATCACCACACCAAGCTGTTTATATTTCCTCACATGCCTGTGATATGTGAAGTCAAATTCTCCAGTGATTTGTTTCAATTATTTAACTTCATGCGTAGCAATTTACATACAACATGGGCATAGTTTTTTTCAGGCGTGTCGTGGGAAACCCGGGCTTAATGCTCGTGCGTAAAGTGTCGTCCCCTATCAGCCTGTGCAGTCCGCACAGGCTAATCCAGGATTAAACTTTACGCATGTGCATTAAGCCTGGGTTTCCCACGACACGCCTCTTACGTGTTTCTAATATTTGAACTTCTTGCATAGCCAATTGTACTTGACAATATTTTTACTTGTTAAGGTAAGTTCAACTTAATATTGTGTATGATAATGGCCCCTGTCTAAAAAAAATCCTTTCCAGGAGACGGTGGGGCAAAAAGGGCCTTTATTAGAACAATTTTATAAACTAATATTTCTAGTTTATGCAGAGCCTTTTATTCTATCAGCTTTTATCAGTTATTGTATAATAATTAAACAACATGATTGCAAACATTATAAAACACTGCAACTGATACCAAACAAGTGTCACTATTATAGGTCAAACATCTCATTAAGGAACAAACCTACAACTTGACCTATAAAGCTCTAAATTCGGTTTCATGCTTCATAAAGTTTATTTTTACAGGATTTACTTACAACCAAATGAGCTGGACAATTTCACAGCAGTCACAATGTTCTCCAGAGTGATTGAAATATTTTCTGATGAGTTGATTTTCAAGGTATGTTAAACTCTTTTGGGTAAACCAGTACTAAAATTAAGTCATGGAGACCAAGTCCTGAAGATTTTAAGTTATGGCTGTCCGTCTAGCGCAGTGGTTGGTACACTCGCTTCTCACCTGGCGTCCCAGATTCACTTCCCACTCCCTGCGCATGTGAGTTTGATTGGTGGTCACCATACTGGCTAGTAGTGATGCAACGGGTATCCGAAATATCCGATCGAATCGAATCCTTTTTAAGATTCGCGGTTCCGATGAAAGATTCGAAATTTCGGATCGTATTCGGATCCAAGTATAGTTTAAAGTAACCTACCTTCCGTCATATTCTCTTTGTGGTATTTATTTTCCTTTGTGTAAATTTCAACTCTTCAGACTGGTTTTCGTTTTAACGATAATTTAACGACAAAATTAAACAATAATATACCTGTGCAATAACCACTAACCAGTCATTCCTACTTTCAACATGGCGGAAAAGCGGCGAATAGCAGACGTACCGACCAATTTACAAGCGCCTGTGTGGCAGCATTTTGGTTTTTATGCAAAGACAGAAAGCGGTACGGAAGTATTGGATAAAACGAATGCTATATGCAAGATTTGTAAGACGTCTCTCGTTTACAGAACAGGAACAACATCTAATTTGAAGAAACATCTTGTCTATAAGCATCCTCATGTACATTTAAAAGAAAAATCTAGTGCGTCAGCTAGCAGTTTAATGCAAGCACAACCAGGGCCCTCAGATCCTAAGAAACAAAAATCCCTTCCTGAAATAGTGAAACAGAAGGCTGAAAAATACTCAGATAATTCCAAGCGTTTCAAAGACATTTCTAGAGCTATTGCCATATTTATGGCAAAAGATCTCAGACCATTTAGTGTTGTTGACGATGACGGGTTTGAACAGTTGGTAAAATGCTTAGATGATAAATACACCTTGCCTAGTCGAACGTACTTCTCAGAGAAACTTATTCCGAATTTGTACAGTGAGGTCAAAGTGCAAGTCCTGGAACGTTTAAAAACTGCCCTAGCGCTGAGTCTGACTACTGATGGGTGGACGTCAAGGGCAACAGAAAGTTACGTCACGTTCACAGCCCACTTTATTACTACTCCAGATTACAAACTTGACAGTTTTGTGTTACAAACGAGGCAAATTAACGAAAGCCATACTGCTGAAAACCTGTCGGCATTGATTAACTCAGTATTGGTGGATTGGGATCTAATACGGGAAGGAGAGAAACCTGCAATAACAACTGACAATGCTGCCAATATTGTAAATGCAGTGAAATTGTGTGGAATGCATCATGTGCGCTGCCTGGCCCATGTTTTGAACCTCTGCGTACATAAAGGTTTAAAAAACGTAACTGTGTTGCATATGCTGAAGAAAGTTCGACGAATTGTTGGCTTCTTTCACAGAGGTAGTACGGCTGCTGCTCGTTTGAAGTCTACTGCCATCGGCCTCGAAATGCAACCACGTAAACTAGTCCAAGATGTTGAAACACGATGGAACTCAACATTTGATATGCTTGACAGGTAAGTTTTAGCTGCTTATTTAATTATTTATCTATAAATTCATTAAATGTTATTTTTGTTAGTTCAGAATTGGTTCAAATTTATGTAGTTTTCTTTAATGAGTTGCTGCAATTGACAATCAAATGAATTATTTCCTCAGTCTAACTATATTATCTATTATATTTGCTATTTATATTTTCTAAGCACTCTATACTGTCCTTACTATTGCATGAATTTTACAGAATTTATATTTTGTTTGCAATGATATTTCAGTTTCGCATATATGAGGACTGCTGTTGAAGCCACATTGAAGCTGAAAGATCTGAAGTTCAAAGACAAGGACTCTATGCTGACAGATGAAGAACAAGACCTTGCTGCTGAGCTTTGTAGGGTAAATATGTGTAAATATGAAAAAATATTTATTTACTTTATTTGTTAACGTGTTATATAATTTAAACTTGAGTCCAGACCACTTAATCATCTTATGAACTGAATGTTTCATCATTCATGTACCTTAATCTTACAGTTCTTTTCTTGATATTGTTACTGCCATGCCTTTGTCTATCAAATAAATTCAACAAAATGATTTTATTTAAAATGTTTTCTTGAATAAATGCTACAGTATTTATGTTTAAAATATGTTTTATTGGAATTTTAGCTGTTAAGACCATTCAAGACGGCAACAAAGGCTCTGTGTTCAGAGAAGTTTCCGACTGTGTCCCTCATCTACAACATGAAGCAAATGCTGCTGAAACATCTACAGGCTGGTGGTGAAGACTGTGAAACTTTTGGAGCTATGTAGGCTGCCATGTCAGATGATCTACAGTCAAGGTCTGTACTACATGCTTCCTAAAATTTAATATTTTTGTAACATTAATTATTTAGACATGAATATTGTTTATGTTTACTGGCAAAAGGCAGAATGTAACAATACAGCATTTCCTATTTTAAATGTTCATAACATTTTGTATTTCAATTTGCTATGCTGCAGGTATGTTGATCAGGAGTCCTACCTCATAGAGTGCAGCATGGTTGACCCTAGGTTCAAGACAGTGGAGTTCGCGTCTGACAAACAGAGAAATCAGGCTTTCTCTGTCATACGCTCAAAAATGATGATCCTTGGCACACGTCTTGGATTGGTAATTTGCATTAATTTTTGTCGGTTATTAACTTATTACCTTTATGGAATAAAAGATTGGCACTTAGTTATAGTAATTAGTAGCCAGAAATCTAACCTTTGTGAAATTACGTCATTTTGAAGTTTATCCAGATGAAATCATGAATATGGCTAATTTTCTAATTATTAGATACTTCCAGTAATTATAGTGGCTGTTGGCTATTTTGGAAATTGGAAACATTGTAATAAACGGTTTGTGATGTGCATTCTAGGTCTTAAACATAATAAACCCAGAAACAAGGTACAGCTGCCTGATGGAAGAGTTGCTGTTGTTTATTTCAGGTGAAGTCAGATGAGGTTCAACAAGTGGGTCCTTCATCAGATCCAGCAGAATCGGATGATGAGCAGCCTCCGCTTCCAACGCTCTTCGTGAAAGAAAATAGTGACTCTGATGAAAACAACAACACATCGCAAAACAAAATGAAAGATGAACCATCAAACAGTAGTGCTCTTGGTGAACTATTTGGTGCATTCATCACTAAGATCGACTTGCCAGCAGAAAACACAGTGGATATAGAACTGGCATCATACAAACGACAACCAGCAGCAAGCATTGATTCCAATCCAGTAGAATGGTGGGGGGAAAACATTAAAAAGTACCCATTGTTATCAAAAGTTGCATGTGAATATTTAGTTGTGCAGGGCACTTCAGTTGCAGCAGAAAGAGTATTCTCAACGGCTGGAGACATTGTTTCTGCCCAAAGGGCACGACTCAATTCAGACAAAGTTGATATGCTAATTTTCTTAAAAAAGAATCTAAAGTGAATCACAGAATCAGTATGGTGTTAATAAATGTTATAGTTTTGCTTTGTTTATAGTCCCTATCCATTAAGTTGCATTTAATTCCATACATTTGTATATTTGTCTTATTATTAGCAAGATCCGATCCGAGGATCCGATTTTGAAATTAGGATTCGGATTCGGATTCGAAGTGAAAATTTGGATTCGTTGCATCACTACTGGCTAGGTGGGGTTTCCTGCGAGAACTCCGGTCCTCCCCCCACCCCACAGCACAAGGCCACACCAAAATAAAATCTTTCAGTAAAAAAAAAAATTGCTGGAAATTGCAGCCATGATTCAAAATTTGTCCCAACTTTCGTCAGTCTCTAGTAAGTTTATTAGGTAAGAGTGCTGGTACACACTCCGGGTCCTCACATAATGCAGGCTCAGGCACGGAAGGACCTCATAAACTTCGAAATACACACCAAACACAGATTTAAAGTTTTCCCATTTAAAGTCGGTACTAAAAATACTGACAAATGAAAACAGTGCTAAATCACTGTCATGGAAATACCAAACTTGTTTACTTGTCCATGGGCAAGTTCATTGCAAAAATCTACTTGTCCGCATCATCATAACAATCACTTGTCCAAATAAAATATTGTTTTCATCCCAGGTCTTCTGATATATGTTTTAATTAAATTATAAATAAAACACAAGCTGGTATTCAAATGCATAAAAAATCCAAACATCCGTAAGTCAAAAACATCCGTAAGTCAAACCACCAATTGGGAATGTTGGAACTGGATTAGGGAAAAAAAGATACTTTTTGCCATTGGGAATATGACTCAATAATGGCTACAAAATTGGCCAAATAAAAGCATTGGAGCCACAGACAAGAAACAATTTCTGCATCTAACGGTATGTTAAAATTATGCATATTTTCACTGTTTACGGGAAAATATTTAAACCACAGTTATTCTTGTAAAATCCAAAAGTCTGGCTAATCATTTGTATTCCTAAGCTTCAATCTAGGGTAAGTCCATAATGAACAGAAATACAGGTTGCCTGGCTGACTGGATCAGCCACAACATGCTTTAGCGGATCATCTTCCATTCAAGCACTAACACATTAATACCTGTATGATTGAAAAAACATCACCATCTTGAAAGATTATAAGCCTGATAGTGGCATCATAATGGAATCTGTATTCCTTGAGCATTAATGGAGATATATGCAGGGGAAATGAAGTGATGGTGACTTCTGCTAAACCACAGGGTGAATGTTTCTGAATGTTTTCTGGACATACTACTGAAATGCTGAGGACCCATAATAATGTCATCCAAATGTAACTAGGTCAGGGGTGTAGAGATTAGTGGAAAGCCCATAAAATATATACATCCGTGGGCCTGTGGTCTAGTGGTAATGCACTGGCTTCACAACTTTCCCACCCCGGTCACCCTTGAACCTTATATTAAACTTGTCTTTTGCATGGGACATTATACCAAGGTGCGGGGCACTCGGTGCAAATCACACTGGGCACTCAAAGAACCCAGGGTTGACACCATTCCATAATTAATTAATCCTGGTTGTCCTGTATCTTGCGCTATTCATCCCCCCCACCCCCACCCCCTTAAAACCCTTCTTTAAGTCTTCTGTGGGCAATGACCATATGGGAGAAAATCCAAGTGCACTCAATAAAACGAGATTGTATTACATAAAATATTTTTCCTCATTTTGCAATCTTTTTTGTTCAAACTTGCCTTAGTAGTATTAAAGGTTACACAAACATAAATAACACGAGGAAAACAGACAGATGTAACTTCTATAAAAATATTTTTTACAGAAGATAAGAAAAGCAATCCTAATATGAATGGTGTTTGTTCTTTTTTAGTATTTCAAAAGTAATTTATCATACATCTGAGTGTCCTGGTTGATTTATAGTAACAGACACAGTATCCTATACCCTTTTAAAAGTCGGACCTGTAACCAGCTGGGTTGAAATGACATATTAATTATCGACATTAACCCAGTGATAATATGTTCTACAAGTAGCACCTGTTTGTATATTCATAGGGTATTCAAAAGTAAAATCCGCATTTTGTTAATCACATTTTTGTGGCATTATTCTCAGGCCAAACAAATAATTACCGCTATGTAAGTTTACTTTTTTCGTAAAATACAACGTATGACACACTTTCTAACCTTAAATTTTTGATATGAAAATTTGGTGTATGGTGTATAAATACGAGTAATCTATTTATTTTTAAATGATTGCCTTGAAAGCCTATTAGATTACTACAACCTTTCGTTACCTTTGAGTATAACATGTAGTTTTACCAGCAGAACACATATCACCATTTAATATAATTCATTTTAGTTACGATAAAGCCTTTTCTAATAAGTTTGTTAAATTAAGTTTCGACATAGGCAAAAGCATTTCTATTTTACCTAAGGCATTTCTATATTACCTTACAAAGACAAAATAATATGAGGCATGTCTGTTTTCTGTTTCAAGGAAGTCTCTTCTAACATAAATCCAAGTTGTAGGCGAAAAGTGTCGTCCTGTATAAGCCCAATCCACAAAGGCTAATCCGGGACGACACTTTACGCAAATGCATTAAGCCCGGGTTTCCCACAACATGCCTCATATATATTATTTATGCAGTATATACAAAATATTGTACATGCAACCATTTTCTTCTGTTTTGGCCTCAACTGCTTTTGAAACATGATCATAACATGTACTTAACCTCCACTACATGTTTACATCTCGTCTCTAATAGACACCAATATCTCCGCTATTTTGGAAAACTCTCAGATTGATTCAATACGCCCTTTAATTTACGCTGACTGAATTTATAACATCATATTAACATGCAGTAAAACTTTTATAGTGCCTCATAAAACCCAAATAAAAAATACAGCCTAACTTGGACAGATTATGTCCCGAATTAAACATGTTTTCCATTAGAAAAGTTCTTTATGTCAAATCCCTCATTTACTGTAATGATCAATTTTAAATACAAAATTAATGTTTAGAACTTAGTATGTTAATATCATAAAGTCGTACAAAATGTAGGATCTATTTGTTTAAATGCCAAAGAAAACGCTCAACCATAAGAAATCAGGCGCGTAGCTGCCTATACACGAGTACATGGCTGAATCCACATGATTTTTACCAAAAATATTGTTTCAGACTATGTTTACACAGAGCTCTTGACTTTAAACCCATTTTGGATCATTTTTATACTAAATAACTCTTGACCCACCAACTCCGCACTAAATTTAATATACAAAAACTCTAGCTTATTTGTGCAAAAAGTTTCGTTCACGAAACATATACAGGTGGCATTTTTTTAATTAGTTATCCTAAAATGTAGATGTTAATTGCTTACTAAAGCATCTAAGTATGCTCAAAATGCAATGATTTCACAATTTCCTATACATTGTAGGCTGATGGGGTTTGGGGGTGGCTGCATACCCGAAACAATATTATGAATCCACATGAATATAGGGCTAGCTACGACCCTGGAAATACTAGTAACACATGTTTAAATAAAACAGGTATACCAATAAACTATTTTAATCACTGAAATACATTACATTAATGCATAATTTAATAGAAACTTTTAAAGCGATACAAAAATCCTTGCTTCTCTACTTTTGTTTTGCGTAAAAACGCTCAATAGCTCTATTTATATCCTTTCTGAACAGAAATTTAAATAATTCATCGTTTACATTACTTTGATTTCCCACAAAGGTGTTGGGAACAAAGTACCAATAATTTCAACATTCATTCCAAGGTTTTCACTAAATGAACCTTGGAGTTCAAATAACCCACAAGAAAAAATCAATAGTAAAGTTGAGGAAGTCAATCAATTGAATTTCCACCTGGGGTTAAATAAATGGATCCTCCACACATATGTGGTCAACCCTGAGATGCCCAATTGTTCCATAAATGAAAGGTAGCTAGGGTCAGAAGACTGGCAAATTTTTTCCAGATGAACTCATTTTTCTGGGCGTGCATCACTGATAGATTTTTTTTGTCAGTGTATCGAAGACAAATTGAATATTGATCACATCATGTGACAAAGATGTCATGGAAAACAATTTTCTGATTACATGTACCAGAGTAACTGTACATTCTTTTAATATGTTAATTGCTTTCATCTATTTAAAGCACAGTAATTTGTGAAAACATGTGAAACTTTTTTTTTTAAAGCTACCTGATTTTTTAAACTTAATATGCTTGGCAACATATTTGCCTTTAACTTCAACCAGAAGCTTCTTTATTGTTAAATGTTTGTTTTAGGACCGGAATATTCTTGATGTCATTAATGATAATATTGTCACAATTTACAGCGTGCAGTGCTCGAAAAACAGTTGACAACAGGACGGGACATTGATTTTGTTTCATTGTTCGCAAGTGCAAGTGATAAACAGACGGTAAGATATGATCTAAATGCTTTGTTCTTTGAACTTTGATCTGCGAGCTTTTTCAAGGATCAAACTCCAGTAAGGGGATGCTGTTTTCTCCCATTTCGATGACAAACATCAAACTCTCTAATTATGAGCGTATAAAACAACAATATGATATCCGCGATATTTAGACAAACTTGGAAAATGCTTGCAGTTTATAGCCGTAATTAAGATGAAAGTGAACGACAAGTGAGCCTGCTCTCAGAATTAGCGGCTTCACATTTCTAATGAACCGGTCTCAAATTTGAATTTCGTCATTACTGTTTAATTACTCTCTATGCCGCTTTTATTGTTTGCGCTCTGTAATCAAATGACAAATTCCTATTAAACGTTGAGAAAAACGTAGTTACAAACCGAGAAGGTTCAATGCAGCACATTGTTGTTGTTGTTGTTTTTGCCTACCATAAGCGTATTCGTGTTTTAAAAAATAATAACTAAATAAAAGTCTAGTCTTTCTGGGGAAACCTAGGAAGGTTACTGAAAGCTGGCTGCTCAACAAAATTATATTACAGAACTCACTGGCCTTTTTTTGGTTCAGGGGATGCATAACTGTATAAATCACCGCTCTTTATACCGGCAGCGTTTAATACGCATTAAATGCGTATTAAATACACTTTTTCGAGAAGGGTAAAGCCGCAATCTATAGAATCTAATTCAATACATCTTAAATTGGCATTAGTTCTAATTAACGTAAATTACGTTTCTTCTTACTAACGAAAGGCATCGTATACTGTCTTAGTTCAGACCCGCTCAGCTTACGAATTAACGGAATACACACTAATGTACATGCTGACTTACTTCAGAGGTATCACCAGCTATCGCATACAGAAACTATTTGATAAAAAGTTACCAAAACGTTATTATTGCACCCATTTCAATCCAATTATTTTTATTTTTATCTGTAAGATGTCCATTACAAACAATTCCTGGGTTTTATTTTTATTAACATATGCCCGGACTGCTGCTTTAACAATGCTTTAACATTTATTCTCTGTAAATGAACTTTATTTTTGCAAAAGTTTTTGCTGACCCGACTTCTATAAGCTCTGATCCTTTAATATAATTCTAAAATCTGTGGTCAATATCTCTATAAATTCTTCTGAGAAACAATATACTGTCTCAAAGTGTCATTTTAATATTAATATATGAGGTGTTAATCATATCTTCATCATATAAAACGTCATATTAAACATGAAAACAAATACACAATTTTAGACAGCAATTATTTCATTTTCAAAATAAATCACCATCACCTAAGATTCTATTATCCCACAGTAAGTGATATAGTGGAGAAAACTTTCTTTCATCTTTGAAATCCTGAATAAATCAAGAACTTCTAAATTGCTCTGGATGACAAGATAAAAGGCACAACCAAAAATAAAAATATCAGCAAAAAACTGATACTTGAGGGAAGAATCTCTTTATGTTTGTATTCCAACTGGCAACTTGTAATGTCTAAATTGTCCATGATTTTTTTGTCAATAAAGTCACTGGGTGTAATGTTGTTTAAAGAGCCATTCATCTAATTGGCTCGCAAAACTGCCTTAACTTCTTATAATTCACATTAGAATTACCGCAGTTTTGCATTACCGCAGTTTTGCATTTAGATATCGACATTGTAACAATCAAAACGTATAGAATAAAACAGGCTACCTGAAACTAAAAAAGCATGTCAGACATTCGGTCTGACAACATCTCATAACTTTAAGAATGTTGGGCTTTTGAAAACTTAAAAAAGCTGTCCGACATTCGAATGACTGACAGCATCTCATAACTTTACAAGAATGCTGGGCTTTTTGAACACTTAAAAAAGCCTTCAGACAGTCGAATGTCTGACAACATCTCATAACTTTAAGAATGCTGTTGTTTTTTGAAACTTAAAAAAGCTGTCAGACAGTCAAATGTCTGACAGCATCATATAACTTAAAGAATGCTGGGCTTTTTGAAAACTTGAAAAAGCTGTCAGACAGTCGGACTGATTCTAGGTACAAAAAATGCAGGCCAGACTCAAAATGTGCCAAAATTTCCATCCGACTGATGGCTTTCAAGAAGTCTGATAAAACAAATGAGGCCTGGCGTGGGAAAACTGGACATAATGCATGTGCATCAAGTGATGTCCCCAAATAGCCTATTCAGTCCACATAGGCTAATCCGTGATGACACTTTCCACTTTTATGGTATTTTCTGTATCAAGGAAGTCTCTTCTAAACAGAAAATTCTAATCCACTGCAGGCAGAAAGTGCTGTCCCCGATCAGCCTGTGCGGACTGCACAGGCTAATCAGGGACAACACTTTACGCACATGCATTAAGCCCGGTTTTGCCACGACACGCCTCAAATAGTTTTACATTGTAATAATTTTGTGTTTAATATGGAAATAATTACATTTATCGAAATGGGATGAAAGTAAAAATTATATTTCAGTAATTTGGCATGTTTGAATGCTGTTTCATTTTTGTGTTGACAATTCCCAAACATGGTTTTACACTAACTGGCAGTGCATTAACAAAATAAACACCTTTAGTTAAATATTTGTATAATTCGTAATTATGCAGCGCAGCAGCACTGAGCTAAATGGAAATTTTGCTTTCACAAAGCAATAATACAATTCCCTAATCTACAATTTAAAAACTATTATGGTTAATTGCATGTTTAACAAGTTTTAACCAATTAATAGAAGTTTGTGTGAAAATTTAATGCAATGATTCTAATTGCTTGACTTCTTGTAAATTGTAAATATCCAAATTAACTAACATATAATAAACATGCCAAAAATTTATACAGGAATTATTAATTATAAATTTCCATGTTAGAATACTGCAATGAAGTACGCTTTTATTGGAATTCTGTTTTTTGCAAACCCATAAAAACTGTGAAAGGTGAATACTGGTACATTAAATCAAATTAGCAATTACAATGAACATTTCCAATATTATTTATTTACGAAATAATTATGTTTTATTTACTATGAATTGCAGCTGTTCGTGAAACCACTACGGAAGGAATTCTTGTCACTTCTTGTAAATAAGTGGTTACAAGATAAATAATTTCACAGACAAAATACAAATGAGAGATCTAGCAAAAGTGAAGTCCACCATACTTTCCTACACACTTATTGCAAGGCCTAGTGGCCAACAGAATATTTACATAAATTGATTGATTGATTAAATGAATGAACAAACAATTATTTATTTATTTATATATATATATATATATATATTTCATGTGTAGCATTCCAGATTCAGTATTCTGATATTATAGTCAGTCGTTAGCAGTGGAGGTTACAATCCAACACGCTCTGTTAGCGGCCTATCGCGATGCAGTAGATGTGTGAAATAACTGTCAACATCATCCGGGTTAATCTGTCAGATGACCAGGGCATATAGCGCATCATGTTGTGCCAGTAGTTTATATTATTGGCCAACCAACTAGTTATCATTTAGTACTGTAAGTGTTAAAATTTAAGCTCACAGCAGCAACCTTATGTTAATGTTGTTTTTGTTTTTGTTGTTGTTGTTGTTGTTTTTAATGAAAAAAATACATAAAAAGGGTGTAAAATACTTAACACAATCCAATTCATTTTATACATGTGTACTTTTTTATGTAATATTATTGATATTGATCTATTTTCACTTTTAAACCTGATTTTAGTGAGAATGATGTTGCATTTAGTTTTTATTAATCAATTGATTTTATTGATTTACAGCTTTAAATGAATATAATGCTTTTGTTTCAATGTTTTTGTTATATACATAATTTACTGTCACAAAATAAGAGTATCTACGCTCAGTGCTGTAAAAATTCTAACATATAAAAACAGCTAATTAAATATTACTAAATAATTACAAACACAAAAAAAACACTAAATCATATTATAAAATTATTTCAAATATGCTGCATTTTATTATGAAAAATTGTTATTTATTTAGGCATGGGAAATTATCTGGCTAAAAGGCACTTTTACCACCGATTATTATTGCAGTATATTTATGATGTTATCATTTAATTTATTGCTGGAACTCAAATGAATTTCAGTAATAACTAATATATTAATGACTTATTGTGTCATTTAAAAAATCAACAATTGCTTACTAATTTCATTTGTATGTATAATAACAAAAGCTATTATGAATTGAAATACTGTATATTTTTAATTTATTTATTTTGTTTCAGGTATGAATTTTATATTTAACAATTGTACATATAATTTACAACTACGCTTTTAATTATTTAACATTCTGTCATATAAATGTCTAGATTGGCAGAACTAAATACAGTGATTTTTGTTATACTTTAAAATGCATTTTAACAGGGTTCTAGCTAGCTAGATATAGTCTTTAATTGCAACAATGTCTATATATTAAATGTAATTGACTGGGCCAGGGAAAATAGAGATATACACTTGTACTAGCATAACTTTTTAGCGCTGGGCGAATATTGAATTACTTTTTATATGGGCATTATTCGTTCCACGAATTTAGCCGTATATAAAAGTAACATTAAATTCGTTGCAAGTCTTATAAATAAGACTAACACTTGTACGCGGAACTCTCATGCCAGATCAAGGAATAACAATAGCACGGAACACGGTATTTTACACTGTTGGACATTACCACATAATTTGACATAAATCACTATGGATATTTTTTGCGACAAACATATTCAATATAACCACGTAACTACCAACTTTCTCAGTTCCCGAAACGAACTTAAATATAACTAACGAACGATAGAGAATAAGCAGGCAGTACTTACATAGGTCCAGCGCCGAGGTCTGATATATAAATCCATGTAGTAAAATCCATAAAAATGTAAAATACTTTGGTTCCATTTTGGAGATGTGAATAAATCCGCTCACTTTTTCCAAATCCATTAAAATAATTCGAAAATTAAGTGGTCGCAAAATCACTGAAATAAAAGTTGTTCGCCTTATCTTCTATACTTCATTTCCACATTTTGAAAAACTTCACAGAACACTTTATATTATATTGCTTCACGTCGTACTTGTTTTATTACATATTCTACTCACAATGAAAATACTTTAAACTGAAGTTCCATCGTTTTTCGTAACTGTCTACACACATAGATCATCTTCAGATGATTCGTACTTGTCTAAATTCCGGTTTAAAGACAAACATTGGAATCGATGCATTCATTATATGGCATTTTTACTAATAATAATTGAATATACATTACTATTTAAAAAAATATATATTTTCACTTCCTTAAAGTATTTCAATATTTTCCAAACTAACTGCAGACAGCGTCTATGTTTTTCCAGTTTGTTGTATTATTGTCGTGTTTGAAAAATAAAATCACAATTATTCAAATAAAGTCCCGAAGAATTTCAATACCATACAGTGAATCTACTAAGCTCCTGTTAGACCAATACACTGCATTGTGGGTGAAACCATTTCACTCCTCGGGGGTGTGATTAATCGACCAATCAAACAACACTGTTCACTGCGCATTTGATCTCGCCGACAGATTTTTTTAATCCTCATTGGATAATCCGCTGTACGTCGCGTTACGATCAAATACTTGTAAAAGTTCATTAGCTCGTTTATGTATTTAATACGCCTTGTATTGTACATAAACATAACATTTAACAAATATCCGACAGCGAATTAAACACTGCGCCAGGCGGATTGATCGAAAATTCAATATTAAAGTTAACTTCTAACGGGTATTATAGTTCGTTTATTTAAAATTGACCCAGCTGAGTAAAAGAAAATATGATTCTGATGATAGTTAGCTATTGGCGAAATTTGCATCAAATTGTTCGAATGTGTATACAAGAATTTTGTGCAGGTGTATGCAAACTTCGATCACAAAGCGGCATTGTGCAGGAGCTGTGAGTTAAAAGGGCGACCGCGCTATGAAAGACAATTCAAGACGCGCGACAAAGGCAAATTTTCATGAAACAAGAATCCCATTATTTGATATTGTGCATTTTTATGGATTTTTTTTTCATTTTGAAGGCGTATACAAAGTCATCGTATGCAGTATGGATTGGTGTTGTTTTTTTTTCAATAAAAGTTGTTACGCATGATCATACTAATAACAGCCAGGTATAATACAAAACCTCGATACAAGGAATCGAGGAATAGGAACTTAATTGCTGTAAGAAATCAAACGCGAAAAAGGCTTAAGTTGTGCTCAATGAGGCTTAAGTATGAACAACCTTCGCGCAGAGATTTGACTGGTTCCGAGCATAGCTCTAATCAAATCCCTGCATTTATAACAAAACACGTGATGATGATCGATTTAAATTTTCTATATATTATGTATGGTTTTAATTAGTTATTTTCTTTTTCTGTTTTCATGATTGACTGCAAACGATATATAAAAAAAGCCGATTATGTAGAAAATTTCACTGAGTTGCATTAAATAAGTAAAAGTTACAAACACGTAATCCTTCCAGATCTGGAAGGAATCTACTTGTGATGGCAGTGGTTACCGTTAACCGACAGGGGAGGTTACCGCTGCGAGGAGTTTGGAGTACGAATGCATCAATTTTATCCCATCTCAAGTTGTTATAGGCATTGACCATGCCCGTAGAACGACTGATTTTATTGTTTTGCGAACATTAAATTTAAACAACTAAAACCTGGTTACGGTAAAGCTATATTGCACTGATAAAGTACATTAAGATAGAAATACAAAATAAAGTTTTTATATTGTTTTGTTCACATAATGTATATGCATAATTGTCCCAGTAGTAACATTTTCAATTATTAACGTTATTTAAGGGTTTTTCTCATTGTATCTTGATAAAGGTATTCTATAGATTTCCATTACGGTTATACAGAACCTTATTTAAAATGAAAAAATGAGTGTCACAGTTTAAGAACACTTGAACCGCATAGTCTATGTACCCGTATTCCGTACAACCTAGGTACTTGTGAAATGTTTAGTCTATGTACACGTTTACTGCATTGTCTATGTGCTTGTAAACTGCATAGTCTATGTACAGTTGACTACAAAGTCTATGTACACGTTAACTGCATAGTCTATTTATACGTTAACGTCAGAGTCTATGTACACTCTAACTGCATAGTCTATGTACACGTTTACTGCATAGTCTATGTACACGTTAACTGTATAGTTTATGTTTACGTTAACTTCATAGTCTATGTACACTTTAACTGCATGGTCTATGTACACGTTAACTGCATAGTCTATGTACACGTTAACTGCAACACTATGGACATATTAACTGCATAGTCTATGTACACGTTAACTGAATAGTCTATGTACACGTTAAATGCACAGTCTATGTACATTTAACTACATAGTCTATGTACACGTTAACTGCATAGTCTATGTATACGTGATCTGCATAGTCAATTTAAGACTGCGCAGACTTTGTATGAGTGAACTGCATAGTCTATGTATACGTGATCAGCGCTGACTATGTACGAGTGAACGGTTGTATGGAAACATAATTATTCATGTTCAAATTATATATTGGTGATATTGGTGAAAATGTATTACAACCATTTTCAGGTCAACACATATTTAAGTATTTTGCCTCCGATAAGAATACCCGATTACATTAGTGAAGGGAAACAACTCTTACATATTCTAGTGCTGCTGCATTTCTTTGAAAAGCGTTGTCGTTCATTGCAAAATTGGCATCTTCTGTTGGAATGGATTGTTCGCGATGTTGTTTGCTTCTAAAATAGTTATTAAAATTAATATTGTGTGCAATTACTCTATCAATTATTTTTGTCCGAACAATGTCTGGACGTTTCGTTTCTATGTAAATTGACGTTACCATTTATAAGTGAATGAATGCAATTTATTATAGTTTTTACCACGTGTTCATATGTTAACGAAAATGGTTTCAAAATTACGGATGCTGTCGTTGTATTCCCGTCAAAGCAGTTTTAATTAATGACTATGTACTTAAAGAAGAAAACGAAAGGAACGCATCGTTAACTGGATATCGCTGGTACGGTGCACTCTATATAGGGAATAATGTGATTTATTGTTATGCCCCCGTAGAAATGTTTGTGAATAAATAACAGAGCACGTCGAAACTAAATACATATGCTTTCGTAAGAATTCAATGTGAAAACAATATATTCAATGTGAAAACAATATATATGAATTCACAAAATTTGTTGCATGCAATATTTACTATTTTAAATACATATACTGGGACTTTAAGTTACCTCTCCAATTCAAATGAAGTACAGTTGCCATACAGTTCTATAACGAAAGGCGTTAAAAGGACTTATGTTCAGATATTGGCAAAATGGACAATCCCCCCCCACCCCCCCACCCCCAAAACAACACAAAACAAACCCATATTTTAAAATAGAAAATAAGTACATTACATATAAAGGAGCGAAATAGCACTTTTGGCCCTGATATAATTCGATATACCGCGTGTCGTTTATGAATTAACATCAATTGAATTGACAATTATAAAGTGTTTTGAACGCGTTTCGTCGCTATTTCTTTAAGTCACGTGCTCCACTTACATCACGCAAGCTACCTTAAGTTGGTGGAAACAGACTGTTGAACCGTAGGTCGTGTGTTCGAGCCCGGGCGGACGCACATTCTATGCGCGTCGTGAGAAAATCGGTCTTAATGCATTTGCGTAAAGTGTCGTCCCGGATTAGCCTGTGCAGTCCGCACAGGCTAATCCAGGACGGCACTTTCTGCTTTTATAGTATTTTCTGTTTCAAGGAAGTCTCTTCTAAGCATAAATCCACTGTAGGCGGAAAGTGCCGTCCTGGATTTGCCTGTGCGGACTGCTCAGGCTAATCCGGGACGACACTTTACGCACATGCATTAAGCCCGGTTTACCCACGACAAGCCTCATATATACATTTAAACTGAATAATCTGCGAATAAGTCCCGATAGGCAAACATCTGCTCCAGAACTCTGCAGGTTTATTGGACAACAATGGCCATATGAGGAAGTCTAGATATACTATAGTATATCACTCAGAACTGT
Source organism: Congeria kusceri (assembly GCA_027627225.1). Taxonomy (NCBI): domain Eukaryota; kingdom Metazoa; phylum Mollusca; class Bivalvia; order Myida; family Dreissenidae; genus Congeria; species Congeria kusceri. The sequence continues at coordinate 9,510,381 of CM051037.1, read as the reverse complement.
CGGCCTTAGGCGAGTTACGGAACATACGTTAGAAATACTTGGAAAGTGTTAGATCTGAGTTATCGTTACCATATATATAATAGGCTAATACAAGATGGCATTTTCCGCCTACAGTGTATGTATAGAAGTGACTTCCATAAAACAGAAAATACCATAAAAGCGGAAAGTGTCGTCGTGGATCAGCCTGTGCGGACTGCATAGGCTAATCAGGATCGACACTTACCGCAGGTGCATTAAGCCCGGTTTTCCCACGACACGCCTCCTATATACAGAAAGTGCTGAATGTGAGTATAAAGACTATCCGGTTAGCCTAGTGCTTGGTAAAACCCTGGTCACACATAAAGGCTATCCGGTTAGCCTAGTGCTTGGTAAAACCCTGGTCACACATAAAGGCTATCCGGTTAGCCTAGTGCTTGGTAAAACCCTGGTCACACATAAAGGCTATCCGGTTAGCCCAGTGCTTGGTAAAACCCTGGTCACACATAGCCTGCGACCAACTAAAGACAAACTCCCGACCATCAACGACTGGTCGGGGATTAGTCGAAGACCGTCTTACGACCGCTCGCCGAGTTACATTTGTCTCCAAAAACACATTTAAAAAACGCACAATTTAATAATAATTCTTTAAAACGTGGTAGAACACGTAATAGTTATAATTTAAAAGTGTTAGCAGTAGGGCAAGGACAATATGATATTGCCGGATATGGAAAGTGTACTTGATAGTTTACCTAAACATTAAAATGTGCTTCCGGACATAGTAGAGGATAATAATATAATAATTATAATTGAATTAAATAATTAAAAAAACAACACGAATAAATCCATTTTCTTAAATTTTCACAAGGCATACATTAAAATATAGCCAAATGTCACATACATGTATATAGACAAACGTTTTTTGAACAATGATAAAACTAATAGAACTAAATTAAATATCGACTAATCCTAATTCCGTCCGCCGAGCATCGACAACCAGTCGCCAACCAATCACCAACTAGTCTAACCAATCGCCAACTAGTCGCCAGCCAGTCTTTGATGATTGTTGATGGTCGAAAGACGATCGCCGACTTTTCGTACGACCAGTTTTTGATCAAGCGCCGACAAGTATCTGATTAAAAAATTCCATTGCTTTTTTCTGGATTTTGGTCGCAAGAGGTTGTCGTTGTTCGCCGCACATTTAAGTTGTCGGTGGTCGGTATTGTCGGTGGTCGGTATTGCGACCTATGTGTGACTTAGGATGAAGCTCGGTTCTCACTTGGGTGACCCTGGTTCGATTCCTGCGCCCGCGTGTGTGAGGTTTTCTTGATTGCCATGAAACCGGACATGTGGGATTCTTCCGGTTGTCCCACGACACAAGATCACTTTACGATAATAAAGAATAGGATACAATTATAAAGGAATTATCTTGTATGAGTTTGATGAGTCAGAAAGGGATGGCACACGTCGAGTACGCACACTTCACGCATAGTAGGCACTATGGGGCTTATAAACGCCAACATTTTTTTGTCTATTTATATTATTATTTTGGTAAAATAATTTAAAAAAATGTTAATTTAAGTAAAGTATCACCACTCATTATTGTTGCCCTCATATAGGACATAGATAGCTGATAATTTCAAACATTCGAATAACTCTTACAAAAATTATAGCATGTAATACGTCTGTTGTGTGTTGTGTGCTTTACACATTTTTTTCTAACATAGTTTGAATATATCTTAATATGTATACTTCTGTTGAGCAAGATAAACATTCTTTTCAAAGCATTCCATGCATGTTTACTTTTCTATGCCGAGGGTATGGACGTGTAAATATAGGCGAGTTTCTTTAAGGTTGTAAATCACAATTGAGAACGTACCTATGTGAGGTTGACTTTTAGACGCATTGACGACTTGACTAAATTATCCACCCATCCGAAACTCAGTCACTTCCTCATTCACTCACTCAGTTACGTAGTTAGTCAGAAGCGCACTCAATCAGTCCGTCACTCACTCAGTAACTCACTTAGTCAATCAGTAAGTCACTCATTTAGTCAGCCACTCATTCACCCAGCCAATAATTCACGTGGTAAGTCATTCACTCAGTCACTCATTCACTCGGCAACTCAGTTAGTCACTTACTCAGTCACTCCCTCATTCACTGTCTCCATCATTCACTCAGTTGTTCACTCACTCACTCCCTCATTCACTCCCTTTCTCACTCACTCACTCCCTCAATAAATCAATCAATCAATCAACCAATCAATCAATCAATCTCTCACTCAGTTAGTAACTCCCTCAGTCAGTTGACTCAATTACATGTAGTTAGTCAGTTAGTTACTCACATTTCATGAACACTCCTTCAAGGTGCATATGGTCACCGCATACTGCTTAAATAAAATTGGAATGCACGGTATACTTCGTGGAAAAAGTCGTTGAAAAGGCGAGATATACCTGTATTTAAATTTAAATATTTAACAATCCATATAAACCAAGGGTTGCACGAAACAAAATATGATTTAAGACACACATGAACGTTCAATTTTAGTAAAATAGTGCTAGCATGGTGTAGATCTCGGTCAAAAACAAGTACCTGTATTGAATGATATAAATAATTCGCATGTAAACCTTAAGTTTCAATATAAAGTTAATAGTTTCAAACGTATTTTTTCAACAAAAACACAGTGATAAGATCACAGAAACTTAAATGAGCTTCTATCACACCAATTATAGCCAAAATGGAAGAGAAATCCAAATATATATAGATGAATTCACATCATGAATAAAAGACATGGACACTTGTTCACTTCGTCTATGACGAGGGACGAATTTCAGGAAAATATGTTGTAAGAATATTTAGAAGCGATATCCATTGTGATCCGTAGAACTCAAATTATTGTCATATGATGATGAAAACCCAGAGAAATTAACATTTTCTTGCACTGCACTCTGTGTTTTTTGTCCATCAGTATGCGGTGCCCATCCATTCTTTATAAAAGTAACGTAGCTGTATAGCATAACAAGTTAGGCCCTGTGCCAATATTGAGCTACTTTTTATATGGGCAATATTGGGCGAAGGAATTAAGCCCTGTATGATAATATTTTTCACAAATCATATTTTTCACACGCCTGTGAAAAATAGGATCTCATTTGTCACATTTATGAGTGTGAAGAATGTGAATGGCCAAAAACGGGGTATGCGTACGGATCACATTTTCACATATTTTATGGTTAAATTGTATCGCAACAATCGATGAAATTATTATTTGGAGCATAATTATACAGTACTCATCATCATTTTTATCATCATAATCATCATCATCATCAACATCATCATCATCATCATCGTCGTCATCGTCATAAATTACTCTCGTCATCACCACTATTATCATTCTAGTTAACGTCATCATCAGTATTGTGATCACTATGAGAAACTAAGCACTATTTAGGAGCTATATTCTAATGTATGCATGCGCTAAATCGTTAGTCAATACGTTTGTACGGTGTAATTATGATATAGAAATGCATACTCGCGTTTGTCCATACGAACGTACACCATTTATTTTGATATAAAAAAATGCACGCATCAGAACGTACGTACAAACAAACGTCCTATTTCGGTTTATTAAAACCAAAATAACCATGCATATGTCCGCCCGAACTAGAATATACGTATACACGGACGGTAATATATTGACCTTATTAGAACCTCCGCACATGTTGGTACGTACGTTTGGACAGTACAGTATCGTACTGTGCCGTAACTAACCGTATCTAACCGTACCATTCCTAACCGTACCGTACCGTACCGCACCGTATCTAACCGTACCGTACCTAGCCGTACCGTACCGTACCTTTCCATACCATAGCATTACACACCATACATACCGTACCGTAAATCACACCCTTATTACAGTGTGAAAAATAGGATTATGTTGTAACAAATTAACTTTTTTTGAAAATTTGAACACTTTTTTTCATGTGTGAAGAATATGATTTGAGTGCTTATGAAAAACTGGACTTGATCACAAATTTCACAGAAAATGTGAAGAATGAGATTGCGAGGTGTGAAGAATGAGATCCTATTTTTCACACGTGTGAAAAATATGATTTGTGAAAATATGGTCCTACAAAAAGCCCTATAAAAAAGTAACACTAAATTCGCAGAACGTCTCATGAATTAGACTACGTACCGGTAGTTGTATTACATCAGTATACGGTGACCATATACACCGTGTCCTTGCAGGTTTTTAATACGTTAACACCATACCGATTTTACCGAACCATACATATAGTAAATTTGAACGTTTCAAACACAAAAAGTACACATGTTTCACAGCGTTAGTCGTAAAATAAAAGCTTTATTTTTTATTTTTATGGTCCTTCCGGTTATTTCGAGAGAACGTAATGTCAATTCCTGATTGTTTCGTCCATTCATTATATTTGAGCACGAATTGTGGTACGAAACCCGTGCATTCATTGTATGGAAGCAAATCTGCAAGTTTGTTAATTTTGGTTTCTACGTGAACATGTATGTAATGTTAACGAGCCTGAAAATGTGTCGAGCTTTTTGTATTAGGGAAAAAAGTTTATAACAATGGGGCATGTTGTGGGAAAATCAGGCGGAATGCATGTGCGTAAAATGTCGTCCTGATTAGCCTGTGCAGTCCGCACAAGCTAATCCGGGACGACACTTGCCGCCTACAGTGGATTATGTTTAGAAGAGACTCCCATGAAACAGAAAATACCATAAAAGCGGAATTAACCTGTGCGGACTTCACATACTGATGCAGGACGACGCTTTACGCAGATGCAGTAAACCCGGGTTTCTCACGACACGCCTCAAATGTAATCAAGAGTTATGGCACTTCCGGGGCTGAATGGAATTAGGCAAGAGACACGTAGAACTCTCGGCTTAATCAAGATGTCAACGCATCTGTTATCTTGTCGGGTTATCTTTACTACTTGTGTCCAATACAGAATGGTGTGCATAGTTTTAATGAGAAAAAATACGTTAGAACAAATTTGTTTGTTTTCGGTGTGATAACGCGTGATATCATCACACCGAAAACAAACGCATTATCTTTTTATTTATACTTCATTAACCCTTGTTTTACATTTTATTGGAAAATATCGCGGGGAACCATAACGTCATGACGTCAAAATAATGACGTCATTTCACAGTTTTCAGCCCGGCATCGATGATGGTCCGTTTCATTTACTTTATTAAATCGGGACCTAAAAAGTAGTCCCTCACTGTGAGTGATATAAGCGCATTATTTATTGAGAGGCCCTGTTTCGGTATAATAAAATAAATATTGCATTCTTTGAGGGCGAGGACGCATTTTGTCAATTCCTTGGGCAACATTATTTCCTCGGGTTGACAAAATGCACTATCGCCCTCAAAGAATGCAATATTTATATAATATTACAGTTGCTATGATCCGAAAATGAATAATACATAAATAACATGAAGTCATTAACAATACACATTACAGAAAAATGTGACAAATTACAATAATATAAAATTAATATTATATTTATATTAGATATATATAAATATTACAGTTGCTATGATCCAAAAATGAATAATATATGAATAACATGAAATCATTAGCAATACGCATTACAAAAACGCGAGATAAAAAAAACACAAGCCAAATGGATACACTACGCGTACTAGGAAAAACGAGAGGACACACTGTGTGAAATAAAAGAGCACAGGTATGTCAAAATTTAATTGCTGTTGGTGCAACGTACACTACCTAGGTTACGCTCCCTTATGACGTACAAAAACAAACGTGACACCCGTAGAACCGTGTAAGTGGAGTGTCGTAAATGTTGATTGAGTGCACTGGTATTCTCTTCCACATCGCCATCGCCTCAGAAGACTTGCTAGTTGGGTTACGAGGGATAGTGCACGAAACAGGAGACGCCCCATTCCAAAAGCGACCCTGAGTCGGTTAGTGCCCGGTGTGCAGCAGCTATATCACACTGCCCCTCTGTTAAACGTCTGATGTGAAAGATGAATTAGTAGGTAAGGAGGTTAGGTTGTAGCCAGGGGGGAAGTGAGGGGTCTCGAACCTGCGACCTGTCATTCGCTGGTCTGTCCTGCGTATGCATGCGTGGTCCTTAGCAATTCGCTTACGTTGAAATCTCCATCGGATTGTTTTAAGTATGCTGTCCCCATTAAAACTGAGCACGAATTTATGTAAAAATTCAGAAAACTGTAAAATATGTCCGGCATGAAATTTCCATTACCATAAAATTAACCTTTCCATGGTTGTATCCGTTCAATTTAAAACTAATGAAGGTTTATTCTGTCAATCGCATCTCTGTTTTAAGTACATATTATTGCCATCCTTACTAGTGACGCATGCCCAACTACACTTAATCTAATCGAACGTTGTAATATCACCATTATATGCAAGAGAAAATAAGTAATAAATAATATCAACATTATATGCAAGAGAAAATAAAGCTGAGATGACGGTGAACAACGTTAAGCAGTCACTAACATAACTACACCGTATCTACGAACAGCTAGTACTGGTGTGTTGTTTATTAGTAGTTCATCCAAAATTCGGCTGATGTTATTAACATTGACAAAATCTATACACTAGTAACACCTTAATTTCAAGTTTAATACTACAATTATTGATACTTTTGTGTGTGTGTGTACAGTTTACTTGTTTTAACCAAGAATATTACATGATATATTCATTCGGGACTACTGATCTAAATTTTTGACCACATTTTGATTGACGCATTTAGTAGGCTAAATGGGTTAGAAATATACTCTTCAGAAAAAATCAGTACAATTAATAAAGACAACGAATAACGTGTATTTTGTTTATTAATCAATATTGAGTGACAATCGACCAAGATCAAACTAAAACTTCTGTTGAAGTATAAACACCTTATGAGAAAGGTAAAATCATGTTCAACGTGCTTCCAGCGAAAAATGAGACCAATTTCCAAATGTTGAGGAATAGAAGCATGGATCAAGTTGTTGAAAAACTTGTCAAAAATAAACTTCCAAACTACAATGTACATGTATCATGCAAAATTGCATGTAACAATTTGCAGACCCGTTGGAAATTAGAATAATATACAATTTTATTACTGTGATTACTAGAAAGTGTGATACCAATTACTGAACGCACATTAATTAATTTATTAATTTATTAATAAATCCGTAAGTACAACTGCTGGGGCTGTGTTTATGTATCTCATCTGTCTACCTCTGCATATTATCTCGTATTAAAACTACAAGTAGTCCACTTAGACTTCAGGCCCCATGTTCACATCGGACTGCACAGGCTAATCCGGGACGACACTTTACGCACAGGCTACTAAGCCTGGTTTTCCCACGACACGCCTCAACTGTAATAACAAACAAAGTGATGAGAGTAGCATCAGCGAGAACTTATGTCCAAATACAGAGTCAAGGTCAACAAGAAAAACTAAGATATATTGCTCGTGTGATTTAGCTAGCTAATATCGATACATAGTCCACTCACATTAGAAGGTTAGATACTAGTAAATAATCGGAGATTCCCCTGTGGTCCGAAAGTAGGCGTTATATCAAATAGTTCGATTTTTTTATTTTAAAAAGAGACATTTCGTCGAACGGTGACACCTGCGTTGGTGCCACGGTTATGCACAAGGCATCGTGATGTCCAAATCGCCTCGAAACATGGTAAAGCGTGAGAAATTTTGTGCGGTTCGTAGGTCCAGCGTGATGTGTCTTCTTTAATCTCACTACAATCTCAAGAGAAACGTAAACAGTCGTCTGTAATCTCTTTTACTGTTGCGTTTTCCTGGCGCTTGCGTATTACAACCCGTTAGGCCCAAAAAAAATTAGTTCCGTTTCTGGTCTCCTGCCCGAACAAATAAGGGTCGGTAGGTAGGGATTTTTATTTTATTTTATCGTTCTTTTTTATGATTGGAGAATGTTGTGTGTGTTCCATCTATGTTTCTATTCAGATGAGTATCGTGTATTATGGTACTCCCTGTATTACGCGCAAATGTTAACCCTAAACTTCGGCTAAGAAAATTCGGTTTGGTAAAAAGGAATAAGAATATTTATCGGCGGAAATACATTATTTTTGGACCAAAAATATGTAGGGTCGGCAGCATAAGTAAAGGGTCGGTCGGGAGACCAGAAACGGGATTATTCTTTTTTTGGGCCTTAAACCACGGTCACACTGTCACGATTTTTACTACGATTGCCGACGATTTACACAATCTTGGTGAAGCGTGGTAAAGCGTGAACACATACTTACTGGCATCTGTGTGAATCTTGAAGAATCTTGGGCGATCCTTATCGACCGGGAAGCGCTACGACAGTTTTGAACATGTTCAAAACATTCGTGGCTTATCGTAGCGCCGCCACGATTTAACCGAAACGTAGGACAATCCTAGTGCAATTGTATCTAAATCTGGCATATTCTTACTGCTATCGTAGCGGCATTCGTGGCGTTTCGTGTTTAATCATGATTAATCGTGACAGATTTTATATATTACAAGACTGTAGAACGGTATGGTACGTTTGCTACGTATATGGTACGATTTCTACGCTTGCCCTACGATTCCAATAGGATCTTTAGCGACAACTATCATGACTACTCACGAATATACACGATGGACCACGAACACGCGACGATTGGGTCGCGTTGCCTGTACGGTTTATCGCGATGTTACTACGCACTCACTACGTTTGCTTACGTTGGTGTCACGATGATGCACGATGCATCCTGATGGCCTGAAGTGGATTGAAGAGTGAGAATTATTGGCTGCTCGTAGATTTATCCTGATAAATCTTCTTTAATCTGACTACAATCTTAGGAGAAACGTTAACAATCGTCTGTAATCGTCTGTTAACGTAGCGCTTACCTAACGCTAGCGTATTACAACCGTAATAGATCGCATCATATCTCGGTAAAACCGTGGAGAATCGGCTGCGGCAACCTACGAGTGTCGCTGATATTGGTAGTCTCGTCCTACAACAACCGTAGACTATCGTAGCCAAAATCGTGACAGTGTGACCGGGGCTTTACCGTAAAAGGTCATATCATATCTCGGTGAAACTTTGATGATTCGGCTTCGGTAGCCTACACGTGCCGTTGATATTCGTAGTATTGTCCTACAACAACCGCAGCTAGGATACGTAGAAAGATACAATCGGGACACTGTGCATCCCGACTCATCACGATTAACACGTTCACGATCAATCGTCGGCTATCGTAGCCAAAATCGTGACAGTGTGACCGGGGGGTTATGGACAGCAAATCGCAATGAATTCTGTCTTTTTGGGGGTGATTAACTTCAAGGGGGACTGACTTATTTTAGAAGTTGCGTAACATAATTTTCTGTTTTCATTTAAGTCTTTCCAAAGATACCGGACTTTATGCGACATCTGAAATATAACCAACAACGCCAGGAGATGTTGCTCTTTTACTATGCATCCCTATGGTATTTGGTTTACTAGTTTCCATCAAAGAGAAACTTGTTCAAACATCCCCCACCCATTAGTTGGCAACAGACAATGCCGCGTTGCAGATAAATTCGTACCACGTATCGGCTATATAGGATTTATCCGAATAAATATTTCCTTTGTTGAAGTCCTTCAGGCGATAAGAATAAGTGTAGATATCTTATGAAGGAGTCCTGTAGGGTATAATAAAACAAAAAATTCACCAAGAACAAAATAAAGCGGAAGATAAAAATTGATTATGCGAGTATTGTCGTAAATTTGGTGCCGCATAGTCAAGTGCCGTAAACCGTTAAGTGAAATTCTCTGTTATTATTCGATCTGCAAAATTTCATATTATGCCAATAGAAATGTGCTTCGTCCCCAGGCCCATATAATAAAACTGTTTTAGATATCTATTCAATTGTTCTGATGCTATTTTGCATTTTTATTCTTTTAACAAATTTTGTTTAGAAGCGCAGCATATTTTGCGGGTATTTTATTACAGACTTTTGCAGAAGGCAAAGAACACGACACGACGTATTGGAGTGTTTCAAACGAACGTCCTTTTTATGTGTAATAAAAGTCACAACGTAACTTGATGAGGATATGATTATAAAGATGTATTATGATCTCGGAGTTATATTTGACAATATTGCCTCTCAAAATGCAGATGCATGCAAGTTCTCCGATATGAGTATAATAGATCACACTGCATTGCCCACTGGTAACTGGCAACGTCTGGTTTCCGTAGAAGTGTGGGTAGAATCATGATAAACAACAACAACCATTGGCGTACGCAGGCCGACTTTGAGTATACGCACAATTAAAGGTTACACATGCGCAAATAAATTCCTTCATTGTTACATATAAAATATACAATGTTTGATTTCAATTTTCACCATGACCAAGCTACTTTTTAATATATCACCATACATCGTTGGAAAGATAAGGCCATAAACTTTAGAAAAAACAGCATGTCAACAAATTCTAACTCAAAATTTTTACCTTAGAATAAACACACCGGTTTTGACGGGCATGGAGGCTGCCATTTTGTGCATGAATACATGGGCCAAAAGTTATGAAGCTGGGAACCAATTATTTTAAAGTAGTGCCTAAAACTGTATTTTTTCTTATTTCTTACATATATACCTTTAAATTGATACCAAAACATATCATTTAAACTGTATTTTTAAAATCATATGCATTATACACTGAACCATATGTGTTTATTATCTAAACTGACAGCATGTAACCCTGGGGATTAGACTTCCGATTTGGTGTAATTTGACCTTTAAGAGAACCCAACCCTTTCAAATTTGAATACAAACCACATTTTTCATAAGTCTGATCTATTTCGAGAAAGAACATGAAGCCCTATTACACTGGTTTGAAGATTTATTGAAAAAAATAATAATTGAATATGTCACATATAATGGCGTTTTGAGGCAAAAATTAAGAAAAAAAAAAAAATGTACTTGGGTACGTCTGGAAAACATGATTTTAACTCAGAATTAAGCATACGTTTGAGTTTTAATAGGCATAGCAGATACAGTATATTAAGTCAGAAGTGAAAACAATCTTCATTGGCATTCTAAATGTTACAGAATATGTTTTTTTAGTCAGTTTTGAACAATTTTTTTTTTTAAGTTTCTGCATTTTTGGGGGTAAAATCCATATAAATGTAACATTTCAGATGCCATTTGACCCCAGAAAAGGGTTTAGTTACATAACAATCAACAGATTTGACCTCCTGTCACACAACAAAAAAAGATTTTGACCCCAAAATGTCAATGCCAGATATAAATTAACAGCGTTCTGTCACACCTGAACCTGTGGGTGGGGTCAGCCGCCTGCAATCTTCAATCTGTTCCAGGTACTCTCTGCTGAGTAATCTGTGAAAATAAAAAGGTTTTCTGTGCATGTTTACTCAATATTGTGATTACTAGTGTAACTTAGATACAATAAGTGTACATATACACTAGTTTACTAAGTTTTATTTACTGCGATAAGGCTAGTCGCTATGCCGGCTTCAGATTGTCGAGCTCATGTGCGAACAGTTCAGTTCTAAAACGGGTTTGAGAGTCCCAACAAGGGTTAAACTCTTGCTTTTCCTACTGGTGTTGATAAGAAGAATGCCAGGCGGGAAAAGAAAACATTAGATAGTAGAATACATGACAATAATCATGTACTAACCTTAAAAAATACCGATGATACGGGCACGACTGTGTCAGCTTTACGGCCCCGCCCCAACGCTCCAGTGTAGTTGACAAGTAAAGTAGTTTTGATGACTCGTCACTTCACCCAGACTTGTATACCAATGAGTTGATGGTTCCGGCTGAGGTCCTGGTTCTTTTCAACACTGCATTTAAAAAACATACTCAAATTAAACCAAACTGTGATGGTGATTTAAATTTTGATGCCGCTATCTCCATTTGGTGGGGTCTAGGTTGGCGTGAGCGGCTACAGTGTTTTATGCATGCATTTCATGTATTTATCAGCTGAAAGCCTGACTGAACTACAATTACAAAATTACGTATGAACTAAATGGGATCTGTTAACTTTGCAAATTAGAAAAATTGGTATTATTCAAAGTAGGCAGGTCGGACGGTCATCATGGCCAAAGCATCGGCCAGTGCGGACACGACCTTTGCGGCGCATTATTGTCAGTTACAGGTTCTTAAACTAAATATTCAGGATTACAACACAAGGCATTATGACATTAATGAGATAATCGTTGGAACTAATGCAAATTAATGTCAAAATGAAACTGAAAAACAACACGATGAACATAATGGGTCTCGGATTGCCACTCCGGGGGACATTTTGCTTTAATTTTCCCATATTTACCCCCCTAATGCCCCCTAGAGCAACCATCCCATAAAATACAGCCCTAAATGGGGTCAAGGTGGCATCTGGCAGTTATTTTTTCAAGTACAGTGTGTTTGTAAAAGTCCATTTTCAAAATCTTAGCAGAAGGCTAATATTAGTTGAAGTTCTTAAAGGTTACACATGCGCAAATAAATTCCTTCATTGTTACATATAAAATATACAATGTTTGATTTCAATTTTCACCATGACCAAGCTACTTTTTAATATATCACCATATATCGTTGGAAAGATAAGGCCATAAACTTTTGAAAAAACAGCATGTCAACAAATTCTAACTCAAAATTTTTACCTTAGAATAAACACACCGGTTTCGACGGGCATGGAGGCTGCCATTTTGTGCATGAATACATGGGCCAAAAGTTATGAAGCTGGGAACCAATTATTTTAAAGTAGTGCCTAAAACTGTATTTTTTCTTATTTCTTACATATATACCTTTAAATTGATACCAAAACATATCATTTAAACTGTATTTTTAACATCATATGCATTATACACTGAACCATATGTGTTTATTATCTAACTGACAGCATGTAACCCTGGGGATTACACTTCCGATTTGGTGTAATTTGACCTAAAGATGCAAGTTTAGGCGACATTATATTAAAAGATTAATTCTCGCTGAAAGCCATAACATTTACACAGTAAATAAACGTTTTAATAACACTATATATAGTTTCAAAACAGTATAACATGATGCTCGTTACGTTTTCTTTTGACAAAGAACAAAATTATCGTTGTTAAACTGTATAAATAACGCAAAAAGAAGTCCAGATTTTGAGCGGAGCATAGTAAAAAGTAGTTCCAGTTAAAGTTGCAAAAAATAAATGTCAAACTATGTTAGAATCGAAATACTTTTCGCATTCACGTTGTTTATCGGCCAGTAAACAACTCTTCTGTCGCTCTGATGCGTGACTATTAAAACTCGGGCTAACGCCCCTGTGGTTTAATTTCTTCACAGCAAAACTCCAAATCGTTGTTTATTGGCCGATAAACAACGATACATCGAAAATTATTTCTTAATTAAACACGGTTTTCATTCGGATAGTAGAATATTGGTTTTATTGATATCAGAAGAATATCCGTAAGTACATGTATATGCAAACGTGAATGTATGTTCCGCTTGACTGTTATTTTCTTATTATTAGAATTTAACCATATACAATTATATTATGTTGCAGGTTTTGAATGCGGGGTGATTTTTGTTTTTAATTGAGCACGTTAATAATGTATATTTTAAATTATTTTTATTTGGTAATTTATAACACGTACATCATTTGTAACAACATTGTGTTCGCTATAACGGGAGCGTGATCTTGGACAACAAGAGGGCAAACAGAAAAGAAAAAAGAAAGAAGACAGAGAAAAAAAACTAGTAAGGGAAAGGACTTCGCATTAGCGTGCACGATGTAGTGACTGGGTTAGCTTCCTTATTAAGTTTAGCAGATTATTTGAATTAAACATTACCGCAGTTACATCAGTTGCAAATAATTAGGCCATACACATTTTATTCTATGTTTAGCGTCCCCATGTTTTTCGAAACCTACTAACCAGGCAGGAAAAAAGAAACAACATGTCGATAATAACGCACGTTTTCTTTCACAACTGACTCATTGCAGTGGTACAAGATAAAGCAAATGTGTACTTGCAAACTGTTACACATCATTTTCATATTAATTAAGAACCTACTTAAAACAGCATTTTAACTGTGTTGCACGCTATGTTTTACAAATATTAGTAAAAACACCGAAAAGTCAGCTTTGTTCCATTTTTATACGATTTTCAACTCGATTTTTCGCACAGTCAATTTTTTTTTCGTTCTACATCTGAAAACCTACCAGCCCGAGGACGCTATACATAGAATCAAATTGGTATTGCCTTATTTCCTGTTTTGCAAAACTGGCTGTGTTATAGTGACCGATCAATCGGTTTATAAGTTCACGTACGTCTATATGGAGTCGCAACTTGCTACTGTGTTTATTTCTACAGATATCACTAAGATATGAAGCATCACCGAATGCCATTTGATTTCGCTTTCAATAAGACAATCGAAATGAAATATTGCACAGATATTGAAATCCAATTGCACATAACTCGTCACCAAATTAAAGAAACTTCAAAGACAGCCTGACTCCAATTATCCGTACGGTAAGTACTAGGCACACACACTATCGCGGAAAACAAGCAAATAACTCTCAATGTGCGATACACGAGACGCTCGGGTTATCGTGCCCGGCAAAGAGCGCGTGAGTGTTTGCTACTTAAAAATAGTCATTGATGTAACATGTTTATAATAAAAATAGTGTGTCCGAATTTCGTATCTGTTTGGCTAAAAAAGTTAATGATTTGTTTCTCAGGCAGCGCCGCAACGTATTTTTATGGCCAGCAACGATTTGATTTAATGCCCCCCAAAAATTTATTTACTATTTTTTGACGATCGCGCACGGGCTTTAAAGGAGCAGTCCAGAAATATGCAAAAACTTTGCAGAAAGTGTTTCTGATGGGTATGTTACCGAACAAAATACAAAAACTACGCATTAAAATCTGTGAATAATTAACATTTGGGTAACTTGCTATCGTCTATTTTCTGTATGAGATAACTGGTGATGACTCTGGAGTAAACCATTACATTATCGTATTCCGTTCGTACCGAGCGCTTTTTAACAATGCCTTTCGTAAATAAGAAACATATTTCGGACGAATAAGCACCATAAACGTTAACAAGAGCTATTACTAAAATTACGATGTATTGAATTAGATCCCAGGGTCGTTGGCTTAAAATTAAAAGAATCCGCATTTTAACATACCGGAAGAAGTGTAGCCCGGTAGAGATTTTGGTAATTCCAGTAACTTTCTTCCTGTCTGAGTTAATTATATAAACTGGATATACACACATTGTGAAATACTGTGTAAATTTTGAAAAAACAACAACACAACAACTGTCATATTCGATTGGGAATCTTTATAAATATCGTCTATTTTTTTTATTTAAACTGTTGTTTCGTAGATGCTTTTGTTTGTGTAATAGCATTCCACATTTTTTGAAGAAAATCTGTGTAAATATAAGTCATAAGGAAACAAACGAAAATGCCAGCTTCATTGACAAGTGTTGATTTTCCTTTCCAAAAGTTATTGGTGATTTATTGCAAAAATAATTCCTATTTTTTAGACAGTTATAAAAACTTATAAATTACGAAAAGTTAAATTCTATAAATGGAAGTATTTTAATGCTGATGGTATATCAATTTGAAGGCACTTATTTTAACTATGAAAATTCAAATTGATTGCCTTTTTACATCAGCTTGCATAAATGACCGTTTGTGATTAATAAATCTATATTTAGAATTTTATAAAACGGGATGCTTATGTTTTATTAAAACTTTAAATTGTTTTTAATCTGTACTTAATTACTTGCTTTAATAAGCCATCACCTAGTACCAGTAAAAAAGAGTAGGAGAAAAAAAAATACTTCAATAAAAAAAAAATCGCCCTCCCTCCTGATTTTTTGGAAAAAGTGCCTGAGAAACAATTCATTTGTTTACCCTTACCGGCATTCTGGTCATGTGCACTACTGTTATAATAATTCCTCCTGTCTGCCCGTTAAATACTAATAATGAACCGATTAATGTTTCGCGGCGCGCTGACACTGGGGAATTGAAATTATTTTATTTTTGGGGGTCTAATTCCCCACCCTGGAGCCAAGCATTTCTGTCTTCTTATCTAAATCCCCACGGTGTGAGATACTTGGTATATCAAATGACCCGGGGGAGGGGGGGGGGGGCAATGTTACCGGGATTTAAAACCCGATCAAAGTCTATTTCCTGGGACCCAGAATTATTCGGGAATCTCTTTGAGTCCCGTATATGCCTGCCGCTCCCCCATGGGGGGGGGCGGGGGGGGGGGAATATTGATAGGTGCATAATTAAACGTCATAAGCCGGATTGTTATCTCTTTACCGACCAACGTCTGTGGCGTTGCGGAGTTTTGTTTTTGCAAAGATGCGTCAGTTCGCCCGCCAAAAAACACGACTCGAAAAAAGACATTTATTTGTTTTTAATCACGAGAATAAGACTCGTTAATTTAAATATCCATATACAATGTAATTGTCTTCTTAATACAAGTTGGGTCATTATGTTTCCCTACATGTTTAACGATGTGTACGCCTGGGCGTAATGGTATAACCTGATGAAATAAGTATGTCTTTGAAATAAACAGGAATTTGACGATTGTTCGCTCTTTATGCTAATTTGCACAGTCTAGTGCGCAGACTTAGTACCAAATACAAATAGCCAATAACTTGTCATCGGTAGTTAGAAATCAGTTCTATATTTTTCATTATAGTTTGTGTCATTAGATATATAGGAACAAGTCTGATTATTTGATGTCTAAGTATTATTTCACATAGTCTGGTTCCCAGGCTTCTTAGGAAAAAATGGGTTTCTGTATCGAAACCATATCATATCATACGAAAACGTTCTGACCAAACGATAACAACACTTTAAACATCGATCAAGTTTCACATTTAATCATTAACAAAACAGGCAGCACATTTGAAGCATTATACATGTTTATATACACAGAAAAGAACATCACGTCGTGTTTCTAGTATCTCATAAAACTCTCGAGTGCCGAATCACTCACGATAGCGTGAATATTGTCGCCGTCACTAAACATAGAACGTAGTCGCGTTAAGGTCGTCATGGAGTCATCAACGTCATCAAAGACTTTCTTCTCCAGCTCACAAACGCTATCACCTTCGTATTCTTCACCAAACGCGCTATCCGGATCTGACGTCACGCTGACGTCATCAATAATGCAAATGTCCAAATCACAAACACCAGCGGTCTCTTCCTCGGAAATAAAGGCTGCATCAAAGCCAGAAAGGCTGCGACGTTTAGCAGCGTTAGCATTCATTCCATCTCCAGGAGTGCGAACCGGAAGTTTCCTCATTGTGACATCATCAGCACCATCCCCGCGCGTCCTGAGCGGAAGTACACTTCTACTAATATGACCAGAAACACCTCTAGTCGCACTATGGATGTCTTTATTGTAACACTTGTTCACTGGTTTATCACTATTCAGGTTTTCAGTCAGTTTGGAGCGCAGACGACGCAACTTGCTCGTGACTCGTAACAAAAACGTCTGCTTTCTTGTTGCCATGGACACCGGGTGCACGGTATACGTGACGTCATTCATGTCTGCAGCTGAATGGATGTTCATCTGAAAATAAAAATTATCATTTGTTAATACTTTATTTCTTATCTATAATTCAAATCTTGCATGATCCAGAAAGCGTTAATTGTGTTATGTGATTTCTTGTAGGACACGAGTAAAATAATATAAATAAACTTGAATTTATATTAAAGTAAGTGATGAATAATATGCAACATTTTATATAAGTAAGCTATTAATTGGTTGATAACGTGTTAATTTATGTGTTTTAATAACAGTCTTTATCATTCGTAAACAAAAATTCTCGAATACCATTAGTAGTATGTCTTATGATACGGTAAATTATATGAGTATTACACTTACCATTTTGCCCACTTTTGAATACAATAAAATGTTCAATAATGTGCTCGGAATGGATGCCTGCTGCTTTTTATAATCACAGAAGGTCCACTAATTTTCACGTGGCGACAATTTTTGTTCGCACGTTGCTAATTGACACGTGTACTAGTTGTGTTAACAATTAAGGACAAATTGACTACACGAGTAACAGGGAAAGTAATTACCGAAGTGTGCTCCCGAGTACTTTTCCAAACCAGTGAATTTGAGGATGCCAGACATATTGACTCCTCATAAATGGGTGTATTATTGGCAATTATAGAGTTGTCACCACACCGGACACACGTTTTTTTCCCTGGAATTCCGGTTTTCCCAATTTGCATCTGAATTAAATGACTTTTTCATAAGTAAATAACTGGTTCTATAATGTATACCGTTTGTACAATAGTCGAAATGGGGCTCTTGTTAATGTACCAACTACAATAAAACAAATATGCTGTAGTCTTAGCCCGTGTGTAATTTGTTTCATTTTAGCGTTTATAAGACTGCGAATACTATTATACTCGAGGGGGTTACCAACATGAAAGCAAATAACAAAAAGAACGTAAGTCTTCTCTAGTTTAAGACAGAAATTGATGTAACATATTCAAAGTAAACATATTTTGTTTCCATTGCTTATCTGTCACCGGCTTTCTGAACATGTGTAATGCTGTTATATTTGAATTTTCAAATCTATCCGTGAAAGGGACTAACAGATTTTATTTTTTGTTGAAAAATATCCCAAATATTATGCCTGCAACTATAAATACAAAAAAGCATCATCACTATAACCAACTAAATATACTATCAAGAAAAGCATAAATTAAGGGAAAACAGTATTTCTCTGCAAAGGCTCGAACCTACGGCCGCCTAGTATTACTGTCGGTCACTCTAACCACTAGCCCAGCTGGATTTATTTAAATTAAAATGTGATTGAACACTACGTAAGTGATACACGAGTTTTCCAAAATATGGAATGTTTACCATTTTATTTGATGTTTACAGGGGCGGTTCCAGGATTTCGGGTTGGGGGGGGGGGCGTAAACTTTTGATTGTGCAGTTATAACCCTTTCACCATCATCATCATCAAATGCAGTTTTTTTACTGAATAAATTTATACTTCACCGTATTATGTTCGAAGGACAGGTTGGGTCATGCACCTGTTTTGGTAGTAAATTGCCCTTGTTTGATGTGCCTGTCCACTAAATACGTATTTAAAATTTAATGCTATAAACATCAGGAACATCTTATTTAAACATGTAAAAACCTAAACTGACTATATTTAAACACACATGCATCGATAATTATTTGTATTATTCATTTACTTTGTGTCAATTGCGCTGACATATGGTGCCGAGGAAAATGTTAAATCGCCAGGAATTTGAGCCAACGTTGTGGACACCCTCTATTTTATCTTATATCTTTCTTATGAATGCATAAAACAATATGAAATTTGGTGTGATTGCTAATGGAACGTTGAACAAGAAGTTTGTCGGTTTAGATTTGTGGGAACTATTTAATGAGACAAAACTGTTGAAACTCAAAAGTTGTCATTGATTTGACTTGAATATTGAATTTAAATCTTATTTATTCGAAAAGTATCATGTCTTGTATGCGTTATCCTGTGCCAATAATGTATAGCATCTTACACCTTTATAACTATTATATATGAATTTCTACAAGAAAACAATATAATCCACAAAAAGGTACATGTTTATATATCCATTGTAGTGTTTTATCCAGGCCATTTTTGCGCGGCGCGGCGCCATGCCCCTTTTTTGAAGCGCCACTTTGCCCTTTTCAAAGGCAAAAGCCGTCACTCGCCCTAATCGATAACAATCTTAATTGCCTCTTTACCACTTTTATCAGCCCTATGTTTGCAAAAAGGGCACCCACTGTTTCCTGTTTTTATCGCACTGACTGTGCTCGATTTATTGCACACATGCATTTCTAATCGATTTGATTAAATCGATTACTGTGCTCGATTTATTGCCGACACATGTTTCTACGCGATTTGATTTAAGCGATTACCGTACTAATGATTGTCAGCTTGGTTCTTGATGATGCGTATACGATTAACATAATGATACAACGTCAATTCGTAGATTGGACAATCCCCCTCTCACTATCCGTGTTCGTTACGGATTGATTTTTTAATTAATACTATTTATTATTTCAATTGACAAATACTTTTAGCACTGCGACAATGTAAAATTACAAATATTGACACCTGAAAATGGACTTATAGTACGTATGTGTTGAAACTAATATATATTTAGGGGATATATTATTTTTTATTTAAATGTACTTAATTGATTGACGAAACCTTTAGTAGCTTAACTTCGGGTCAAATACCGGCAGTGAGGTTCTGTGTCTAGAGACTTGAGGTGTGAAAGGGAACCAAGTTGTATAATGGTATGCGTGTCAAATATGACTTACCTGTCAACGCCGGTATCCGGACATCGGTTCCTACAGACATTCGTTCCTACTCTATTTTTTGTTACATAAGCGGACAATGGTTCCTACGTGATTATGACACCCCGGACACTTGTTCCTAAATAATTTTGATAGCACAGACATTCGTTCCTACAATATTTTGACAGCCAGGACAATCGTTCCTATGTAAGATTATTGTCAATCCGGACATAGCGGTTGATATGGTGTATTTATCGGCGATATAATGTCTCCATTTTAGGATAAACACCCAAAAGATCGCTAATTAAGTCATGAATTTGTTGAAAAAATAAGCACACAATTAAATGCATCTTCTATTATCATAAGAGTTACACGTTCTTTAATTATTTTATTGCAATTGTATGTATTATTATTTATTGACACTTTAAAAAAGATGACAATTATATGCTAATTAGCGCACATACCTGACAACAATAAGCCAATTCATAGTGAGCCGACAAACAGCCCTTAATTAACTAATTGTTCACACTTTAAGAAGTATATCAGTTATTGTACCTAACGGACGCAATAAGGCAGAGAGCACTTTTCACATTCCCGTTATTAAGTAATCGCTCCGAATCCTGCAAGTTTATTAAAATTTGTGCAGAGGACAGACGGAACTGAAAGGTAATTATATATTGGCTGCGAATCTTTAGGTTTTGTAAATATAAAATATCGATCTTTAATTACTAAGAATATAATTAAGTGATGCACAGAATTTGCTTCCCAAATTTCTCCGTACGTTACGGACACTCAAGTTTATATCTAAACACGCCGCGTACTACTTACGTTATATAAAGAGAATTACATAAAATGAATGCGTTTGGCAGATATACAACAAACATGATGTTTTTCTTGTTAGTTTAATCCGTGTGAATATTGCGTGTGCAAATCTTGTAGTTTGTACAAAAGTGTGACAACCTGCTTTAATGTTGTTTTTTTTTAATTATATAAATGTGTATATATAAATATGATACCCACAGTAAATACACTGAAACACATGTGCCATTTAAAAAGGACACAGCGCGCTAAAATGCCCTTTTGGGATATATTGCGCCATGCCCCTCTGCCTTCCTGGATAAAACACTACATTGTCTACAGATTATCATTTTCGCGACCTTGGCGCCGGTATTACGGTGTTCGTAAGAAATCATAGGGGGATGGCTAGGTCGGATATGTTTTACTGAAGTTAATATGGATCTTGTAAAAGCTGAGCGAACGAAGCGAGCGAAAACAGTTTTTTAGCATATTTATCCAGTTTTTACCGTTTTATATACGCCCATATATATAAGGTCCGTGAATTTTAGGAGGGGCGCGCGCCGGGTTAGCCCCCCCCCCCCGGATACGCTAGTGTGTGTTTAGATTTACGCCTAAACAACACATTATTTGCAAAAAATCTGTGTCAGTAGTGTTATTGCGATACTTCATATGTATCATATTTTTTTCTTTTCGGAAGATGTGGAAAAAAAATTTGGAATTTGCCAATCTGTGAATAGGTCCCTTTTAATTCTCATCTACGTATTGTTGTCTGACCAACGTCTGTGCAACAACTGTGTTGGATACTTCTGTCAGTGGGGTCATCTAGTTCACCCTACCACAACTAAGCAACAACAGAAACATTCAGAAACGGTATTGCATTTCGACTACGAGAATAAAGACGTAATATAAATTAATAAATAATTATTTACATATACGCGCCTGATGAAGAGGTTAGTTTTAGAGATACAGGAAGCGTGGCGAATGTTTCCATGACGACGTTATGTGATAATATCAGTAATTTCAATAATCAAATGGACAAAGTTAGTACGAAATACAAAATGTACATAACTTGGTAGCTTGAAACCGCTTCTTTGATTATCGTTAGTTATGATATAGAGAGCTATTCGGGGAATCGACAAGTAAGAACTCGGTTAGCCAGCTTTCTTAATACCTTAATATCAGTTCCGAGATTATAAATGAATCGTCATTTTAGGTACAATATGTGCCACTTAAGACAATTAATTTCTGAAATGGAATGATATGGTTTGAAAAAATATATCATAATATCAGTAATTAGAACAGTCAAATGGGCAAAGTTAGTACAAAATACACATCGTAGTTTGAAACCTGTTCTTTAACTATCGTAAGTAACGATGTAGAGAGCTATTCAGGAAATCGAGCTTAATTCAGATGAATAAGTAGGGCATCGGTATTATGCCTGGTTTCTTTTTTATTAATCATGGATCCCGGTTTATAAATGGTTTGTCATTGTAGGTACAATATGTGCCACTAAAGACAATGAATTTCAGTAATGGAACGATATTTTTTGGGAAAATTATAAGAACAGGTTCTGACCAAATGACTTCAACAAAGAAAACAACCATCAATTTTCACTTTAATCAATAACAAAACACTCAGCACATTTGAAACATTATACATAAAAAACAGAAAAGAACATAAAATCGTGTTTCTAGTCTCTTATGAAACTCTCGAGCGCCGAATCACTCACGATAGCGTCCATATTGCCGCCGTCACTGAACATAGAACGTAGTCGCGTTAACGTCGTCATGGAGACGTCAACGTCATCAAAGACGTTCGTCTCCAGCTCACACACGCTATCACTGTCGTACTCTTCATCAAACGCGCTATCCTGATCAGACGTCACGCTGACGTCACCAATAATGCAAATGTCCAAATCATACACGTCAGAGGTCTCTTCATCGGATATAAAGGCTGCATCCAAGTCACAACCGCTACGGGATTCAGCGGCATTATTATCTATTCCATATCCAGGAGTGCGAGCCGTAAGTTCCAACATTGTGACGTCATCATCGCCATCCCCTCGCGTCCTGAGCGGAAGTTCATTCATTGTGACGTCATCAGCACCATCCCCGCGTGTCCTGACCGGAAGTACAATTCTACTGATATGACCAGAAACACCTCTAGTCGCACTATGGATGTCTTTATTGTCACACTTGTTCACTGGTTTATCACTATTCAGGTTTTCAGTCAATGTCGTCTGAAGCTTCTTTTTGTCGTCATGGAACATTTTGGAGCGCAGACGACGCAACTTGCTCCAGACACGTACCAAAGACGTTTGCTTTCTTGTTGCCATGGGTACCTGGTGCACGGTGTACATGACGTCATTCATGTCTGGAGCTGAGCGATGTTCATCTGAAAATAAAAATTATCATTTGTTAATAATTAATTTCTTATATTTAATTAAAATCCTGCATGATCCAGAAAGCGTTAAGTTTGTCACGTGATTTTAAGTAAGATACTTGTAATACTAGTAATCTAATTCAACTTGCATTTTTATTGTATGTACAAATGTAAGATATTAATTGGTTGATAACGCTTAATTTATCTGTTTTTATAAGAGTCTTTATCATCTCTAAAAGAAATCTCGAATACCATTACTAGTATGTCATATGATGCGGTAAACTATATGATTATTACACTTACCATTCTGCCAACTTTTGAGTACAATAAAATGTTCAATAATACTAGAAGATATTTATGACTTGATTAAATGCTCTTAAGGTAGTGAGGTAGTTAACGTTCAACGCGAAAGTGTGCTTTGAATGGATGTCTGCTGGTTTTTATAATCACAGAAGGTCCACTAATTTCCACGTGGCGACAAGTTCCGTTCGCACGTTGCTAATTGACACGTGTACCAGTTATGTGAACACTTAGGGACACATTGACTACACGAGTAACTGGAAAAGTAATTACCGAAGTGTGCTCCAGAGTACTATTTCAAAACGTGTCAATTTGAGGATGCCAGACATATTGACTCCTCATAAATGAATGTATTAATGGCAATTATAGGGTTGTCACCCTACCGGACATATGGGTTTCCCTGGAATTTCGGTTTCCCGTTTTGCAAAAGTAACAATTTACATTGCAATAGAAAGACTTTTGTAATAGACTAAATAAATCGTGCTATATTGTATCCCGTTTGTATAATTATACAAATGGTGTGCATTTGTTAATGTACCCATTTAATGTACTCACTCAAGAATACCAATATACTTTCTTAGACCTTGTGTAATTTATTTCATTTTAGCGTTTTAAGACGGTGAAAAATATTAAACACAAATGGGTTACCAATAAGGAAATGTCTTAAGCGAATAAAAAAGAGGACGTAAGTGTTTGCTAGTTTAAAACAGTCATTGATGTAAAATGTTACTAGTCAAACTGTTATGTTTCCAATACTTATCTGTCACCGGCATTCTGAACATGTGTAATGCTGTTACATATTAATTTTCAAATCTATCCGTTAAAGGGAGGTAGAGATTTTCTTAAAAAAAAAAACGACACTTTATTAGCTAAATACTTCTGTGACAGTCGTGTTATTTCGATTCTTTATATATGACATATTTTTCTTTTCGGAAGATGTGGCAACAAAATTTGGAATATGCCAATCTGTGAGTTTGTCCCAATAAATTCTCATCTACGTATTGCTGTCGCCGTTTCTGACCAACGTCTGCGAGAAGAACAGTGGCGTAGCTGCGACGGCTATGTTTGGATACATGTAAATGTCGGTGTGTCACCTGTTTTGCCCTACCACAACTCAACAACAACACAAACAAACAGAAACGGCATTCCATTTCGACAGCGAGAATATAGATTTATTATATTAAATATTTATTTAAGACGCCGTAGGCGTTTATGCATAAATTCGGGGTAATTTTACCAACAGTTCATACACCGATGAAATGAAGAAAAATATTATTCTATTCTTATAATTACAACAAAAAGTGGATATTAACTTTACTTGTAACTGTCTAAGGGCTGCAACTTACGTGCATACTCCGGCGTAGGAATCCCCGTTTTAGTTTCGATTTCATTTTCGTCGAACGGCATTTCTAATAGCTCGTCAGACATTTCAAAATCGCTGTGGATTAGTTTGGTGTGTAATTTCTGGTAAAAACAATTAAAATTTCCCTATGTGCGTAAACAATTTCATCGTCTGCAACACCAGCAACCGATAAATCAGTCATTTTGTTTAAGAACGACAGTATATACATCGTAAACGTTCGCGCAAAACAATGACGTCATTTCGCAAATAGCGAAAGAAAGAAAGTTCCTAAAAGGTTTGCGCTAAACAATGACGTCATTTCGCAACAGAGAATGAAAAAGTAGTACGGTCGTGAATCATAACGAGGTAATTTGCAAACGCAGCCGGTTTATCAGGGAATGAGTGACAGGTCACTTGGGCGGATTGTCCAATCAGAATGCAGCGTTTACGCGAAAATGCAAAAAAGTTGTAATTATATACCGATGGGATCCTCGTTTGAATTCATGTATAGCCATTGCATTTATGTTTGCCTACATCTTCCACATATGGGTACGCCCAGGCGTAATGTCATACACTCGCCTCATGAAAAGAGTCAATCTCCTAGCAGAATTGTTCTTCGTTGCTCTCACCATTCACCTCTGCAACGGGCTCAATGACAAGAATCTTGTCTAAACGAATAAGAATATTTTGCGCACACTACAGTTGATTTTTAGGACCACATGCATACAAATAACGAAAAAAGGTTTTTAAATTATCATAAATGGGGAATTTGTGTTGATTCCTATTATTGCAACTATTTTCATGCCCTTTTTAAGCAGATGCAATCAGTTCGCAGATGTAAACAAAAAGGACAGAGTGGATGGTATTGTGTGTTGCGTTTTGAAAGTTATGATCATGTGAATAAAACCTCGGGTGTTGGGACTTCTTTCCGAGCCAACCATACTGAGGTGAATGGAATGTAGCCGTGGTAAGATATTGGTAAAGAGTAGTCTTTGAGATACACGGGAAGCGTGGCGAATGTTTCCATGACGACGTTATCTGATAATATCAGTAATTTCAATAGTCAAATGGACAAAGTTAGTACAAAATACAAATCTTAATAGCTAGGTAGTTTGAAACCGGTTCTTAAATTATCGTTAGTTAAGATGAAGAGAGCTATTCGGGCAATTGACAAGTAAGAGCTAGGTAAGCCTGGTTTCTTCATACTTTAATATCAGGGTTCCTATTAACCAAAGAGTTCTTTGACTTAAGAATAAAGATTAGATTTAGACTCAAGAAGTAATAATTGTGCGTTTGCAGATATGCTGGATACCAATATTACTAATGTCATTAATAAAGTATTCTCAATAAAGAATGCTAAAATTGGCGTTGCTGAATACCAAGTAAAATTCAAATTAACAGCTTTCTTAGAATTCATTCTTCATTCTTAAGTCTTAAGTCTAACAATGAGTTAGAGAATACGGACCCAGTTTCCAGATTATAAGTTGTTCGTCATTGTCAATTTTTGTAATGTAATGGAACGATATTGTTTAAAACACAGACTCGTTGTATAAGGTCACGTTCTGACCAAATGGCTACAACAAAGAGTTCTAAGACTCAAGAATAAAGACGAGACTTAGAGTCAAGAAGTAATAATTGTGCGTTTGCAGATATGTTGGATATATAGGATCTGACAAGAGTTGTCATTTCATACCATATTTTATTAAACGAGTTCAAGAATTGTGTTAATACTCGAGCCTTTGGCGAGCTTACTAACGAATTTCCTGGACGAGTTTAATAAAATATCGTATGAAATAACAACGAGTGACAGATCTTTTTTATCACATGAATTTAAACGAAAATAAAAACCCTTTTATTTTGACCTTAAGATGTTGATTAATCCTAAAAGTTGTGCACTGACGTGGCGTCATTTCACGTTGACAGCGTCATTTCACCAAATTAACGTCACGCGATTGGTCAATCAAAAAATATGTAGCCAAAGAAAACGCTCAACATTTTATATTACACATGTGTAAGATAAAAATATTCGCAATGGTTCTATTACACGGAAAATAAGGTATGGCGTGTGATAAACCAATATAATTACTAATGTCATTAATAAATTATTCAGAGTAAAGAATGCTAAAATTAGCGTCCGTGACTACCAAGTAAAATTCAAATTAACAGCGTTATTAGAATAGGAAAGTTTCAGTTATATTCGTCATTCTTTAGTCTTAAGTCTAAGAATGAGTTGGTGAATACGGGCCCAGTTCCAAGATTTTAAACAGTTCATTATTTTCAATTTCTGTAATGGAACGATATTGTTTGGAAAAAACAAGCAGTATGAGAACACGTTCTGACCAAATGATTACATCAAAGAAAACAACCATCACGTTTCACATTTAATCAAAAACAAAGCACGTTTGAAACAGAATGCATAAAAACAGAAAAGAACATAAAATCGTGATTTTAGTCTCTCATAAAACTCTCCAGTGCCGAATCACTCACGATAGCGTCCATATTGCCGCCGTCACTGAACATAGAACATAGCCGCGTTAACGTCGTCATAGAGACGTCACCGTCATCAAAGACGTTCTTCTCCAGCTCACTCACGCAGTCACTTTCGTACTCTTCATCAAACGCGCTATCCGGATCTGATCTCACGCTGACGTCATCAATAATGCAAATGTCCAAATCACAAACGTCAGAGGTCTCTTCTTCAGAAAGAAAAGCTGCGTCCAAGTCACAAAAGATGCGAGGTTCAGTATAATTAGCATTCAGTCTATCTCCAGTAGTGCGAGCCGGGAGTTCCCACATTTTGACGTCATCAGCGCCATCCCCGCGCGTGCTGAGCGGAAGTTCACTCACTGTGACGTCATGAGCACCATCCCCGCGTGTCCTGACCGGAAGTATCTACTGATATGACCAGAAACACCTCTAGTCGCACTATGGATGTCTTTATTGTAACATTTGCTCACTGGTTTATCACTGTTCAAGTTTTCCATCAACTTCGTCTGAAGTTTCTTTTTGTCGCCATGGAACAGTTTGGAGCGCAGACGACGCAACTTGCTCGTGACACGTACCAAAGACGTCTGCTTTCTTGATGCAATGGACCCCGGGTTCACGGTATACGTGACGTCATTCATGTCTGCAGCAGCAGCAGCACGGATGTTTATCTGAAAATAAAAATAAGTAAGTTCATAATTCATTAGTTTGTTTCATATATTAATTTAAAATCCTGCCTGTTGAAGAAAATGGTTTACTTAGGCATACGGTTTATGTAAAAAGTGATAACAATAATATAAATAACAATGGATTTTTATAGCATGTTTTCTGAAGAATAAGCAACTTTCTGTATAAGCAAGACATTTGTGAGTTAACAGGGTAATACTTCATCATTTTATTAACAGTTTTTATTAATACACTTACCATTTTGCCCACTTTTGAATAGAATAATTGTGCAATAAACAATATTATTATTATGAAATTACTTTATATTTATGGCTTTATTAAAATCTCTTAAACAGATGCTGAGTACTGTGAACATGAAAGTATGCTCGGAATGTATTTCAACTGGGTTTTATGCTGAAGGACATAATAGGACAGAATTACACTAATTTCCACGTGGCGACCATTTTCGTTCGCACGTTGCTAACTGACACGTGTACTAATTACATTAACAATTAAGGACAAATTTACTACACGAGTAACTGGAAAAGTAATTACCGAAGTTTGCTCCCGAGTACTGTTTCCAAACGTGTGAATTTGAGGATACCAGACGTATTGACTCCTCATAAATGGGTGTATTATTGGCAATTATAGGGTTGTCACCCCACCGAACATGTAGGATTTCCCTGGAATTCCGGTTTGCCAATTTGCACAAGTAACATCTTAATTAAATGACTTTTCCGAAAGAATAAATTGTGTATATTTCCCTAAAGTTTGGGACATATATTTTAGAATTATTTTTATACCCCTAATCTTGTGACAAGAATAAAATTTAAGTGTTCCAATACATAAGGTACATTTCTTTTTTTGAAATGGATGGTTACTATTTATTATCAAGACAGGAAAATGCTTTTCATTTAGTTAGGACCAATTAGAATAAGCAAATTTGCAGGGTTCAGTCCGTGTTGAGTTTTTTTTCATTAAAAGAGACTTGTTCACAGATTTACGTCATTTTGATAAAATATCATTTAATGTCTTAACTGCAAAACTTATCTGGGATAATCTAAAACAAATGTTAAATAAATACAAAGGTAAATGTAAATAGATAATACTAGGTTTGTGTTAATTTTTATTTACACTTACATGTTTTGTAAATAATTCTGGGCCAAGTGTGAGGTTCGTGCGCACATAAACCGGTTTAAACCCCCAATGCTTTGCATTGACCGTTCCAAGGCGGTGTCCCCAGTTTTATTCATGTGTGTTTTGTGTTTGTTATGTGTTTTTGTGATGTCCTGTGTATTGTTTTTGGCAATTGGTCACTTGCCATGAATAAAAGACCTCGGGCTGCTAATAAGAGTTATCTCCTGCTGTCGCAGCTGGAGTTTCGCTTTGTTTATATTTGAATAACGATCAAGTTTATCATGCAAGGCTTAAACATTGAAAAGCATGAGCCTTGGCGAGTGCTTTTTATTTTCGTGCTGAGCAAGATAAACTCGATCTTTATTCAACACTATTTAAACCTAATATTCTATTTATCCAACTTCTTACGTATTAAATGATGTATTGCTTTCAGTACTTCAATTTCGATTCAGCCATGATCAAGGTCATTGTCTTTCTCCTCGTTCTCCTCGTTCCAAAAATAGCCAAACATGAATAATCATATAAAATCATCAATAAAGTATTAAACTTAATGATAATTTATCTTTGAGTATGATTTCAGTATTACTTGTTTAGATATGTCTAAGATTTTTAACAAATACATGTTTATTGCATGGAACTACATTTTTACATTTCTGGCAAATCACATACTTCCACTTTCTGTTGTAACAACGAAAATGGAGTTTGAGGACATTTACCAGCATTGTTTTTTTTTGCATTTAGGTGGACCTGTTAAACGGATATCACAGACTAATTACATTATATTGAAGTTCTAAATATTGAATTGAAGAGACAACGTTGTTAGACCGTTGTTAGACCGTTAAAAAGAATGTTGCTGCGAGCAAGTGCTGAAGTGAGTGGGTGGGGTGAGCATTTTCTGTTGCCATGAGGTCAACATTTTGAGGCAAGATCAGAGGCTGCAAAATGAAGACTGGAGCTGGGACGAGATCAGTCGATACTGTGCTATAACTGATTGTAATTTTCATTTCGATATTGAGACATATTGACAGCAGGTTTCCATGATGTTGTACATAGGCAGCGAAAGAATGTTTTTGAAGTGTCGATAGAAGTGTTTTGTTTACTAAATGTATGACTTTAACAATGCATGAAATCTGAGCAACAGTTTGACAACTCATATGTGTTTTATTCTGTATTTTCATTACAATTGACAGAACATGCAAATTGTTGTTAATTCACACAATAGTAAACACAACGGACCTTGAGTGCAACAGTGCGTAAAAAAGTAGTCCTGGAAGTCTGTTTCCAAAAATAACTGTTGTGTAAACGCTACATGTCGAATAAACCTTAGGTTTACATCACGGGCTGTTATCCAACCGATTTCGCTGTAAAAGTGGGATAAAAAGTTACCTTCGTCGGGACTCGAATCCAGGATCTTCGGGATCAAAATCCCGTGCGCTAACCAATCGGCTATTCAGACTTAAACATTGTATAAAGTATTTTAACGCTATGTAAGTGATACACGTGTTTTCCTACATACCGATGAAAAACGTTACAAACGCTTTATACTGGTTTACTGGTTTATTTGGCAAATCGGCATGAGCAATGCCTTTGGCCATTTACAAAACACATAATGAAAGATGGCCATTAGCAACATTACGAGTTCAAAATACATAATTCCAATTATACACAGCAGGCTTTATAAAAATGTTGTAAAAAAACATATCTATCTATAAAGTGATTTGATTAACTCATTTCAAAAGTAGGTTAAGAAGCAACACTATCTAGGGTTTGGGAACGTCGTAACATCGCAAAGTAAGCCAATTTTGAAAGTCGTCTTAATAACCATTTTTTTCAGATAACATGAGATTAACAAATTATTAATAGTACGAAAAGCATTTGAAATTTTATACTGTTGCCTTAGGTCATGATACAGGGGACAGCAGAGTACAAAGTGGAATTCTGACTCAACAACATTGTAATTGCATAGTTTACATAGTCTATTAATTCTTCCACATTATTGTATCTTCCTGTTTCAATCTGAAGAGAATGTGAACATAACCGTAACCTAGTCAATGCAATTCTATACTTATCATGGTCAATAGCATCTAAATATGTTTCATACCTAAAAACAGTTAATTTAAAAAAAAATAATATTCTAATTTATTTTGAGAATTCACAGTTTCCGACCATATCTGTACATATTGGTCACGCAACCTTTGCTTTAACATGGGTATATAGCAATAGTTAATATTAAAAATATACCATAAGTAGCCATATCCAAGACTATCTAATGCATTGTTAACCGCCTTTCCCCAGCTATTTTTGAAATTCAATGCATTAAAAGTGTTATCTAAAATATGTTCTATAAATATTTTGCCTGGAAGTGATTCCGGATTTTTCATAATTTTACACCAATATTTTAAGGCTCTTTCCCTGCAAATGACCGAAAGTGGGAATCTACTTAATTTGCCAAGGACGGCAACTGTGGATGTTTGAGTACGCACGCCCAGAATATGTTTACAAAATTTGATATGGATTTTGTCTACTTCCTTGCAATAATTAGTAAATTATTAAATGAAAATGGGAAACTAGCATGTGCGTTCATTGATTTTAAAAATGAATTCGATAGTATATATAGGAATGGTTTATGGTATAAATTATTTAAATTTGGACTGAGAGGTAAAACTTTACGGGTAATACGGGATATGTACTCGAAAGTGCGCGCATGCATACAAGGATGTAAATCGTATTCAGAATTCTTTTAATGCTCTATAGGTTTAAAACAAGGCGAAGTAATGTCCCCAATATTGTTTTCTCTCTTTTTAGAAGACCTAAAATTATCCTTTGCGACGATGTTAATAGTGGCGTATCCATAGATGATCTTACTTTTATTTTAATGATGTTTGCAGATGATATGGTTATCCTTGGGAAAACCCCAACAGATCTCCAACATAGTCTAAATCTTTTACAAAATTACTGTCATACGTGGGGACTTGAAGTAAACCCGGACAAAAGTAAAGTTTTAGTATTCAGAAAACGGGGTCCTTTAAAGCCTGATGAAAAGTGGTTTTACAATAACATCCCATTAGAAACTGTAGACAATTTCAACTATTTAGGAACTGTTTTTAACTATACAGGTAGCTTCATACTTAATTGTGAAACCATTTCTGGTAAAGGACTAAAGGCTCTAAATACCCTTACGAACAATATCAAAACAGCCCTTCTAAAACCTAGTACCATATGTCAATTATTTGACACATTTGTAGGATCAGTATTGAGCTACGGTTGTGAAGTATGGGGTTTTGGCAAATCTGCAAAAGTAGAGAGAATTCATCTACAATTTAGTAAAAACCTTCTTAAAGTAAAACAGTCTACATGTTCAATGTCTGTTTACGGAGAACTTGGCCGATATCCACTGTATATCACTAGACACACACGCATTATTAAATATTGGTTAAAAATATTAAATAGCGACAATATTATTATTAAGAAGTTATACCAAGCATTGTTAGATGATTGCATTAAAGGTAAATCTAACTGGTTAACCAATGTTAAAACTCTTTTAGAGAGTAGTGGTTTCTCATATGTTTGGGTTACCCCCTATTTAGTTAATACGAATAGTTTCCATCTAGATTTTAAACAAAGACTGCTAGATCAATTTAAACAGTCGTGGTATACTGCTGTTAATAACAGTCGAACTTTGTGCACTTATAAGCTGTTTAAAACTGATTTTGACTTTGAATATTATCTTGATAAAGTACCATTAAGATATCGTATTGCATTATCTAAACTGAGAGTGTCATCTCACCAATTAAAAATAGAAACAGGCCGACACGGCAATAACAGAATTGAACATTGTAACAGATATTGCACTTTTTGCAATAAAATTGATTTGGAAGACTATTATCATTTTATATGCATTTGTCCTCAGTATAGTGACATTCGGACGACATATATAAGTAAATATTACTATACTAAACCTAGTGTGGTCAAATGTATTAGCCTATTTAAATCAAACAATTATAAAACAGTATTGAATTTGTGTAAATATACATACCATGCTTTTAACAGGCGAAAAGGTATGATTAATACTGTACAATAGTTGCAATAATTTGTTGTTCTCTACAGTTGCATATATTAGTGTACATATTGTACATACTTTGATTAAGCTGTCCCGTATGTTTGTCTTATGTTTTCGTATGAAATCTACAAGTCCCTCCTCTGGGCAAGTACTTTATTAAAACACATTTGTTGCAACTTTCTCTGGGTTTTGTTTTTTGCTATGCGAACTAGAAATAATAAATGTTATTTGTTTTATATACATATTAGAATTATAAACTGTGTATATATGTACATATGTTATAAGGTGTCATATGACTATTATTATCATTCATTGGATCATGTTACGAAAAACATGTATATGTTTAAGTAACGAAATAAATATGTTGAATCTTGAATCTTGAAGTCCTATATGCTCCAAATCTCACTACCATACAAAATAATAGGTGAAACATTCGAATCAAACAGTAACAATTATGTTATGTCAAACAGTTCAGAATACGGCATGTGTTCAGAATTTTTAACACAAGCTTTAAACATTTGAATATAGAGATTTAAGCATTTTTAACATTTTACAACTTACATGGGAATTAGCTAATTTTATCCACAATGCATAATGTATAACGGTGACAAAAGCCTTTTCATAATCAATAAATACACAGTATAGTTTTAAATTATTAGCAAGAACTTTCTGTATTCTAGAATGCAGGATGAATATACAATCAACAGTACTACGATTATCGCGAAAACCAAATTGAGCATCGTTTAACTTCTGCTCATTTTCGCACCATTTATTTAATCATCCTATTTCTTAGCACAAGTGAGAATATTTTAGCGATTAGATTTATTAATGTAATTCCTCTATAATTCGAGGGATTTGATTTACAACCCTTCTTATATATAGGTACACTTACACCTTTAGTCCATTGGACCGGATAAATAACGTTATCAAATATATGATTAAAAATAGTCGTCAAATAGAGAGCAATAAAATCTTGTGCATCAATAAATATATCCGCAACATTGCCAGATATATCACAACTTTTATATCTGGACATGTTACCAATAGTTTTACAAACCTCTTCTACACTAAATTGGCAGTCTAAACTATCAATATTTATATTCTCATACACATCATAATTGTTTGCATTATCATCTCTATAAGTGCTATTATTTGGATTATTCGACACATTACGAAACGATTGGCAAATTCTTCAAGAGAAATGTCAGGTGATCCAGACTTTTTATTACTTTTAAATTTATTAACATGTTTCCAACATTTGCGTGAACCACTTTTACTTAACACAGACAATTTCTGTTTTTTCACCCCTGTAAAAAGATTGTTTAGCCTTACGTTTGATACATTTAAAAGCACTCCTTGCATTTAAAAAATTAAGTCTATTTACATCACTAGAATTAGTTTTAAATATACGTTTACTTTGATTAAAAGTCGACTTAGCATTTCTACAGTCAATATTTAGCCAAGGGGATTTATTACCACTATTTCGATTGTTATTGACTGTAGAGCGAAATGTTTTACCATAAACCTTAAATGACAGATCAAAAATAGTACTTGACAAACTATTCACGTAGGTATTAATATCTGTTAAACCATCTGAAAAACTTTTCAGCAATTAATAAAAAACTTGTTTATTATCATACAACACGTTTTGCAATTCTTCATTTTTAATTGAGCTATCGCCCACAATAATTTTTCAACACTAGCAGTATTAACAATAGATGTATTATTGACGCAATTTAATTGGAACTCAATTGGGCAATGATCCGAGAATGCAGTAAAGTCATGTACACACATACCGTTAAACTGACCAAATATTTCATAATCACATATAACATAATCGACTACACTAGCAGCAAATCTATTTCTGTTAAAATTATAACAAATTATTATAACACGTGAAATTACCCGGCTCTAATCGCCCATTGACTATACATAAATTATTCCCTTTACACAATGACAATAATTTATTGCCATAAGTATTGGCAATTTCGTCAAAAGAACATCCTAACGGCAGTTTATCTACATCAGATGGTATTATAGGCATACTAGCATATCTATCAAGGTTAATATTTTCAACCAAATCTGATCTCTGACCAATGCGTGCATTTAGGTCACCGGGCAAAATAACATCACCTAGTAAAGAATAGCGAAGTAAATCATTTGAGATATGTTCAAAGAAATCAAATTCAAACAAAGGTGAACTTCTACATTTGTATACATGTGAATCTTCTGGCGGAATGTAACGATGTATAAAGTAAAGGTCATTAGATGTACCAAAGAATGTCTTGCATAGCTTAATACACAAATAACCGTTAAGATTGATGTCCACTAATTCAATTTTGCCAGCGTACTTTTATTAAAATAGACAATTAATCGACCACTACTACGTTTAGCTTTCTTGTTAGTTAAAGGTCTTGCGCACGAAAAGCTATCACAATTCTTTAAATTAACATTTGAACAATTTGAGTGCCAAGTTTCACAAAACCATTATACATCAAATTCTTTAATATAATTTGTAAACTCGTTATCATTTAATTTGAGAAAAGTCCTTGAACGTTCCATAACAAGAAACGTAGTTGCTTCTTCGGGAGCTCCTATTCAGCGGCCCTGATGATCCGTCGGAAGGTTTAATGGTACAGACGGGGCGCTGTTTTGTATCCATTTCGATTAATGATTATCCAGAAACGAAACGATATTTCAATATAGTTCTCAGTCATGATTTTTTTTTTAATTGTCAATTTGTCAATCTGCGAACGTGTTTCTTTAAGTACAGTGAATAGTTATGTACTCTAGTGTGTTATACATATACAAGGTCTAAAGTAAATACTTATGGAGACAATCAACACCCACTTTCTAAAAAATACCGAACAGAACAACACCTTATTACAGCCAAGTATAAAACATTGGGAACTACAAATAAGACGAGTATGCAGAAATTCGTGATTGATCTGGTGTTCCGGTTTGGACTTCTAATCAGGAAACGAGATGAAAAGTAATACTGCAATTTATGTGAAGCCATTTAACAAAAGGCAGGCTTACATTCCAGGCGTGGCACCGAGCTGCTTCTATACATCTTTGATTTCTTATATATACGTATTTTAAAACAAATATTGCAATTACAACATCTTAATTAGTATATATTCTATATTGTTTTTGATGAAGAAATGTTAACATTTAACGGTGTGTTCTATTTATGGTGAACATTACAAATAAAATAAATTACATTGTTATCCTAATGGTAGATTTTTTTATATACATTATTGTGTTATATTTAAACTGTGTTTTTATTCCCTTTTTAGCTCACCTGAGCACGTAGTGCTCTGTGAGCTATTGGTATGGGGGAGCTCTCCGGCGTCGTCCGTGGTCCATAGTCCATCGTCCGTCGTCCGTATGCCGTCAACAATTTGGACAGTTATAGCGATAAAGACTACATTTTTTATTCAATCTTGACCTTACTTGCACAGTTTGTGTATGACCATAAAATATCGGATGGGATTGTTATTGGGTCAGATCACACCAGTAACACTAGAGTTATTGCCCCTTTTTCATGGAAAAAAAGTGCAAAAATGACTTTTTCCAACTTATAGACTTTATTTTCAATCCAATCTTAAGCAAACTTTCATAGTTTGTGTATGACTATCAGATCTTAGCAGACGCCAAACATGGGCCAGATCGTTTTCAAACACCAGAATTATTGCCCTTTGTTTATTAAAAAAATATACAGGACTTTTAATAGCGATATGTTTAGATCGAGAGGATTCTATCTTGGTTGGTGTAAAATATGAACTATCGCACTACTTTGTTGTTATTATGAAACGTATTAAATTTGAATTCCAAGTATTTACATTATAATTAATAATACTTTGAATAAAAACAGCCTCAGAAACCAATTCTTGTTACAAGGGAAAGACCCAGGTTGAAATAGCAGGGTGCTGTACCCTACCCTTTTTTGGTTCCTTGCTGCTGGATCTCTGGGCTGGTCAACATTGGAATGTTGATTGTTCTTTTAAAATGTAATATATTCTAAAAATTGTCAATTATAAACCGAAATTACATGTTCGAAAACGTTGTTAGAAGCATAGAATTAATAAAATCACAATATTAACACAATTTCTAGAAAATGTAAAAAAACAAACAAACTGGTCCGGCTCCCCGCTCCCCTGCTCAATTTTAGCTTTTCCTTTTCTATTCCTAGATCTTTCCCTATTGTTATATAATACAAATAAATAAATGTTTCAAACCATATTGTTTTCGATGGCCTACTGTCAATAAATTAGTAGCACTAATGAATTCTGATTCCAAACACATATTCTATAATACAGCGAAGTTCATATGTTATGCAAACAAAATAAGAATATCATATCTTTTAAAATGAAACATTATATTGTTTAACATGTGTATGTTTTGTCTTATTTCATGTATATGCTCCTGTTAACTATTAATTGTCTTACCCATTGTATATTGATTTGTATATTGTTTTGCTATAAACATTGTATAATGTTTTATGCAATAAAGTATATTTGGTATGGAATGGAATAAATATTTTTATCGAAAGCCTTCGTATCAGTTTGCACCCAGGCTCCATTGCACCCGCATATAATGAGTAGTGATATCATAGTATGTATTATTACCTACTTTACTATATAAATGATAATTAAGCGTTTTTAACTGTTTACCACTTTGTTAAAACAAGCTTCTTACAACGGGCAACATTTTGTGATGTTTCATGGTTTTGTTTCGTTATGTTGCCCTCATCATTATTCAAAGGGAGCAACCTGCGCAGAACGTTGCGCAATGTAACTTCAAAGTAACACTGACTGCTACTGACTGTTACAAGCAGCTAGGACTCAGGGTAATAATTGTTCTATATTGAGTTGTGTGATTCACAACTATCATTATATAAGATTTTCATGGAATATAAAACAATTCAATATTGTTTTTATTTATTATTAGAAGTAGGTAATAAAACAGATATTTCATTGTAATTTTGGAACATTCAAATTGTTTCCTTCAGTATCGGGGACAGCCTAACGGCCTTGGGGCAGCAGTTCATAATATGCCCCCTCTACTTCAGGAAAACAATTTGACAGTTCCCAAATGCCAATGAAATATTTGTATATTATTGTATTTTCTTCTGTAATAACATGCCTTTATGTTTCATTATTATGCATTATGTATATTTATAAGATATAATTGAAATTTTCGATAAAAAAAAAGTCGCATGTTTAAGAGGCTGTCTATCTAGCACCCGCCAGTTCACACCTTGTAACAAATACTCGCAAACATTTGGATGACTAATTACTCATCTAATTACTCGTGTAGTCAATATGTCCTTAACTGACAACACTTATACACGTGTCAATTAACAACGTGCGAAAGGAAGCGGTCGCCACGTGGAAGTTAGTGGCGCTAGACATGTGGTGTGTGATTACTACAATTAACATTAAAACCAATAAATACCTGGTAGATTTTTTATCAGCACATTTACTAGATTAACCTCGGCAAACAATCATTTATATTCTATAATCATTTGCATCGTAAATATCTCACGGGAAAAAATATAGAAAAGAATTACGAGGTAATTGCAAAAGTATATAATACTGTTACGATAAAGTTTGTATTAAATGGTTTTGTAGCAAAATTGTGAAGATAGTCTATTTATTTATTTATTTATTTATTTATTTATTTATTTATTTATTTATTTATTTATTTATTTATTTATTTATTATTTATTTATTTATTTATTTATTTATTTATTTATTTATTTATTTATTTATTTATTTATTTATTTATTTATTTATTTATTTATTTATTTATTTTTTATTTATTTTTTATTTATTTTTTATTTATTTATTTATTTTTTATTTATTTTTTATTTATTTATTTATTTTTTATTTATTTATTTATTTTTTATTTATTTTTTATTTAGTATGTATTTTAACTATTTAGTATGTATTTTAAATATTATTCATTCATTTTCAGATGAGCAATCGAAGGGAATCTGTCAAGATCACCGTAGAGTCTGAAGGTCTGCGCATGCGCTGTCGCATCAACAGACACACCACGTGCCATGAAGTCATCCGTGGTATCACCTTATCTGCAGACGACACCTGTTATGCGATGTTCGAGTGCAGAAAGGGCGTCGAGAAGATTCTACCACAAGAGACGAGAATCTACAAGCGCGTGCGGTCAGTGGGCGCGCTTGACAGTGACGTCACGGATTTTGTTGTCCGAAAGGTTTCCATGTTGGCGTCGAAACGAGCATCTATTGCGCGAGCCAAGAGGAAGTTAGAACGCCTTCGTTCAAAGTTGTTCGATGCTGACGACGTTTGCGGCCCATCCTTAGAAAACAATCTGAACAGTGATAAATCACTGAAAAAGTGTTATAGCAAAGACATAAGTAGTGTTTATCGTGTTAAGCCATCTCACAGGATTTCACTTCCAACCAGAACGCGAGGGGATGGTGCTGATGACGTAACAAGTTTTGAACTTCCGGCGCGCACACCCGGAGACGGAATGGATGTCACCGTCAACATATCACGTGACCTTGACGCGGCGTTTCTTTCTGACGAAGGCTGCGTCCACGGATCTGACGTCAGCGAATTGGAGGGTTGCGTCATCACTGATGTGACGTCAGAAGTTGATAGCGCCTTTGATGAAATTCACGATGATGATAGCGTGTGTGAGCTGGAGAAGAACGTCTTTGGTGAGGCTGACGTCTCCATGACGACGTTAACGCGACTACGTTCTATGTTCAGTGTCGGTGGGAATATTGACGCTGTTGCCAACGATTCTGCCATGGACAGTTTTATGAGAGACTAGAAAGAATGGTTGATGTGACATTTGTGAAAGTTGCTTTTATTGTTGTTTTATACCTATGTGCTCATTATGTTACAGATATTAAAATGATTGTCAACGCAATAACGTTCTTCATTTTATACGTTATTTTTATACATTTACATGATTCAATTACTTGTGACCTCTGAATACACAATTCATTCTTAACCACCATATTCAAACGCCGATTATTAGTTCACATCGAGTTGGTCTAATTTGACAACAATTATTCTAGACCTGCATACACATGTATTCTAGGAAAGTGAAAAATGCACAAGTATCACAAGTTAGCATCACAAGAAGATATGTATAAACAGGGTTGATACATATCAAGGTCCTTTTTCATCACTAGTTATTTTTTATAACAGTATGAAAACAATCAATGATTTTGATACATCAGATGCTGTTAGCAGGATTTCGAAAAGTGCCAAATATGTTGTGAAAATCAAAAATTCAAAAATAGAGAATCAAAAAAAGAATTTAGCGCAGATAGCAAATTTAGAAATTAAAATGTAAAGTCTCCTCAAGTTCTAAATTTCATCCGTACTAAACAGGGTTGATGCTGTGAGCAGGATTTTGAAAAATGCAAAATAGTTTGTAAAAATCAAACATCAAGAATATAAAATAAAAAAATAATTTAGCGCAGACTAACATATGCTATGCGAGATTCTAAGCAAATTTAGAAATAAAAATGTGGAGTCTTCTCAAGTTCTCTATGTCATCCCTACTTGAGTCTAAAATAATAGCAATTGTATATGACTTAAGGTATGGGAAATAAATTGGAATTTTCCATCACGTTTCTGTAAATGTAAACTTAGAGAAAAAAATATTTCGGATTTGACCAGAACTATATTTAAATGGACTTTGTCGACAAAATGTTGGTTTCCTATTGCTATATAAATGATATAGAAATAGAAATGCGTATACTATAACATGTACATTAAATAAAGAATAAATAATATATATTTTCCAAACTGTTATTTTGAACCTATACATTGTATATTTATGCCCAGCAGAATGAATAATTTTTAAATTCCACGTGGATTTTTATTAATCAGGAATGTAATCCATTTACCTGAAAAGGCACGGATCGATGTACAATTATCGTCAGTGTATTGGGCTGTGACTGTACAGGCATCGGGCGACCCCGTTTTGTCGGGCGGTGTTCGGCCGACTTGCATTGACTCATTACCTCTTTCAAATAAATGTTAGTTGTTATCATCTACAGTCCTGCGCGGCGACCGTCGGATTCACATATTCGCCTCATCAGCCGGTTGCGCTCGGGGTTGAAACAGCTTGTTCCCCATGTCAGTCAGCGAAAACCGTCCGGCGCCCACTTGAGTTTGTGATCACGTGCGGCAAAATTATAAATCGCGCGGCGCCTGTCAGATTCCAAAAATCGCCTATGCTTTACCTTTCGTTAACATCGGACGGCGCCCGTTCTATTTGTGACATGGGCATAGCAACAACACTGCCCGAGTGAGAAAAACTGACAGCCGATGATCCGTGATGTATATTCGTTATTTTATGAATTTTTTTCTTACACGTTGCATTCACTTCAAAATACTACGGTTATCGGTATATCAACACACAAATCACATAGTCGCTTTGATTTTCAATCAGTTCCCGTGCTTTCATTGGTTATTTATCACGTGCGCACGTATTCAATGCAATGAGTCAATGCAATTCGGCCGACCACCGCCCGACAAAACGGGGTCGCCCGATGCCTGTACAGTC
Organism: Congeria kusceri; assembly: GCA_027627225.1. Classification (NCBI taxonomy): domain Eukaryota; kingdom Metazoa; phylum Mollusca; class Bivalvia; order Myida; family Dreissenidae; genus Congeria; species Congeria kusceri. The sequence goes on along the minus strand of CM051037.1, from coordinate 9,468,336 downwards.
ACCGCCTCTATTCCGCCGTATGTACTTGTTTGTCTATGTTTTTTTTTACAATGTTCAGATTACATTGAACCCATCTATCCAGTGTGTTCAATTTTTAGGCATTTGTCGGCATATAGAGATTAGAAAAAATTTACATGATATAACAGAAGGCATTAACAGGGCCTAGTGGTGGTTGGCTGACATCTGCAGATTTACCAAGAAATTGCCAATTTTCTTAGCCTTTTTTGGCCTCTGTCCGTTTAGCATTTGCCCGATGATTTGATTGCGCCCTTGTGACATTCATATAGTGTTTGTGACTGTTTCAACCGGACATGCGTCTGTATTGCACCTGTCAATTGCTATGTAAAGCACAGGAGTAGGCTAGACAGATATCTGTATTGCGCCTGTCTTTACCAGGTCAACAACTAAAATAGGCCACGCGGGATCTGTACGGTGTCGGTCGATTACCATGACAACATCAGGATTAATCCGACTCACGTGGGACTACTTTGTATGAGATGACATTGAGACTCTGAACTGATCTTCTGTCATGTCAGGTATTCACGTGAGTGCTTTGGGTCATCATGGCCCTGTTGTTTTAGATGTAGGGAGCTTAACGGGAAATCGACCTTAATTCAGTTGAATAAGAGATAACTAGGCCAATTTGTTTTCTTTATACCCTACGAGCAGAGAATATTGCATGATTGCCAGATTTTATGATTAATTCATCATGTTAGGCACAATATATGACAATAAAGGCAATGGATTTCTTTCAGGCAACAATATTGTTTAGAAATCTATATCTGTAGTATACGAACGCCAAAATGATTACAACAAAGAAAACAAGCATCACGTTTCACATTTAATCAATAACAACACAAGCAGCACATTTTAAACGTTGTACATAAAGTCCAGAAAAGAACATAGTATCGTGTATCTAGTCTCTCATAAAACTCTCGAGTGCTGAATCACTCACGATAGCATCAATATTGCCGTCACTGAACATAGAACGTAGCCGCGTCAACGTCGTCACGGAGACGTCAACATCATCAAAAACGTTCTTCTCCAGTTCACACACGCTATCACCTTCGTACTCTTCATCAAACGTGCTATCCGGATCTGACGTCACGCTGACGTCATCAATAATACAAATGTCCAAATCACAAACGTCAGAAGTCTCTTCTTCAGAAAGAAAGGCTGCGTCCAAGTCACAAACGATGCTGGGGTCAGTGGCATTAGCATTAATTCCATCTTCAGGAGTGCGAGCCGGAAGTTCCCACATTGTGACGTCATCAGCCCCATCCCCGCGCGTTCTGAGCGGAAGTTTATTCATTGTGAAGTCTTCAGCACCATCCCCGCGTGTCCTGACCGGAAGTACAATTCTACTGATATGACCAGAAACACCTATAGACGCAATATGGCTGTCTTTATTGTAACACTTGTTCACTGGTTTATTACTATTCAGGTTTTCAGTCACTGTCGTCTGAAGCTTCTTTTTGTCTTCATGGAACAGTTTGGAGCGGAGACGACGCAACTTGCTCGTGACACGTACTAAAGACGACTGCTTCCTTGTTGCCATGGACACCGGGTGCACGGTATACGTGACGTCATTCATGTCTGCAGCAGCAGTACGGATGTTCATCTGAAAATAAAAATAAGTAAGTTAATAGTTCATTAATATGTTTAATATATTAGATTAAAATATTGCCTGTTGAAGAATATATTTACTTTAGCATGTGGCTTATGTACAACCTGATTATAATAATTTAATTAAAAATAAATTTATAACGTAAATGCTGAAGAATAAGCAACTTTCTGTATCAGTAAGAAATTTGTGGATTGAAAGTGTAATACTTTTACACTTACCATTTTGCCAACTTTCGAATATTATAATTTATTAGTACAATAAAAATTATATTATTATGAAATATATATGGCTTTATTGAAATCTCTTAAACGGAGTACTGTGATCACGAAAGTGTGCTCGGAATGTATTTCAGCTTGTTTTTATGCTGAAGGACATAACGTCCACTAATTTCCGCGTGGCGACCATTTCCGTTCGCACGTTGCTAATTGACACGTGTACTAGTTATGTTAACAATTAAGGACAAATTTACTACACGAGTAACTGGATAAGTAATTACAGAAAAGTGTGCTCCCGAAAAATTTGTCCAAACGTGTGAATTTGAGGATGGCAGACATATTTACTCCTCATAAATGGGCTGTTATTTGCACTTATGGGTTGTCGCCCCACCGTTCATGTGGGATTTTCCCCTGTAATACCGGTTTCCCAATTTGCAAAAGTAACATCTGCAGAATAAATTCTGTATATTTCCCTAATGTATGGGACATATATAATTATTTTCCCTAATCTAGGGACAAGAATAAAACTTAAGTGCCCCAATACATAAGGTGCATTTCTTTTGAAATGGATTTGATAGTGTTTAGCTCGACTATTGTCCGAATACTCCGAGCTATACAACTCACCCGTTCGTAGGAGTCGGCGTTATGCTCTGGCTAAGGTTAGCATGCAACAAGTGCATATCTCTGTTACTACTACAGGTATTCAATTGAAATCTCACACATGTCTTCTGGTTCAGTATGTGAGGTCATTGACCAAGGCCCATAACTCTGACTTGCAATTTAGCACAATTATGACCCTTTTTGTACTTAGAAATACAAGTTAAAGTTTGCGTGCAACAAGTTCACAACATTATCTCTATATCTACTACAGCTATTCAATAAAAACTTCACACATGTCTTCATGATCATTATATAAGGGCACTGGCCAAGGCTCATAACTGTGACCACTATTTTAGCAGATTTATGCCCCTTTTTGTACTGACAAAGGCACATAACTCTGACAAAGCGGTTTGAATAGTGGAGCACGATGTCCTGATACAGCTCTTGTTATTTATAATCAAGACAAGAAACGGGTTTTCTTTTATTAGTGGACCAGTATTCAACGTGGGAAATAAACAAGAGACAACTATGCAGTAAATTCATGCGGATGGATATAGTGTTCCGGTTTGGACTTCGCATCAGGGGAACGAGATGACAAGTGAAAATGCAACTTTGGTGAAGTCATTGAACAAAAGGCAGGCTTACATTCCTTGTAGGCGTGGCTGCATAATTTGGAGTTAGATGGGGTGGATAAATTGAGTACCTATCAAGATAAACATATATAAATGATATACTTAAGAATACAAAATTGATTTAGAGTTGTTTATCAGCTAATGAACAACGCTTTGGAGTTCTGATGCGTATGAATTGAACCACGAGGGCGTTAGCCCGAGTTGTTTAATATACCGCTTCAGAACGACAAATCGTTGTATATTAACCAATAAACTACGATAATGCGAATATTATTTTGATTATATAACATAACCTGACAACATTTTCTGCAATTCAATGCTAACTATATTTCACAGTTTCGGAACTATTTTTTCGGGTTGTTTATCGGTAATTTAACAACGGTGAAGTTTGTTATTTGTCTTTACAGAACTCTGCGCGTGTCATGCAAGAATAGTATTTCCGGTCCCCCGCCCCCCCCCCCCCTGCTCATTTTTAGCTTTTCCTTTTCTCTTCCTAGATCTTTCCCTATTGTTATATAATACAAATAAATAAATGTTTCAAACCATATTTTTGTCGATGGCCTACTGTCAATAAATTAGTAGCACTAATGAATTCTGATTCCAAACATATCTGGTATAATACAGCGAAGTTCATATTTTATGCAAACAAAATGCGGATATCATAACGTTTAGAATGAAACATTATATTGTTAAACATATATATGTTTTGTCTTATTTCATGTTTACATATGCCATCTACATATACATGTCATATACAAGGCTGTTTTTAAACAAAATAACGGAAAATCAAGTGGGCCGGATAATATATCTGCAGAGATAGTTATGGCTGCTTATAGTATAATTAAGCGCCATCTACTATTCATATTTAATGATATATTTGAAAATGCTCAATACCCAGAAAGCCGGGGAGTCGGTTACATTACACCAATATTTAAAAGTGGCGATCCCAATCTTGCCAAAAATTACCGTGGAATAACCACTTATAACATTATGTCAAAGATATACTCTCAAATATTATTAAACAGACTCACTAAATGGTGCGAAGAAAATAAGAAAATATCCGAATTTCAATATGGTAACCAAAAAGGAGAAAGCACAGTTGATTGCATCTTCATTCTCAATAGCATAATTAATAAAGTATTGAATTCGGGTCAAAAACTATACTGCATTTTTATCGATTATGCTAAATGCTATGATAGCATAAATCGTTTACTTCTTTGGCAAAAATTAATATCAGAGCAAATCAGCTCTAAAATGGTTTACGCCCTTAAAGCGATGTTTTCTTCCGTGAAGGCAGCGGTCAAATTACAAACACATATATCTGAATACATACACTCATATACAGGTGTCAAACACGGAGACCCATGTTCGAGCATCCTGTTCATGATGTTCGTGAATGACGTCATAGAAAATATAAACTCTGACATTGAGGGCATAATAACTATAAATGAAATACAATTTTTCTTGTTATCATATCAGGTCCTTTTTTCAACATCGCCGTCTTCTTTACAGTCAATGTTGAATGACATCGAAAGTTACTGCAATCGATTTAAACTCAACATAAACACCAATAAAACCAAGGTAGTCAGTTTTGAAAAAAGTAATCGACCAACTAATCATAATGTTTGTTTGTATGGAGAAACATTAGAAATAGAACCATCGTTGAAGTATTTAGGTGTAACATTATTTAAAAATGGAAACTAGTATAAAAAGAACATTCAATATCGGAACAAGCTAACAAGCACTACATAGACTTTTCTCAGTAATAAACCAATATGAATTCCAAACCAAAGAAAAATGAAATCTTTTTCATAAATTAGTAACACCCGCAGTTTATTATTCCGCTGAAATTTGGGGTTATAATTTGGGAAAAGAGTTAGAAATTATTCATACACAATTTTTAAGAAAAATATTATGTGTTAATAAATCAACAAATTTGTCTGCTTTATATGGTGAATTAGGAATATATCCGTTAACTGTCATGAGAAAATTATACAAGTTTAGATATTGGTTTAAAATAATCTCATCAACAGACGATAGTCTTATAAAAATAACATATAAATTACTACATAACGACGCAGAACATAACACTACATACAATAACAGAAATTGGGCGACACAAATAAAAACAATACTTGAACAGCTAGGCTAAATTTACATGTGGGCGGAACAAGAAACTCTTACAGAAAAATTGGAACAAACATACACTTACAATCTTAGAAAACAAAGGTTATTTGATCAATATAAACAACACTGGTGCAGCGAAATAAACAATTCACCAAGACTCACCACACACTGTCGCTTCAAAGACCTTTTTAATATAGAATCATATCTAGATATAATTAAAACAAAAAATATAAAATAGCACTAACAAAATTTCGATTGTCATCACACAGATTAGAAATAGAAAGAGGTCGATACAATAATATTGTCCGAGAAAATAGAAAATGTAAATTTTGTAGTCACAACGTTATAGAAAATGAATATCATTTTTTGTTAACATGTCCCATATATAAAGATATTAGAAAAATCTATATGAAACCTTATTTTAAAAGGCGGCCAACATTAAATAAATTTGACAATTTAATGAGAACTCAAAACAAAACAGAAATTATAAATCGTTCTAGTTATATATTTACTGCAAATAAATTACGAAACACTTGAGACACTGATTAGATTTTGAATAGCACAATTTTACTGAATTAATTTTCAGTAAATAATGGTATTAGAATCACAATAAACATAAATTTATATTGTTTGCTAACGTAATTCAAGTTTTTGTCATATAGATAAGAGCATTTTTTTGTGTATTTCGTATTTTGGAAATATATATATACATACTTACAACTCCTGTTTAACCGATTTTTTTGTTCAATAAGTTTTTACATAAAACACAATGTATTTAACGGGCCAAGTAACATATATCCTAATTTTATACTCTTCTTATACATCTGTTAATTTTATAAATGCTTCTTATTATTAGTAGTAGTTTTTTCTGAATTTCAGTTATATATTAATTTATTTTCAACTCCTGACATTGTCTAATTGTTTCCATGTGTCTTTTTTTACATATTGCGTAACATTTCGTAGAGATATTTAGCAAAAAAACAATGTTTATATGCTTGTATTCTAATAAAATGTGTCGTTGTTCTTGTTTATGCTCCTGCTAACTATTGATTGTCTTACCCATTGTATATTGATTTGTATATTGTTTTGCTATAAACATTGTACAATGTTTTATGCAATAAAGTGTATGGGATGGAATGGAATAAATATTTTTCTCGAAAACATTCGTATCAGTTTGCACCCAGGCTCCATTGCACCCGCATTCAACAAGTAGTGATATCATAGTATGAATTTTTGTATTTTCTTCTATAATAACATGCCTTCATGTTTGATTATTATGCATTATGTATATATTTAAGATATAATCGAAATTTTCGAAAAAAAAGTCGCATGTTTAAGAGGCTGTCTATCTAGCACCCGCCAGTTCACACCCTGTAACAAATACTCGCAAACATTTGGATGACTAATTACTCATCTAATTACTCGTGTAGTCAATTTGTCCTTAACTGACAACACAAATACACGTGTCAATTAACAACGTGCAAAAGGAAGCGGTCGCCACGTGGAAGTTAGTGGCGCTAGACATGTGGTGTGTGATTACTGCAATTAATATGAAAACCAATAAAAACCTGGTAGATTTTTTTATCAGCACATTTACTAGATTAACCTCGGCAAACAATCATTTATATTCTATAATCATTTGCATTGTAAATATCTCACGGGAAACAATATAGAAAAGAATTACGAGGTAATTGCAAAAGTATATAATACTGTTACGATAAAGTTGGTATTAAATGGTTTTGTAGCAAAATTGTGAAGATAGTCTATAGTAACGTTGCATGCATTCGATGTTTTGTTATATTATTAAAAATGATTTAATGTAAAATCAACTATATTTGATTTTTATTTATGTATTAACTATTTAGTATGTATTTTAATATTATTCATTCATTTTCAGATGAGCAATCAAAGGGAATCTGTCAAGATCACCGTAGAGTCTGACGGTCTGCGCATGCGCTGTCGCATCAACAGACACACCACGTGCCATGAAGTCATCCGTGGTATCACCTTATCTGCAGACGACACCTGTTATGCGATGTTCGAGTGCAGAAAGGGCGTCGAGAAGATTCTACCACAAGAGACGAGAATCTACAAGCGCGTGCGGTCAGTGGGCGCTCTTGACATTGACTTCACGGATTTTGTTGTCCGAAAGGTTTCCATGTTGGCGTCGAAACGAGCATCTATTGCGCGAGCCAAGAGGAAGTTAGAACGCCTTCGTTCAAAGTTGTTCGATGCTGATGACGTGTGCGGCCCATCCTTAGAAAACAATCTGAACAGTGATAAATCTCTAAAAAAGTGTTATAGCAAAGACATAAGTAGTGTTTATCGTGTAAAGCCATCTCACAGGATTTCACTTCCGACCAGAACGCGCGGGGATGGTGCTGATGACGTAACAAGTTTTGAACTTCCGGCGCGCACACCCGGAGACGGAATGGATGCCACCATCAACAACATGTCATGTGACCTTGACGCGGCGTTTCTTTCTGACGAAGGCTGCGTCCACGGATCTGACGTCAGTGAATTGGAGGGTTGCGTCATCAGTGATGTGACGTCAGAAGTTGATAGCGCCTTTGACGAAATTCACGATGATGATAGCGTATGTGAGCTGGAGAAGAACGTCTTTGATGAGGCTGACGTCTCCATGACGACGTTAACGCGACTACGTTCTATGTTTAGTGTCGGTGGGAATATTGACGCTGTTGCCAACGATTCTGCCATGGACAGTTTTATGAGAGACTAGAAAGAATGGTTGATGTGACATTTGTGAAAAGTTGCTTTTATTGTTGTTTTATACCTATGTGCTTATTATGTTACAGATAATAAATAGATTGTCAAAGCAATAACGTTCTTCGTTTTATACGTTATTTTTTTATACATTTACATGATTCAATTACTTGTTATAGACCTCTGAATACACAATTCATTCTTACCCACCATATTCCAGCGCCGATTATTAGCTCACATCGAGTAGGTCTAATTTGACAACAATTATTCTTGACCTGCATACACATGTATTCTAGGAAAGTGAAAAATGCACAATTACCACAAGTTTGAAGCAAAAGAAGATATGATTCAATGTATGTAGAAACAAGGTTGATACATATCAAGGTCGTTTTTCATCACTAGTTATTTTTATAGCAGTATGAAAACAATCAATGATTTTGATACATCAGATGCTGTTAGCAGGATTTCGAAAAGTGCCAAATATGTTGTGCAAATCAAACATTCAAAAATAGAGAATCAACAAATAATTTAGCGCAGATAGCAAATTTAGAAATTAAAATGTAAAGTCTACTCAAGTTCTAAATTTCATCCGTACTTGAGTCTGAAACAATAGCAATTGTATATGACTTACGGTATACGAAATAAATTGGAAATGTCCACCACGTTTCTGTAAATGTAAACTTAGAGAAAGCATATTTCCAGGCTTTACTTAAAGGTGATACATACGATTTCAATATCAACATTTCATTTGTTCATATTTTGAACAACACAAATGAGAGGTCGAATATGATCGAGGAAAGTTAAAATAAAATTAAAATGAACAGTTATATGTATCATATGTCATGTTGTTTTTTTAAATGCACTTTTTCATAACGACACATTTATTCCTAGCGCTACGCCGATACCAACACGTTTAATCGTATTTGTGGCAGAAACAAAAAAACGTGTCCATGTGTCGTATGAACACATCTGCATAGAACCGAAGTCAACACGCAACAAATATTGCGGATTTCCCAATATTGTACACGTCTAATGTACATGAACGAGTTGTCGACTGGAATACGAAAAACATTTTAACGATGTAAAGCTAGCTCTAATTTGAAGGATTTTCGAATATCCGTTCTTCTGAACTTTTATTATAGTTTGCTATTCATCAAAGTTTTATCGGTTTAATTTTACTTGAATATTTTTTTATGAAAATTTGATGAGATCGTACATACCCTCTATGAATAATACCAGATTTGAGAAAAAATATATTAAAAGAGACTGTGTCAACTAATAGTTGGTTCCCTATTGCGCTATAAATGATATTAGAGAATAGAAATGCGTATACAATGAAATGTACATTAAATAAAGAATAAATAATATAATTCAAAATAAGATATTTGATAAAACAAATCCGCAAAAATGTTTGTAAAAATTAAAACCCAAAGCGGGTATCTAACACACGAATTAGGAGCCATTCGAAGTCCTTCAAGAAATTACAGTAGACAGCGCTTTAACCAACTGCGCTATTCTGCTTTGTAGGAAGCCTGTTTTATAAAAAAAACCCTCACAATTCTGACGTCAAAATGTAAACATGAAAAGGGTCAAACAAACACGACTCATATTAAAACTTGGATTTTATCTCAGAATGCGAACACTGTTTTCCCATTATATATACTTCATTTTAACCCTTACTATATGGCATTATTAAAATCTCAATTTTAGGTTTGGGAATTTAAACCGCGATGTATGAATGGATTTGCACGTTCTAAATGTTGATTTTACGAGTATTTTTTAAAATATTGTTTCCAAACTATTATTTTGAATCTATACATTGTATATTTCTGCCCAGCAGAATGAAAAAAAACCGTTTACATGAAAAGGCACGGATCGATGTACAATTATCGTCAGGATATTGGGCGGTGACTGTACAGGCACCTGGCGACCCCGTTTTCTCGGCCGACTTGCATTGACTCATTACCTCTTTCAATAAATGTAAGTTGTTATCATCTACAATCCTGCGCGGCGACCGTCGGATTCACATGTTCACCTCATCGGCCGGTCGCGCTCAGTGCTTAATCTGCTTGTTCCCCATGTCAGTCAGCGAAAACCGTCCGGCGCCCGTTAGAGTTTGTGACCACGTGCGGAATAATTATAAATCGCGCGGCGCCTGTCAGATTCCAAAAATCGCCGATGCTTTACCTTTCGTTAACATCGGACGGCGCCCGTTCTGTTTGTCACATAGGCATAGCCACAACACTGCCCGAGTAAGAAAAACCGACAGCCGATGATCCGTGATGCGTATTCGTTATTTTATGATGCTTTTTTCTTACATGTTACATTCACTTTAAGATTCTACGGTTATCGGTAAATCAACACACAGATCGCACGGTCGCTTTGATTTTCAATCAGTGTTAACATAGAACAACCTGCAATCGGTTATAATAACGTATACTATAGGGGGTATTAATGATTCGTGGTAAGATGGTAAATTTAATTCAGGGTAAGATCGTAAATTGTATTTTACGAATGGTCATATATATTTTGTTTATTGGCAGAAGACGATTACGGTAATTAATGGCCAGATATTACATGGCATTCATTAATAACTGATACATAGCAGTATGGCAACTGTTTAGGCACTGAGTTTTGTTGTACAAAGGAAATTTCCACCGCTGAGTCCATCCATAAATCGAGTTCAAGTTTATTGTACATTAGACAACAATTTACGTTGTTAATAACACTTAAAATAACCACATTTATTTTATGCTTTCTAGTAATTAATATGGAAATATCGTTGAAATAAATTGGTAATTCACTGTTCGAAACTGTGAAAATTATCAAATTGGTTCCTGATTTAATAGAGAAAATGAAATGGACCGTCAAAGATGCCGGGCTCAGAATTGTGGGGTCATGACGCTATAATTCCCGCGATTTTATCAAATTAAGCGCATTTAGATAGCACATACGATGTAACAAAACGTCGTTAAAACCTAAAATAAAAAGAAAAATTGTAGGTTTCGGTAGAATATCGATTTTTGAATCATTTGTGATCATAACAAATATATGTGCCACTTGTGAAAATATAAATGTATATGATCACTCGTGAATTCAAATCGATATTCAACCGCAACCAACAAATATCCTCTATATCATTCTAACATGATTTAATGGATAAAGATAAGAATCATACGAAAATTATACTGGAGCACATGGTCATAATATATAACGCTATTCTACATCGTTTTACTATAGTATGTGAAATTAATGTGCGCACATGATGAATAAAATATTTCTCATGTCCCCTCGATTCCGCCGTATGTACGTGTTTGTATATGAGTTTTTTTTTACAATGTTCAGATTGCATTGAACCCATCTATCCAGTGTGTTCAATTTTTAGGCATTTGTCGGCATCTAGAGATTAGAAAAAGTTCACCTGATATAACAGGGCCTAGTGATGGTTGGCTGACATCTACAGATTGACCAAGAAATTGCCAATTTTCTTTGCCTTTTTTGGCCTGTGTCCGTTGAGCATTTGCCCGATGATTTGATTGCGCCCTTGTGACATTCATGTAGCGTTTGTGAGTGTTTCAACCGGACATGCATCTCTCTTGCACCTGTCAATTGCTATGCTGTGCTTTACACAGGAGTAGGCTAGACAGGCATCTGTATTGCGCCTGTCTTTACCAGGTCAACTACTAAAATAGGCCACGTGGGATCTGTGCGGTGTCGGTCGATTGCCATGACAACATCAGGATTAATCCGACTCACGTGGGACTACTTTGTATGAGATGACATTGAGACTCAGAACTGATCTAACTTATTTTAGGTATTTACGTGAGTGCTTTGGGTCATCATGGCCCTGTTGTTTTAGATGTAGCGAGCTTAACGGGAAATCGACCTTAATTCAGTTGAATAAGAGATAACTAGGCCAATTTGTTTTCTTTATACCCTACAATCAGAGAATATTGCATGATTGTCAGATTTTATTATTAATTCATCATGTTAGGCACAATATATAACAATAAAGGCAATGATTTCTGTCAGGCAACAATATTGTTTAGAAATCTATATATCTGTAGTATACGAACACCAAAATGATTACAACAAAGAAAAAACCCATCACGTTTCACATTTAATCAATAACAAAAGAAGCAGCACATTTAAAACTTTGCACATACAATCCAGAAAAGAACATAGTATCGTGTATCTAGTCTCTCATAAAACTCTCGAGTGCTGAATCACTCACGATAGCATCAATATTGCCGTGACTGAACACAGAACGTAGCCGCGTCAACGTCGTCACAGAGACGTCAACATCATCAAAAACGTTCTTCTCCAGTTCACACACGCTATCAACTTCGTACTCTTCATCAAACGTGCTACCCGGATCTGACGTCACGCTGACGTCATCATTAATGCAAATGTCCAAATCACAAACGTCAGAAGTCTCTTCTTCAGAAAGAAAGGCTGCGTCCAAGTCACAAACGATGCTGGGTTCATTGGCATTAGCATTCATTCCATCTTCAGGAGTGTGAGCCGGAAGTTCCCACATTGTGACGTCATCAGCCCCATCCCCGTGCGTTCTGAGCGGAAGTTCATTAATTGTGAAGTCTTCAGCACCATCCCCGCGTGTCCTGACCGGAAGTACAATTCTACTGATATGACCAGAAACACCTCTATACGCAATATGGCTGTCTTTATTGTAACACTTGTTCACTGGTTTATCACTATTCAGGTTTTCAGTCAATGTCGTCTGAAGCGTCTTTTTGTCCTCATGGAACAGTTTGGAGCGCAGACGACGCAACTTGCTCGTGACACGTACCAAAGACGTCTGCTTTCTTGTTGCCTTGGACACCGGTTGCACGGTATACGTTACGTCATTCATGTCTATAGCAGCAGTACGGATGTTCATCTGAAAATAAAAATAAGTAAGTTAATAATTCATTAGTATGTTTTTTATATATTAGATTAAAATATTGCCTGTTGAAGAATATAATTTACTTTAGCATGTGGCTTATGTACAACCTGATTATAATAATTTAATTAAAAATAAATTTATAACGTATGTGCTGAAGAATAAGCAACTTTCTGTATCAGTAAGAAATTTGTGGATCGAAAGTGTAATACTTTTACACTTACCATTTTGCCAACTTTCGAATTTTATATTATAATTTATTAGTACAATAAAAATTATATTATTATGAAATATATATGGCTTTATTGAAATCTCGTAAACGGAGTACTGTGATCACGAAAGTGTGCTCGGAATGTATTTCAGCTTGTTTTTATGCTGAAGGACATAAGGTCCACTAATTTCCACGTGGCGACCATTTCCGTTCGCACGTTGCTAATTGACACACGTACTAGTTTTACGTTAACAATTAAGGACAAATTTACTACACGAGTAACTGGAAAAGTAATTATAGAACAGTGTGCTCCCGAGTAATGTTTCCAGACGTATGACTTTGAGGATGCCAGACATATTGACTCCTCATAAATGGGCTGTTATTTGCAATTATAGGTTGTCACCGTACCGGTCATATGGGATTTTCCCCTGAAATTCCGGTTTCCCAATTTGCAAAAGTAACATCTAAATTAAATGACTTTTCCGAAAGAATAAATTCTGTATATTTCCCTAATGTATGGGACATATATTGTATAATTATTTTCCCTAATCTAGGGACAATAATAAAACTTAAGTGCCCCAATGCACAAGGTACATTTCTTTTGAAATGGATTTGATAGTTTTTAGCTCGACTATTGTCCGAATACTGCGAGCTATACAACAGCAGGAGAGAACTCTTAAAAGCATCGCATGGTCATTGATTAATGGCAAGTGACCAATCGCCAAAATAAACACAGCGCAATACAAAAACACGTAACAAATCGAAACACAAGAAATAGTTGTAGCATACATTTACCGAAATATTGTAATTATTTAACGAGTCCGTAGTGCGATATTACATAATTAACATATTAAGGTCAAATGGTGCTACATGTGTTTTATACCATTTTTCACATATCACGCCGCAACTTTCCAATTTAAATTCTAAGTGACAAAGATGTAAACCAAAGTAGCAGCACTTTCTGTGTCACGGTGAAATAAAAGAAAAAAAATCAGCCACATCTCTTCTTCTTTAACAGATTTAAAGGCATAGCAAGTCCGGGACTCGGTCCCATGACCTGTCTATTACATGACGAGTGCTCTCTCGAGCGGCTACACATCTCGTCATAAGTTCATACCAGGACAGTCATACCATGCTAACTGCGCATGTTCACACAATCATTGCGTGTATTATGCAAACATGATTTTCAATTATACAGTAACATTTATAAAATCAAGCTTGGATCATTATTTGATAAATCACTGATTGCAAACGCAGTTGCAGTTAGACCGCATCAAACTGAATTATTTTCTAAGGGAACTAACTATTATGCACGTTTGTCTTACACGGATTGTTACCCTTGAATAAATGCGCGATCGCCCCGTATGTTCGGCAATGTATACCTTTCCGCACGTCGTTGCCCACCGTATATTGAAGGACAGACTTTATGTCGACCTGTTAATATTTATAAGTGGCATATTGACGGTTTCATCTCATAAATATAGACACTAATTTGTAAAAAATAAGTAGATATATTTTTCGAATATATTCACAGTGATTAACCGTACACATAGAGAGAAGGGAAGTTACTGATCTTACGCGAAATTCCCCTTATTGTACAAAATAAACCATACAACTCTTTGACATACCGTCTACTTTCGGGAATTTTCCGACTATTTACTGTAATCCAACATATACAGCGTTTGCCAGTGGTTTAAATACACTATACGTGTCTACGTTGAAAAATGCTTCTAAGTCTAATTACCCCAAAACGGAAGTCACATCCTCAGGGTTACATGCTGTCAGTTAGATAATAATCACATGTGGCTGAGTGCAGGATGCATATAATTTGTAAAATACAGTTTAAATGATACGTTTTGGTATCATTTTAAAGGTATATATGTAAGCAATAAAAAAAGGCTGTTTTGTGCACTACTTTTGGTCTAGTGGTTATCAGCTTCATAACTTTTGGCCCATATATTCATGCGCAAAATGGCAGCCTCCATGCCCGTCAAAACCGGTGTGTTTTTCTAAGGTAAATATTTTGAGTTACAACAAATAGAATTTTTTGACATGCTGTTTTTTTCAAAAGGTTATGTCCTCATCTTTACAACAATGTATGGTGATATATTGGAAAGTAGCTTGGTCATGGTGAAAAGTGAGATCAAATTTTGAATATTTTATATGTAACAAAGAAGGAATTTATTTGCGCATGCGTAACCTTTAAGAACTTCACCTAATATTAGTCGTCTGCAAAGATTTTGAAAATAGACTCTTTCAAACACACTGTACTGGAAAGAATAACTGCCAGATGCCACCTTGACCCCATTTAGGGCTGTATTTTATGGGGTGGTTGCTCTAGGGTGCATTAGGGGGGTCAATATAGGAAAATTAAAGCAAAATGTCCACCAGAGTGGCAATCCGAGACCCATTGTGTTCATCGTGTTGTTTTTCAGTTTCATTTTGACATTAATTTGCATTAGTTTCAACAATTCTCTCATTTATTTCATAATGCCTTGTATTGTAATCCTGAATATTTAGTTTAAGAACCTGTAACTGACAATAATGCCCGCAAAGGTCGTGTCCGCACTGGCCGATGCTCTGGCCATGATGACCGTCCGACCTGCCTACTTTGAATAATACCAATTTTCCTAATTTGCAAAGTTACAGATCCTATTTAGTTCATATGTTATTTTGTAATTGTAGTTCAATCAGACATTCAGCTGAAAAATACATGAAATGCATGCATAAAACACTTAAGCCGCTCAAGCCAACCTAGACCCCACCAAATGGAGATAGCGGCATCAAAATTTAAATCACCATCACAGTTTGGTTTAATTGAGTATGTTTTTTAAATGCAGCGTTGAAAAGACCCAGGACCTCAGCCGGAACCATCAACTCATTGGTATACAAGTCTGGGTGAAGTGACGAGTCATCAAAACTACTTTACTTGTCAACTACACTGGAGCGTTGGGGCGGGGCCGAAAAGCTGACACTGTCGTGTCTGTACCATCGGTATTTTTTAAGGTTAGTACATGATTATTGTCATGTATTCTACTATCTAATGTTTTCTTTTCCAGCCTGGCATTCTTCTTATCAACACCAGTAGGAAAAGCATGAGTTTTTTTCCCTTGTTGGGACTCTCAAACCCGTGTTAGAACTGAACTGTTCGCACATGAGCTCGACAATCTGAAGCCGGCATAGCGACTAGCCTTATCGCAGTAAATAAAACTTAGTAAACTATTGTATATGTACATTTATTGTATCTAAGTTACACTAGTAATCACAATATTGAGTAAACATGCACAGAAAACCAATTAATTTTCACAGATTACTCAGCAGAGAGTACCTGGAACAGATTGAAGATTGCAGGCGGCTGACCTCACCCACAGGTTCAGGTGTGACAGAAGACTGTTAATATCTGGCATTGACATTTTGGGGTCAAATTCTTTTTTTGTTGTGTGACAGGAGGTCAAATCTGTTGATTGTTATGTAAACAAACCCTTTTCTGGGGTCAAATGGCTTCTGAAATGCTACATTTATATGGATTTTACCCCTCAACATGCAGAAACTTAAAAAAAATGTTTGTTCAAAACGGACTAAAAACCTATTCTGTAACATTTAGAATGCCAATGAAGATTGTTTCCACTTCTGACTTTATATATTGTATCTGCTATGCCTATTAAAACTCAAACTTATGCTTAATTCTGAGTTAAAATCATGTTTTCCAGATGTACCCAAGTACATTTTTTCCGTCTAAATATTTGCCTCAAAACACCATTATATGTGACATTTTCAATTATATTTTATCCAAGAAGTCTTTAAACTAGTGTAATAGGACTTCATGTTCTTTCTCGAAATAGATCAGATTGATGAACATTGTGGTTTTTATTCAAATTTGAAAGGGTTAGGTTCTCTTAAAGGTCTAATTACCCCAAAACGGAAGTCACATACTCAGGGTTACATGCTGTCAGTTAGATAATAATCACATGTGGCTGAGTGCAGGATGCATACAATTTGTAAAATACAGTTTAAATGATACGTTTTGGTATCATTTTAAAAGTATATAGGTAAGCAATAAGAAAAAAGGCTGTTTTCTGCACTACTTTTTGTCCAGAGGTTCCAAGCTTCATAACTTTTGGCCCATATATTCATGCGCAAAATGGCAGCCTCCATGCCCGTCAAAACCGGTGTGTTTTTTCTAAGGTAAATATTTTGAGTTGCAACACATAATTTTTTGACATGCTGTTTATACAAAAGTTTATGTCCTCATCTTTACAACAATGTATGGTGATATATTGGAAAGTAGCTTGGTCATGGTGAAAAGTGAGATCAAATTTTGAATATTTATATGTAACAAAGAAGGAATTTATTTGCGCATGCGTAACCTTCTATATTAATTATCAGTTACTGTAAATGAAAATTAATTTTGCAAGTGTAAGGGTCGACCTACGGTTGAAATGTTTACAGATTGACTTTGATTTGTTTTTAAAAATTGTATTGCACCGTGTAATGCACTTGATTGATAAGATTTGTGGTAGTAAGGAACATTCACATAGACCTATTGCTTTATAAAACTGCTTCTATTCTTACGCATCAACGAGCACCTATCTATTAACAGATCTGTTATATCATAGCTATCATACGATACACAC
Organism: Congeria kusceri; assembly: GCA_027627225.1. Lineage (NCBI taxonomy): Eukaryota > Metazoa > Mollusca > Bivalvia > Myida > Dreissenidae > Congeria > Congeria kusceri. The sequence continues at coordinate 9,450,663 of CM051037.1, read as the reverse complement.
TTCCTCCACAAACATTGCGAGCGGTATGATTTAATCTATGGATTTTTGAGATATTAAGAAACACAATAATATCAGCCTATGTACCGTATTCTTAGTTTAGTAGCGTAATGAAAGTAGGATGTTATATTTAAGCGTTAAATCAATCTTCTATACAGGCAGATTTTACCCCAATAACATGCAATTTTGATGTTCATTTCAATTCTGGTATCAAGATACGGCGCGTATAGTTTAAATGAGGAAATAATAGCGATATACTTGCTTGCTCATGTTTAGGTAAGTTGCATTTTACAACAGTGAACGAAAGTTTGCCGTGTAATATTTTTATGTTTGAAGCAAAAATAGTAGTCATTAATCATTTAATTAAATGCTAGCAAGAAAAAAAAATACGCAGAGTAATTTGTCTTTATTAGACATTCTGTACGCTGTCTGGATGTAAAAACATCATTATATTGAATAACTTGTACTACCTAAAGACAATTTTCTCGAGCTATTAAGCGATGCATATGAGGTATTTATACCAATAATCGCTCCTTCCATATGTTCCAGTTGACACCATGTCATATAAGTAATTAATTAAGAGGTCTGCAGCTAAGAAAGAAATCAGTGAGCATTTTTAACGTGATTAGTGCGAATGGTTACAGGCAGACAAGACCTTTACATGTATGTAATATATAGTTTTAAGATAGAGTATCCTTCATAATCATAATAAATATACGAAATGCACAAAATAATGATAATCAGTGAATATACAAAGTTAAAATAAAATAACGATATAACTATAAATATATCGTAGAAACAATTTGTAGTAATAGTAATAACGTTTTTTGATGTCTTATTTTGACTTATATTAATAAATACACATTAATAAAACTATTAAAATAAACTTATTTAACATATACAATTGTATGTCGTAATTTGTTGTTTTATTATTGTAATCAGTACTTCCCTTTAAACCGTAAGTACATGTGTTTATTTTACGAATACTCTGCAATAAAAACGCCACAAAATGCTGAAATACGCTTGATTCATTCGCAAGTGAAAATCTTTTTCCAAAGTAAAAAAAACTACATTATTTACAAGTATTAATATTGTAGTAAATATGTTACTCAACACCGTGTCAATACAATACCCCAGTAGTGATAATAATTAGCGACCGGGAGAACTCAACCTTGTGTATGAAAAATAGATACACCCGTTTACAATGCCACTGCGTAATTTGAGAAGCCAAACCCATGCAAATGAGGAAGTTTTAAATGTTGGAGATAAGGAGCAGTGTGCGTGAATACAGCGACTGACACGGTTTAGTAACTTCGGCTGAAGTTTTATTTACAACTACAGGTAATCAGAATTTGTCACACGATAAGCACTGTAAGATTGTGTTTTGAAGTTTGGATTTTAAGATAAACAGCAAAGGTAAAGTTACGTAATTTACGTTTTGTGATTCGCAGTGTGTAATATATCTCATTAGTATATTATCTTTAAGATACTTCGGAAAAGAAATTAACACAGAGTATTCAATACTTTGTGTTGTAATTAATGATTCAGTAAAGCAAGGTATGAGTCAAATAAATTTAGGACTAACAGTATTTGGCTACTTTTTATAGAAAATAATTGTTTACCAAAACAGTAGTAATCAAACGTGTACAAGCTCGAAACACACATTTGTTTATACCCGTAATATTTAAATATGTGGAATTAAAGTTAATATAGTCATAGAAATGTGTGTTGTGTTTGCTGCCAACATTTGCCGGAAGTGAGACTACTAAGGCATTTGGAAAGTGGTTTATTTACAAAAGAACCCTTTGCTAAATACAAAACATTTAGAGAGACGTTTATTAACATTTGTTTTTTAAGATAAAAGTACATATTTATCATAATTCGGACAAAGTAAAAATGCAATGCCAAAAATCATATTGTTTGATGAAAGTCTTATATACGTGATAGGAACGCCGAAAGCACTATAAAGACAAAATTTTTAAAACAACTGGAAAACTGGACGTATGTACAAATAAACGTAACAACTTAAACAATAGAACAAGAATTTATATGTATTTACTATTTACAAGAATTCGCCTCTTTGTAAGTGTGTCTGAATTTTAGTTCAACTGCCATTGAATTTATCCCGGCGCCAAACACTCTTCTGTAAGGAGATTTTTATTTTCCATTACACTCCATGTTCGTCCGTCATTCTGTACTTTCGTCCGTCCAGTACTTCGTTTTGGCGCTAGATGTCAGGAACTAATTATTCAAATTCAATGAAACTTTATATGCTGCATCGCTATCAGAACATGCGCTTATTATTATTAATAATTCGAATTCAAAGCACCATACTTACCAAGAGGAAATGCGCATTTCGTCAGGTCGTTCCCGTCTGATGATTTTTTCCAGGGAGTTATTGCCCTTTGTTGTTTTGATTCGTGGGACTTCAACCTGGCCATGGATGGAGGAATTTTATAATTAAATGGCACACATGTCTACCACAATGAGATGGTGTGTAGCGCTTATGAATCAGGTACTTAGGTCACACCTAAAGGTAAAATGTCCAAATTGGTAATTTGCTTTTCTGTGCTTAAACTTACCATAATTTAAAAACTACATGGCACAAATGCTATCCTCAATGAGATGTCTTGAAGCGCAAATGAATCTTGTCCATAGGTCAAATGTCAATGTCACACTTAGAGATACAATTTCGAAATTGGCTTTTCCGTACTATAAAGTGGCCATGGATTGAGAGGTTTCAAATTAGTTGGCACAAAGGATTGTAGGTTAAATTTCATGGTCATACTTTACCGTCAAGTACCGTAATTCGCTTGTCTGGACTTATTACTTTTAATATATCTTTGCAAACAGGTTTACTTCGACCAGACGGTGCATTGCTCTAGTCCTTAGATTAAAGGTCATTGCTACAATTATAGGTCACAGAGGTATCGGGAAACAGTAATCAGTTCTACCTTTTTTTTCTTGTTTTTTTACACGTTTTTGTTGCCATCACATGTTTTGTTTGCCTTTCCGCATTCTGTAAATAAATATGCACTTATTTACACATGAAGAAGTTAAGTTTCAATACAATAATGCACTTATTTACACATGACAAAAGTGTTCAATGCAATAATGCAATTTTTGACAGCAATGAAACTATTTGCCTTAATACTTATTCAGTAGTCAGGAATGATCGTCAGGTTATGAACTTTAATGACAAGGCGTAGTTATGCCTTTTTAAAAATTTTACCCTTTAATTGGAAATAATTTTAGGCTACGCTCGCGCAAAATTATGTATTGTTTAGTTTATATACGGACTGTATAAACGACGTTACAGCGATAACAATCATTTATAAATGCAGGATGTTATTTACATCTAACTAGTCTACATTAGTATATAAGCCGAAATCATCTACATCTTCAGGATTTCCTAAATATGTAAAGTTTATCTTCCGTTTAATAATTATTGTTTGCTAAAATATTGACGGCACATTCGACATAGAGGCACATTATTTGGGATAAGGCTATTTCGACTTTCCAAACTACACATGCGCTTATTATGCAATTGTGAGCCCGTAAATAAACATATCAGGACTTTAGATAAAAAATACACCTTAAATCAAGGCTATGTATTCGTAATTTTACATGTGCTTCAACCTTGGCAGCAAGTGAGATTTTACTTGTGGAAGATTTAGTGAGGTAAGATCAGTTTTAGATTGCTTTTTAACATAGTAAGCAGCTTTGAATGGGGTATATGAATGTTAACAATTTCTGAAGACAGTAACGTTTGAAAAAAACACAACACATTTACGTTTGAAATAAAAAATATCATATTTGCTGGGCTTAGCATTTGGTGTAGTGTGTTTCATATTTTTTCCTAAATGCTGCTTCTCCAGTATCCTAATACAATAACATTGTATAAGTGTTGAGGAACTACTCGAGCTGTCGGTTGCATGTGATACGGATTTTTAGACTGTTGGCCCAGCCAACACGATTTAGTAGCTGTATTCAGAAATTGGTCTCGAGGGAACTACTTCTTTACTCTGCAGGCTACGAGTCAGTATATCGATGGATTACTACGCTTCTCTCGCTGAACTGTGAGGCTTCCTGTTATCGATGCAATTTTAAAGGTTATAAACCAGTAAATCCAATTCCCATAGGGTCCCATTATAAAACGGCAAACTTTCCAAGCAATGTTCTAGCATTTCCTTTATTTCAGATTGTGCAAGCCTGGTATCAATTTAAAGATCAATCAATCCTCTTCCACAATTTGCAATAAAAATATATGTCATATTACTTCTAAGAAAATGCATTCCACTTAAATGCAGGCACCGATAGAAAACACGGTTTCGGCAGTCATATTTCGACAAAAGCCACATACCACAGTAAACACACCCGAAAAGTTCACCTTTCAAGTTAGCCTCCATTAAGCGCACCAAAATGTTGCAGACACGCATAGGATTATAGAAGTAACCACAAAAGGCATGTCTGAGATACCTAAGTGGCTTTGATGCCCGAACAGAAGAGGAACTCTTTAGTAACAGACACTACTTTTGAATGGACCACGGAGGGATACACAATGATTTACTGGTATCTCACCTTAAAGAAAACTCAACATTTTGCTATCATGAAAAACACTCGTTCTACATCATTATTAACCTACTTGTACCACAAATGCACAATTTCAGGTTGATCCGCTGAATAAAAATGCCCTTAAAACGCATTTGAGAATGACACATGATAAGCCATCTGGCTTGCGCCTTAGTACTTGGATTGTATGGGGAGCGTGAACTAAAATTCGCACCTAAATCACATAAATCAGTCAAAATACCAGTTCATTTAGACTTATTTTAATGCAATGGACAGTAATAAGGTATAAAACTTGTAATATTCGCGTATAACATGAATCGATGTGCTGTGAGCTGCATAAGGCGAGTTTCCGTACTTTTTTTCTTTTTTTTTACCCGAAAATACAGTTTTCGCTTTAATAAGTGTAGATAACGTGTCAGTTACGATATTATTCACATTTATTTCCGTGAAAAGTAATAAACGCAATAAAAGAACACAGTTACATGGAGATTTTATGTATAAGTGAACCCTAAAGGGCCGGTCCCTGGTTTTCTTAAAGATTAGAAACCAGTAAATCCAATTCCCATTATAAAACGGTATATATTTTATGAAGAAGTCAAACTTCAAACATAGCTAATTTATTTAATCACAACGTTTCGGCTGAAAAGCCTTCTTCAGGTAACATTTTATGACAAAGACGTTATAATGACGTCATGACATCATAAAACATGAAACATAATTTGGCGTACTTATTACAATATATAGGATTCACAAAAGATACACCATACATGTAAAATGCAAATAGAGCAACGTGTTAATAAATACAAGTATGAACTATATATATGTCATACGTACACCTGAGACAATACAACTATTGGTAAAGTAATTTTGTGTTCATACTAATAGGCATGATGGTACCAAGCTTATACATCCACTCAGTTTCTTTTAAAAGTCGCTGCCAATCGTTATTAACTTTATCAATCGGATAAATGAAAAGTCATCAATAGAGTGGCCATTAGAATTGAAATGTTCCGATACAAAAGTAACTGTGTCTGGATAATGCTTGATATCAAACGTATGGCTCTTCATTCTAACACTACATTTGTGATGAGGTTGTCCAACATACTGTGATTTACATTTTTTACATGTTATTAGGTAAATGGCATCTGTAGTTGAACACGATAAATTATGTTTAACTTGATACTCTTTGCACAAAGTACTGCTAGATAATTCATCAGATTCAGAGATATAACAACAATGGGAACAAGGGGTCTACAATATTTTGAAACTGTACAATTGGTACCAGCAGAATAGTTCAATTTAGAATGCACTAATAAATCTTGTAAATTACATGGGCGTCTGTAAGCTATTACAGGTTTACAATTATAAATGTATCGAACACTCTGTTTTGAAGAATTGTTCAAAAGTCCCCAGTATTGGTTGATTGTCTTTCCTATATTTGGTAGAGATGGATTGTAAGTGCAAACAAAGGGTATAATGTCAGTGTCAGTTTTTGTAACGGGTTGTAGTGCTTCATCCATGGAGAATGCGGCTGCCTTATATATAGCTTGGTTCACAATATCATCTGGGTAGTTGCGATCCTTGAAATGTTCACGGATGTTATCGCAGTCTCGTTTGAATTTTTCAGTGTTAGACGTTATTCTTCGATACCTTTTGGCTCGACTGAATGGTATTCCTGCCTTGCACGATTTAGGGTGGCAGGATGAAAACTCAACGTATTGGTGACAATTGGTAGACTTTTCAAATACTCTTGTTTCTTGTTCATTGTTTCCATTTTTCTCCACTGTCACATCAAGAAAGTTCACCCTAGTTTTTGAGTACTGATGAGAAAAAGTCATAGTTGGTTGGTATGTGTTGATTTCATCTATAAATGATAATAGATCATTTTCACTGTGAGTCCATATGAAAACAATGTCATCAATAAATCGCAGCCACAGGATAGGTGTCTTGCCACAAGATAATAGGAAATTTTGTTCAAACTTCCCCATGAATAGAGATGCATAACTTGGTGCCATTTTCGTACCCATTGCAGTTCCCAAGACTTGTAAATAATTATATTCACCAAACTGAAAATTAATTTTGGTAAGAACAATATTCAGCAACTATTCTATGGACTTGATACTGTCTTTATTTAACGTTTTGTCCAGTCTTAAGAACTCTGTACACGCTTTAATGCCACCTTTATGCGGGATATTACTGTACAATGAAGAAACTTCCATCGTCACTAGGATGGCATTGTCAGGAAGACTTCCCACTGATTTGAGTTTCTTGATGAAATCTGTAGTGTCTTTGACATAAGACGGCCGAGTCTCCATATGCAGCTTGAAAATGCTGTCAAGATATGAGGAGATGTTTTCTGAAAGAGAACCACAACCAGACACTATTGGACGACCAGGATAGCCAAGTAGAAGATCTTCATTTTGCTGTTTATGAATTTTTGGAAGAATGTTAAACACTGGCATTCTGACTTCATTAGCAGGAATGAGATCCTCCTTAACTTTTTCGTTGATACCGTTCATGTCCTGTATGTTATTTGTTACCTCCTTTAGAAACTGTTCACGTGGGTTACTATCTAATTTTGGTAGTATTGTTTATTGTTTAACTGTCTGAACACGTCATCACTATAATCTTTATGATTCATTATCACTATAGTAGCACTTTTATCAGCTTTTTTATCACAATTCTTTGGTCTTCGCGAAGGGATTTAAGCGCTTGTTGTTCTTCTTGAGTATATTGGACTGGTATTTATACTTCGTGTTTTCAGATAGAATTTCGTTAGTTATCGCCTCAATGTAAAAATCAGGGTAGGATCACGTCCAGCTGGTAGGATGAAAGTAGAAGGAAATTTTTTGTAGGATGTATGGACTTTATAATCCGTGGTGTCAGTATTATCTTCAAACAGATGTTTTCTTTCGGAATAATATTATTTCAATCTTAATTTTCTAGCAAATAGCAAATGTAAAATCGTCTTGTCTCAATAGCATTTCACTGTGTGGTTTTGGTTTTATGCAAAATTTAAATCCGTTACCTAACAACCGATATTCAGTATCAGTCAAATGTCTATCGGGTAGATTCAAAACTGTTTTCTTACCCCTCTCAATTTCCTTTATTATTTTATTTTTTGCCGCTTCCATTCACTGTTGTTGATTATAAGGACAAATCTTCTGTTTCTTTTATTTCTAGGAGTTGTTCTATCAGTTGATGAATAGTGTCTTGTAGATTATGTTGGGTTGTCTTTTTCTTTTTGTTGACTATTCTCCATTTGCTGTACTGTTGTATCGTGGAAACAGTGCTTGGTGAGGTTTTTGGTGTGTGACACTTTTCTTCTTCTGGGATTTCTTTTGACAAACTCCTGTTTTCACTACAGTTTTGTTTGTTGTTCTGGTTTTGCTTGTGTTTGTTGATCTTTTGTTTCGGAACCCCTATTTTGATGGCCTCGCTGTAACTCATCTTGTTGCCGCTGGGGATTTTCCGTTTTTGACTGACCTTTAGTTGATTCCTTCTGTTGACTGGTACCACGCTCACTTTGATTTTGTGATCTGATCGTTCTATTGTTATTAGATATCACATGTTTACCAGTTGTCTCTGTTTGAACTATGATAACATCGTTTTCTTCAGCTGATGGGTGGTTGTCATGAGCTTGTATTAGTTTTCTTAGCTTCCTATTTTGTCGGTCCACTATTGAATTCTTTTTATTTATTGTATGGAGAAATATCTCATGTGATATAATGTTCATCTCTCCCTTATCAGTGAGAATAGCAGAGACTTTACCTTCAAGTTCCACCATTTTCACTTTTGATTTATAAAGTTGTCTGTTATGGTCCTCTGCCTTTTGATTTATAAAGTTGTCTGTTATGGTCCTCTGCCTTTTGATTTATAAAGTTGTCTGTAATGGTCCTCTGCTATCAGTCTTGTTATTTCCATGGACGTTTTCTCTATGATTCTATGCACAGCAGCCTGCAATTCGTCATTACTGTTGCAAACTTGTACTTGCAGTTTAAGCTTCAGTCCTGTAGGAACAACACTTTCAGATATGCAGTTCTCCAGAAACCTCATGTGAGTGGATTTTCGAACCCATTATAAAACGGCAAACATTCCAAGCATTTTTCTAGCATTTCCTTCATTTCAGATTGTGCAAGCCTGGTATCAATTTTAAGATCAATCTATCCTCTTCCAAAATTTGCAATAAAAATTGCACCTAAATCACATAAAACAGTCATAATACCAGAGATAACGTGTCAGTTATGTCTGAGATACCTAACCATAAAAGGCATGTCTGAGATACCTAAATAGCTTTTATGCCCGAAGAGAAGAACTCTTTAGAAATAGGCACTACTTTTGAATGGACCACAGAGGGATGTACAATGATTTACTGGTATCTAACTTTCTATGAATAGATAACATGAAATAGATCCGACTGAAAACACTAATAAACAACAATAATAATCCATTTAGTGTACATCAACAAATGAATTCACGTTATGTTTATTCACACAGGTATGATATAGTATCTGTTTGTGCTTTTTACTGGTTAACTTTGCATAACATCCTATTGCGTAAGTTTTACAACAGTGTATTGACTAGGTACGTAACCACTCGATTGATGATTGCTATTATTTGACGTATGCATAAGAATTGTGGAAAAGCAATGTACTTCTAAAGCGAGTTTTGAACGAATTTTACTAATTAAGCATATTTTTAAATAAATTGGTATTTACCTAGCATAGCGATTGTGATACAAAGCACTGCACATTGATTCGAACTTTTACGGTTCATCGAATATTTTGACTTGTTGAAGATTGACTTATATGCATAGAACTCCGTTCCCTTTTTAAATACTTTGCTCAAAAAACATTTGCCTCTCATGAATTACAAAAAGTAATGATGAAAATATAGATAAAAAGCATTGAATTGACGCGCGCTATATAAGTTTTAATTTGCAAAAGACACTGGCCTGGATCTCCATCTTCAATTAGGTCAAATACCAGCTTATACCAATTTATTTCAAGTAGAATGTATATTTATTAGTTTCGAGATTTGTAGAAATCATTACAGACAAATGACTTACTTCAATACATATTCCTTATGATAAAAAATACTCTCATATTTCATTTGCTTTTAGTTTCATTTTTTCGCCACCAGTCTTTCTACGCTGTCAGCGTTTTGATTTATATCAGAGGTGTGCGATTTCAAATTTAGGTTACGAATGCTCAGAACGAAAGACGCAAACATTATAGTACAAACAATGTGTACCACAATGAAATTTAACGCACCGTGTAAATCAACTTTAAATCTAGGGTCGCAGTTTTAACAGAACAGAACAGAACATTTTATTAAAGACGTGTACAAGTACGTCGTCTACAACACGTATCAATATAATACATGCAATCAACATGACATAGCGTAGTATAAAATAAATATATACAAGTCATTCTATTCAATCCATATTTCGAAAGTAGGAAATCGGAGGATGAACGTTAACCGTGTATTAATTATTAACGAGTTAGTGCATTTCTAACATTCATACCTTCCTTAATAAACTTACAAAGATGAAAAACATCTGATTTATTAGTTATAATTAAAAGCTGGGTAAATGTATAGACAGAAGGTTTTACACAGAAATATCTTCTAATATATTTTTTTCTGATGTCGTTATAAAAATTACAAATAATGACAAAATGGTATTCGTCCTCTATATATGTAGAATTACAAAATGTACAATATCTTTCCTCTCGTGGAATTCGATTATATCTTTCTGTTTGTATTCTGAGAGGAAGTCCATTTAGTCTTAATCTATTCATGTCTATTAAGCGATGACGTTTTGATAAAATATCTAAATATGGTTCGTAGTAATGTGTTGATTTACACAATCTATACTGAAGCAACATTTCTGTTGCCAATTTTTGAGATCGCTTCTTGTTTAAAGGTGTCTATAATACAGGTTTTTAACGTATATTTATATTCTGTGTCAAATGTACCTATTACATAATGTTGTATTTATGTATTATTTTGAATTTATATACACATTTATAAACCTTTCAACATCTTTTCTAAATGTTGTACACTACAGATGTATTTCGTAATTTGTTTGATTATGGGCATTTCACGCTAAATCATTTCTACTTGTTTTGATTGTACGAATAGTCTGCAATAACAAAAACACGTCAACAAACATCTGTAAACACATGCCTGAATAACAAGTTCATATGGTTTCTAAAATAAACAACATTTTTACAAGTACTAATATTACAATAAGCATAACACCATTAAAAATGTATACACACGTTAGCAATATAAATGCGTTATTTGAAAACGCCAAACCCATTTCAAATGAGAACGTTTTAAATGTTTTTGATGAGGATCACTTTGTGTGAATAAAATGAATGCCACGGTTCAGTAACTTCTGTTGAAGCTAAATTAAAAACTGCAGATTATCAGAATGTGTCACAACATTAAGACTGTGTCAACTTCGGATTAAAAAAAAGGCAAAGGTAACGTTTTTGTTCGATTCGTAGGATTTGTTATATGTTATTCTTATATTCTTTTAAATACGTGTACTGATCTTACTGGCTATTCAACGACAAGGAAAGTAAATAACACAAACTGTTACTGTACTTCGTACTCTTTATACATTTTTCTGTAAGGAAAGATAGGAGTCGAATACCTTTAGAAAAAGATATCTTTAAGGACATTTTATATAAACGAGTCAGTATGTTTTTGAAATTAAAATCATAAATCAATCAGGGACCTGTCACAGATTGGCAACTTTTCCAACTTTTTGTCACATGATCCAAAAATAAAAGTGTGTATAAAAGAGCAAATAACACTACGGACATAGAATTATACTGCGAATACCGTTGCGTTAATGAATGATCATCAGTTGAAATCGAGAAAATTATAAAGCATTTGTAACTCTAAACGATCTAATAATTCGTCGTGTTTCTGTTCTTTTTGTGAAAATTTTGAGAACATGTGGACCTCTTACATTACGTACAAAATGCACTTACACATATTGACGTCGGAATGGTCGAGCGGTTATGGCGTTAGCCTTTTGATCCAGAGGTCTGAGGTTCGATCGCCGGTGGGAGCAACCTTTTTATTATGTTCTTTTGTATCCTTTTTCTCTTTATTATACTTGAGCTCTTTAGGTCCGATGCTTAAATCTGTCAATTTAAGACATTTAATGGCATACTTAAAAATACACACATCTGTGAACAAGTCCCTTTAAGAAGCATTCAACACAACTATGTTTACACATGATGTTCAAATCTGTGGTATAAACACGGTATTGCCATTCGAGTCTTTAATCTATTTGTGTTTTGTTTGCAACTATGTCGTCGGTTATTTGCGAAGTAGGACTACAATTGCATTCGGATTGATGTTTGTTTTATTACTTGGTGATGTGTCTATACACACGAACTCTTTCTTAAACAAACTAAATTACTTATAACGATTAAACACTAAATATATTAAAAATGTTGTTAACAATAATAATGAACGTACAAAATCAAACAATATAACATAAACTTTTAAAGGCGTTTTACTGAATAGTGTGCACGTTAAAGACGCCGTCGCATTTTTGTTCACTTTGCAGTATCTTATAAATAGTTGTTCACTTGTTTACACATTAAATCAGTAAGTGTAACGCACATATTAAACCCAGTATGTTCTAGCAATACAATAGTCAAGAATTACTTATACACCTTTTAATACATAAATTATCTTTTATCTTGCCGATGTCAATTTGAAAACAATGTAACAACATTGAACACTGACACGACTGTTTTTCATTTAATAATGGTATATAATTTCACACTCAACTAATTGCAGTTTTCAACTAAATATAAAAGATAATATATAATGTAAATATAAATATAAAATAATGAAACTCCAGCTACTTCAACATTTGGACTTTGCTATAATCTTGCAACCAGTTTCGCTTTTTCGTCTTCAAGGCATTATTTTTTACATAATATAATCAGCCTAACGACTTGAATATAACATGACAGTGAAATAAACCCTTTTTGACAGTAAGAAACCATTTGTCTTGGTACTAATTCCGCAGCAAGGAGTGTGACCAAAACATAAAAGTTCTGTGTTTTGGGGCAACCGACCCTACCTAGCGAAACAACCGCGACCCTCAAGATTTTAGAGACTATCGTTTTCTGAAAAATCTGAATTCGTCAGATTTTTATTTTCAAGGAAGTAAATCGTGATCAACTAGATAATCCATGTCAAAAGGGCGCTTTATATTATTAACTTAGTGTTCCTAATCTCTTCATGGATGAATAATATTGACAGTTAAGCGTTAGCGATTCGTTTCACGTTTATGGCTAGACTTAAAAAAACAAACTCAAGAAGAAAACATAATCCTTAGCCTACCTAACTTTTCTGAGACCGTTGCCCGAAACACACAATTTATTGTTTGGCCTAATAGTCAGGATATTAAATGCAATTTGGGGAAAAATCAACCTGCGTTTTTAATTTATACATAAATTGCACAGAATTGACCACTGTGACCAAGTTAAAACACTTTTAAAACATACGAACTGTATACACAGCATTCACAGTTTCAACATGTATATACATATAAAGTATATATAATTTACCTCTAACTAGTCTCTATTAGTATATAAACCCTAATCATCTACATCTCGAGGATTTCCTTACTGAAAGTATAACTGATATTTCCGTTGCGAGGTCCGGTGTAACACTTATAATATTGTATGCTTACATTGCTAAATAAACATGGAGATACATATTGAGGTTTGAATCTACTTAACATTTCTATATCAGATACAATTGTTTTACGCTCAACCTTGCATATAGTCTTTTCAGTCAACTCATCTATGATATTAAAGTCTACGAGATATTTTTCTTACTTCACAGAACCTTACATAATAATATAGGTTTTCTTTCATAAAATGGATGCCCCTAAATTGTTATTTCCGTTCGAAGTTTGGTCTAAGACTGTATAAACCAATTGTCTGCAACGTCGAAACGCTGAATTATATAATAGTATACCGATAATGCTTTCCTAGCAAATGTTTTAAACTCGTCTAGTGTATTTATTACAGTTTGGCCATTTGGGAATTCACAATTACGAGAGTTGGTTCCAATGTATTAAATGCACTAGTTTGGTGAAAAGAAATTGGATATCGGCTTTGAAAAAACAACAACCCAGGTCACTTATACAAGGAGTTTATGAAAACTAAATGCACGCGTTTATTACCCAAATTGTTAGTTTCAAAAATCATTATATCAATACTTCAGGTGCACTCTATATCAAAGTTATTTAGTGTTCTTTTTTAAATTAAAAGAACCTGTCTGTGACTCGAACCCTCAACCTCTGGATTAATAGGGCTAGTGGGCTTTCTTTGCTATAGTAACTGGGTTGCCACACATGTTCCTTACACAAATATATGCTGTGGTATAAAATTGTAACTCCAATCTAAAGGGTTTTAAACAAATTCTATTTAACATTTATAATTAATCTATGAGTACTTAGCAAAGTTCGTTTTTTCCATACATTAACAATATTCTCAAATAGTTTTATCAACTTCAATTTATTGAATATCTAGATGAGGTGCATTCCACAATTTTGCTGAATATGAAGAATTAAATGTGTCCTTAACAACCTTTAATAACGTGTTATATTCTACAGATCCATGAGAAGTGTGGGTTTGATTAGTTTACTGTTTTAAAATTTGGACCCAGACATTTACGGACACGCCCAAATACTAACTTGTGTTTTATCAACAAAAACTAAACATCGCATATTTTCAAGTCATGGTATCGACTACAAATCAGTGCAGAGACGTTCAATGTTTCTGTTGATTGAATCTTAATTGGCTCTAACGGTTTGCCCTAAAAGTTAGCTCTTGGGAAATTATCATATAATGTAAGAAATATAACAATTCAAACCTTGTCTTCTGATTCAATAAAAGTTCAACAGGAAATTGTCAATCATATACAGTTTAATGCACGAATTATATCAATCTTGCCCTTTCTTTGAAGTTTTATTAAATTATGTTTGTGTGCAATTATTGTAATGAATTAAATAATTCATTTTTGTTCTTGATATTACATTGACGAAGAATGTCGTGATTATTGACAATAGCCAGTTGCAATAACATTAAAAGATAAAATCACAAGCAACTCTAATGAACAAATGTGCAATATCGTATGCACGATTTAGTATCATCACACGTCGGATGGTGTGATGTGATGTGTACGTATTTCTGAACCTCGCTTCGCATTTTAACGTGTTTTAAACAAAGTGCGTCCTTTATTTCAATTTCAGTTGGAAAATCACTTCAATCAATTAACCAAGTACAACGGACGCTAACTACGTATTTATTATACATGTTGTTTTGAAAAGCCATTCAACACCTAACTGAAATTGTTCGCTTTCGAGTGTTCATAAATATATATGTACCGTCCACGAGACGATTGGTCCATACGTCCCACAAATACGAGGGACGTCCCAATACTCCATGACAAGTTCTTTAGGAAGCGAAAATGAATTGCTACAAATACGATTTTCAGATATGTTTTACATGCACATTATCTTCACACATGTATGAAAAATTATTTAAAAATCTTTACAAATAACAAAATGGGAACAAAAATACCATAACAACCATACACCATGCGGCGCACGTAAAGTGTCAATAACGACGTCACAGTAACGTTAACGCGCCTTTCTCAAAAGCGTTCTCTGCGAAATTTAACGCACTTGCGATATCTTTCCATCCACGATATGATATATGTAGTTTCTCTGTAATAATTCTGTGTACAAAAGACTTTGAAACTATGAAATCTCTCTGATCGGCGTGAACGCATTATCTCACCAAATCACACGATTCTTCATTCATAGAAAGAGGTCTTTCCATTCGTGTTTTATCACTGGCTATACTTCTTGATTTGTTTTTCCTGCCATGCCAGTTGTATACCAGTGCCCGCAATACTTTTTTAAACTGTTCTGTATGGTGCATTTGTTAAATAGTCTGGACGGGTGTCATTCCAAGATCAGGAGAAAGCTTTATTACTGTCCGCTGCGCCAGCAGACGACAACCACGCGACATTTAGTGGAAACAACGTCAGATACTGAAAATACGCATCATTGATTAGAGTTCATACGAAATACAAGTTAGGATATTCTGACGTGCGCCGGGAAATATCAATTATGTCAATTTAAAGCACAACTAGTGT
This sequence comes from Congeria kusceri, assembly GCA_027627225.1. Classification (NCBI taxonomy): domain Eukaryota; kingdom Metazoa; phylum Mollusca; class Bivalvia; order Myida; family Dreissenidae; genus Congeria; species Congeria kusceri. The sequence goes on along the minus strand of CM051037.1, from coordinate 9,434,880 downwards.
TTACATTTAATCGGAGACCTAATATTTATTGAAATTACATTTTTGTAGAATATATATGTGAAAATATATGTCCTGACGCTAAAATTGTTTCGTTTATAAAATCCATTAACAACATCAAAAAAAATCGCAGGAAGAGTTACTTTTGTCGATCAATTTACCCTGTATATTCTGATTGGATTTTATGTCAGTACATAAATAGCGAATTTCGGATGTTTTAATAATTCAGATGTTTTAAGTATTTCATCGCCTTATTCGTGACGTAATTTGTTAACTACCGCTAAAAAATGGGGCAAATGAAATACCTGGACAGGAACAAAACGGCGTTAATCTTGTCAATATTGCTTTTAATGGACGAATGAAATACTTGGACAGGAAATAAACGGCGTTAATCTTGTCAATATTGCTTTTATAACAAGGTTTATTATTTAATGTACTTCAAACTCAAACAAGGTTATTAATATAGATAATATTGATTCATTGACTGGCACATTTTACATTAGCGAGCGTTCAAAACAAGAAATAAATAAACTGTGGGCACATGGTTAGTAGTGGACATTTCAGGAATATTATGTATTGGTGCACAGTAGTTAACAGACTATGTTAGAACAACGACCAAACAGCACCGAAACGATCAATGCAACGCATTGTTGACTTAAGTTGATTTATCGGCAACTAAGCCTTTGTTCCAGACTTATTGTATAATAAGACAAATGTTAATAATAACCTTCTAGCTTTGAACAAATTAAAGTCATAGAGAATCGTTATTGCAACTTTCGGAAACACAACTGAATTAAATAATATTAAGCATGAGCTATATTTATAGCTGTATTTGAATATAGAGCATACTCGTATATACTATTTAATTGGTCCTATTTGTTTACTGTATCGTGTTCCGCATGTATATGACTTACATAAATGATCTTTTGACGAGTTTCTATGCAGTGAATGCGTCTGCTGTTGCATTGCATTATCTGTCAGAGATCAACTGGTTGCACACTATGCACTACCTTTTACCCGAATTTATGATAATAATCCGGATTGCTAAGAATGAACTTTGATACACACCAGCAGACAAACATCAAATCACACCAAACATAAAACAACGTATCGACTACAGTTTTTGTATGTTTTTCTCAATCAGCTTGTTCGTCGTTTGTCTTCATTTTATTAGCGAAACGTGAACACTTTCCCAACATAAAATAGTTGACAATGGATGCATCAAACATCAATTCACATCTATGGTGACATCATGCAAATAACCATGAAAAGATTGCTTACTAATTAACAATTATTCTGATCAATGTTAAAATGCCGAGATTCTGGTATAATTGCATAACTAATTAATTTCCCTTGAGTATTTACCGCATTGGTTTATTTCAGACAGCCATTTTAGCAGAGAATTCAACCGAACAGACGCAGAGATTTGCAGTTGTGAGTGTATCCAATTCATGCCTTTAACCCATGATGATATGTATATCTTATTATATCTAACTAAAGTGTTGACGAAACACCAGTTCTCAGTAAAAAAATGAATACGCTTAAAATTAACTTAACAAATATAAAAGCAGTTATATGCAAACAATAGTAATGGTTTGAGACTGAAATAACTGCCAGACACAAACAACATGGATGAAACGGCACTCCTATGGAAAATAATGGGATAAAATATTAGAAACACAGCGCATTTAGCTATGGATTTCAAATTCGTATGTGTGTGCCGCATAAACCTAAATTTTATTTATAACAATGCGTCACCTTTTTAAATGTTGTTTTAAAATAAATTCTACTGACAACACGTTTTTCGTCCGATTCAGATCAGCAAAATTGATGAATTTTGACCGATATCTTGGATTGTGAATTCATGTATATATATATATATATATATATATATATAATGAACGTAAATCCAAATAAATCCAATAAATGAAAATAAGTTCAACTGAATGAAATAGTGCTTCTATGATAGAATTGTGAACTATAATTATATCAAACTATGTGGTTTGCGTATTAAATAAATGTATTCTTATGTGAAACTGATGAATATTTAAAGGCAATCCGATTTATTAATGTAGCAAACTAATTATTAATGGTTATAGTACTTGATTTTTAGGCGTGGTGTCGGAGGTTTTCCTATGGGTAACACGTATGGGTACACGTACACTCAGTTTGAAATATATTCATGTGCACAATACAAAGTATTATTTATTGGGTTTGGCAAACGTATGGCACCAATATAGTATCAACAAAATGGAATATAAGAACTGGAATACACTTCGCGAACACGACAATGCACTAAATATAGGGTGTTGTGACTTTCCGAAATGATACTCATTTATATTGATTGTTACGAACCAGACGTTTATTAAAAAACAATAACAATTACAGCAAAAGAACACAAATAAAAAAGTTTTTTTTTCAAATATATCCAATACACCAATCCAATAAATAATCCTGTTCCTAATCCTAGTGTGTTAAATATTGTCCATGGAATGCAATGTCTTTCAGAATGTCACCATGTGTAAGTATGAACACTTTGATCTTAAATCCAAAACAAGATATTTGCTATATCCAATAAAACATAGATACTGGCTAATAAGTGTAAGTACACACAGTCAACTCAACGACTTGACCACAGATATAAAAGAATACCCAGTCAATAAGTTGATCATACTTATATACCCTCAAGAAATTCTCAAGACGTTCCAAATTGTCTAGAATAGTCAAAGTCAAAGTCAAAAGTTTATTGGCAATCCGGCAAACTGCCTTTGGCCAAATACATATACACAAATGCAAAAAAGTATGGCCGAGACAGGGAATCATACAATATAACGTATTTAAAGATGAATACATATGAGATTCAAGAAACATTTGCATATAAACAAACAGTAACAGTACATATTACAATATAGTACGTTTTTGTTAGTAAACAAGCAATTATGAAGCAGCTAAACGATTATATTCTCACATCTAAGTTTGAAAGCTTCTACCAAAAATTTTGACATGTTTTTGAGTTTTATAACATTTGTGCTAGACATCATTGAAATGAATTTATTTATGTTAGGCCAGGATGGCCTGATATTATATTTTGTACGCAATTCGTTATATAATGGACAACACAGTAAAAAGTGATATTCTGATTCACATACATTTTGGTTACAAAGTTTACACTTGCGTTCTTGTCGGGTTACTCTATTATATCTGCCAACTTCTATTTCAAGACAATGAGAACTTAATCGAAATTTGCTCATATGAATTCTGGCCTTTTCAATGGGAATGCAATCAAGGTATTTTTCATATTCGAAGCTTTTTTTAAATTTTAAGTAGAATTCCATTTTGGGCTGTGATGCTAATTTATCATTCCACTCTTGTACAAATTGATCTTTTAGTCTTTGAGTTACCATGTATGCAATGTCACCTGTGATATCTGGTGTATTAAGCATAAAGCCAAAGCCTAGGTTGTCTAAAGTTGATTTCAAAGATTTGCACCATAATTTGTTGTTCGTACAATTGAAATTAGTTAATATATTGATCTGATCCATGAACACTTTGTATAATAATGAGTTATTGTTATTTACAATTTTCATCCAATAACGTAATGCCCTAAGTTTGCATATAACGGCTAAAGGGAATCTACCCAATTCACCGAGTACAGCATAGTTAGAAGTAGATTGTTTTACACAAAGAATATTTTTGCAGAATTTGTAATGTAATTTATCAATATCAGGGTTGTCATAAATGCCCCATACTTCAGAACCATATAGTATAATTGGTGTTACTAAAGAATCAAATAGAGCTAGTTTGGTTTTGATATCTAATTTGACACGGCAAAAAATAGATACAAGATGATGATATGCTCTTAGTGCTTGTTCATTTAATATTTTTACAGTGTTGGACATATTTCCAGTGTAGTGAAATTTTACACCCAAATACACAAAACTATCAACAATTACAATACGTTCATTATTTACTGACCATGAATAGTTGCACCTGCTTTTTCGTTTTTCAAATATGCATATTTTCGTTTTATTAACGTTTATTTTAAGACCCCATTTAGAAGAGTAAAGGTATATTGCATTAAGTTGGTTCTGAAGACTTACTGGGTTAGTAGTATATAAAACAATATCATCCGCAAATAATAGCATAAAAACAGAAAGCAAATGCAAATCATCATTTGTAAAAGTTTGAACATTAATACAATCTTTAATATCATTTATAAACAATATAAAAAGTAGAGGTGACAGGGGTTCCCCTTGTTTAACACCAAGAGAGACATTAAAGAAGTCGGAATATGACGAATCCTGAGTGTTTTTTATACATGATTTAACATTTGCATATATACTTTTTATCATTGTTATCATTTTGCAACTAAGACCAGATTCAATCAATTTTATCCATAAAGCTTCGTGGATAACTGTATCAAATGCCTTTTCATAATCAATGAAAACACAATATAACTTGTGTTTCTGCAATAGTACATGTTGTATAATGCTGTGTAAGATAAAAATACAATCGGTTGTACTTCGTTTGTCTCTAAAACCGAATTGAAGTGGATTAAGTACATTTTCTTCCTCACACCAGTTGTTAATTCTGTTTCGTAAACATAATGAATATATTTTTGAAATTACGTTAACAAGAGTGATTCCTCTATAATTGGAAGGATCCTTCTTATCGCCTTTTTTAAATATTGGTATTATAGCACCTTTACACCAAGAATCTGGATAAATACCACGATCAAAAATGTAATTAAATATTATAGTTAAATATGGTACGATAAAATCTTTCGAATCAATAAAGAAATCGGCTACATTGTTGAACAAGTCACAGCTTTTATTACGCTTCATGTTAGAAATCGTGTTTCTTATTTCGTCTTCAGTAAAAGCACAATCAAGCGTTTCAACGGAAGGCGACGAATTCAAGTCATTAGTGTCATTAGCAATAAATGTACTGCTATGTGCAGTATTCGATGATTGTCTAAAATGGTTTAAAAATTGATCCATGTTGATATCATTACTGTTTGAAATATTTTTATTTTTATATTTGTTTATATATCGCCAAACATGTTTTGGATTGTTTTTGCTTAACTTTGCTAATGTATGTTTTTCTTTATTGTAATATTCGCGTTTTGCTTCCCTTTTAACGCAGCAATATTTGTTTCTGGCATCTAAAAATCTAATCTTGTTTGCGGCACAGGGATAACGTTTAGAGATTCTCTTACATTCATAGAACTCTTTTTTGTTTTGTCTGCATGCCTCATTATACCACAAGGATTTCTTCACATATTTATTTTTACGTTTGGTATTGCCTGTATGTACAGTTTTACCGTTAAGCTGAAAAGAGATATCAAAAATAGTAGTCGATAAAGCATCGATACAGCTATCCAGATTGTCACGCTCCGATAACAAATTATTTATAATTTCATCAAAAATGTACCTTTTTTCTTCTAAAGTGTTATTTAACAAATCTATATTATTTTGTTTCCAATCTATCTTTTCAAGGATGTGGCCTTGTTTGTACGTTATACATTTATCACAAAGCAAAGTAAATTCAATCGGACAATGATCAGAAAATTCGTTCAAATCAAGTACCTTCATATTACTTATACACGTGTACATATTGTAATTTACTATCACATAGTCAACGGTGCTTGCACCTAAAGTATTTCTACAAAAATTATAACATGTGTAGAGTCCTGGTTCAAGACGCCCATTAGCAATAAACACACTATTTTCTTTACAAAGCGTAAGAAGTTTATTACCGAACGTATTCGTTTGCTGATCCGCCGATAATCGTTGCGGTATAATATCAACAGGAACATCGGGCACAGGCATATTAATGTAGCGGTCGAGATTTAAATTATCTATCACGTCCGACCTTTGACCTATTCGCGAGTTAAAATCTCCTGTTAAAATGACATCACCAAGTTGACTAAACATTTTTAAATCGATCGATATTTGATCAAAAAAATCAAAATCTTGTAGTATGGAATTTATGTTACTGTACACAGTGGACTCAGCTGGAGGTATATAGCAACAACAAATATACACATCATTTTCAAAACCGAAGAAAGATTTAAGTAGTTTACACCAAATTAACCCTTTTTCATTTATATCTAAAACTTCAATTTTACCCTGATAAACTGTTTTATAGTAAAATATTACACCTCCGCTATGTCTTTTCGCATTTCGGTTGGACTTCGGACGTGGGCATGAGAAACACTCGAAATTGTCGATATGGATATTTGTTGATTTTGCATTCCAAGTTTCTGTAAATATTAATATGTCAGGTTTATTAATGAAGTTTAAAAAATCGCTGTCCTCAAGTTTTGGAAACATGACCCTGCACATTCCAGGATAAAACAGTAAGCAGTTTCCGATCGTCTCCCTAATTGCCAGTCGGGAGTTCGTGGTTCTGGCGGCTTCCGGTGCTATTAAGACGCTGCCCTCCGTATTCGCGTCGGCCACGGGGGGGTAGTTCCGGTACTGGACCAGAAGGTGGACGGTCATGTGTGTATTTGACACGTTCGATGTACAGCGAGTCATAGGATAGACTCGCCTGTTTTCCATTCCGCTTAGCCTCAATTAAATATGGCAAAAGTTTCTTTCGGCGTTCTTGAATTTGCTTTGGAAACTGGTCGCTCACGCGGAAATTACCGTCTTTAAGCTTTTCTAAGTATAGTTATGTAGCATACAATTGAAATAAACAACACATAGCAATTTCAAGAACAATATAGAAAGATACACAGATAAAAACTACTTTGAGAAAATAAACACAAGTATAACAGTTCATTAATTTAATGACTATAATCACATGCGTAACATGATGCATGCAATATTCATTATATATGCATTTTCCAATGTGTAACTAAAAATCAAATTAATGACTTTGTCATTTAAAAGGCAAATACATACGCTTAATCCCAACGTGGATTTAATTGCATTGGTTTCAAGCGGCGATATCCTCGATAAAACCATGTTCGTGCGTTGTGTCTGGTCCGGTATTTCGTATTGCATACTGTGTTGCAAAGGCCACTGATCACTATGATGTAGGAACATTGACGTTACTCTTTTGCTGACGAAGATGTGATATTATATGTCTTTACATAATTTACATTTTAAGATACTGTAGTGTTGGGGAGACAAATGTTTACCTCAAACCCGCCCAGAATACATTTAGAGATATACGTTATGCTATAATTATTCCTGACGACTCATATGTAGGATGCAAACAGAATGCATTTATGAATTTGAACACCGTAAACAAGTTTTATTTTTGTATAAAATGAACGTTTGTACAATAGCGTTAAACACAATATGATATACAAATACCCGGCCTGTTAGACACTGATTGCATTAACTAAACAGCAAAACATTAGATTGCATCGAACTTATAGTATTTAGTAATCGCTAGAGTTAACGAACACAATTTTGAGGAAGACAAGGTCATGACAAACGCAATACAAATATACCATCCACACATTCGTTGTAATGCATATACACAACCGGTATAAAATTATTAAGTATATTACGTGTTGTGCACGGTTCCTGTAGGAATCAAACTCATGCATCGGACATCGAAAAACTCAGTGAAAACTAACAACATTTAACATGTATGCAAAAACATAAAATTTACTATTATCAATATAAACTAAGTTTATGCGAAATGCCTCGATTGGGAAAACAACAACATCATAAAACAACATCGAGCTGTTTGAAATACAGCTGACGTTTGTACAGGTTGATATAGGCATTGTTTTATTTATTTTAATTTACAGTTTATTTTGCACCATAGATTTATAAAAAAGAATTTACTACATAGATATATTGCTTTATAAAATGTTTATATTCTTACATACCAACGGTCATATACTTATAAACAGATCCGTAATCTCACAGATATCGTACGTTGCACAGTTCCAACACTCACTTCTCAAGTGACATGATTTAATCTATGGATTATCTGGGATATTTACCTTAACAATATTACCAAGCCTATTTATTCTTAGCTAAGTAGCGAACTGCAAGAAAAATATATAATTATTTTAGTATTTAATTATATTCTGCTGTACATGGTCCTTATACCAAAACCGGTGAGAGTGTACTGCTCATTTACAAGTCAATGTCGCGATCTAAATATGGAGCATAATTTACTGGAGTAATAATAACGTTGTACGCGTTGTTGTTTGCTCATTTGTAGGGTTAGTTGCATTTTAACAACGACTCAACGTTTGCCTTAAAATATGTTTCATTTGAACAATAACATATTAATTATGAATCACTTAATAAGGTGCTAAAAATGAACAACACGAAAGTATGCATACACATTCAAGCAAAGAGTGAAGTACATGTAATATAATACATGTAGTTATTAGTTAGTATTAACGTGTGTCAATTTTAGTCGTGTAACACTCTAAGCATATATCTACAGCCTTCCAATGACAGCGTATCAGATCGTTACATGTATATACATTCGCTTAACTACTCAACAATTAATGTAACTTAAATAACACAGAATCGTTTGATAGTCTGCACTTTGTCTAGTAATACGAATATGATAACGTTTCTTGTTCATGTTCATATTCTGGACACAACAACAAACTGCTATCGAGCTTATACACATACAACGTAAAGACACTTTAACTGAAATATGAATCTGTACGTGATACCAATGACAGCGCTACATCTTTCATTGTAACTTAACCGCTTCTTGCACACCATTTACTCCGTTGCAATATGCACTTTAATAATTATCAATTTGTAATACTAGAAATGTACTCGACTTACTTGTATCTAAAATACAAGCACACTTTCAAGTATGGTTACTTTTTTAACTTGCATTTATATTTAGTATTTACTGTACCAATTAATATATTTTGACTTTTACACATAAATATTAATATTAAATTATATTTATTATTTTTATTTAGTATACATTAAATGTCAGGCCATTTACTTTGACTGAATTCTATATGTACTTATTTTATTAATTCTTCTGTAAAATAAACCACCTTCCGTGTACACTTGCATGTCCCATTAACAAAATTGCAAATTCAAATAAAAAAAAACAACACCGTTTTAACAAAAAGTTGTATTGTTCTAATTTTCTACATGTGATCCACCTTTGTGTAACTCAATATGCTACAGTGATAATAACCAACTGGCGCAAGGGCCTATTCTTATTTTATTTATGCAATTAATTACACCCGTTTACAATATAACCGCGCTATTAGAGAACGCCAATCATATTTCAAGCAAGTTTTAAATGTCTCAGGTAAGGAGCAGCATGCGTGAATTCAGCGAATGACACTGGTAAGTAAACTAACATACATTTTTATTTAAAACTTTAGATAACCAGAATGCAATACAATAAGATTATGCTTTGAATTTCGGATTTAAAAAAAAAACACATTGCAAAGGTAACGGTTTTGTTTTACTTTTTGCGATTTTTAGGTTTAGTTAAAGGTATGCCTTTGTTGATTATTCAGAGACAGGATACGTAAATAGAACAACGTATTAACTATTACAAAAGTCTTTCAACTTGTTATAAATGTCTCTTTAAAGTCATGCAGGATTCAAATGTTGAGTTTGTCTGGTGTTGAACAAACCATTGCAAATAAAACATTTACCAACTTATTTTTACTCATTTAAATAAAGAAAAAGAAAACAAACTCCACATCACAACGCGTTTCGATTTTAACTAGTCTTCATCGTGTATAAATACAGAATGTAAACAAAATACATTAAAGACCCCATGTCGTCTCATTAGGTTACGTCATTTTTGGCGTAACACAAATATTTGTCCTGTTAATGGTTGCAGTAGTATTGTGGCTATGGTGTCCCTGTTGATCTTTCTGAGCTTATGAGCAAGCTCATCTAGTAGTATTTATTAGAGTCTGGCGTGTGCTAATGGGTTGTTCAAAATTGAGGTAGTTGTTTCTAATATATTAAATTTACTGGTAAGGTGAAAAAAACAACAACAACGCAACCTCGTTTCAATTACAAAATGTGTAAATAGGGCAGAATTTGGATATCGGCATTGACAAAAACAACCCAGGTCAATTACACAAAGAGTTTATGAACGCTATATGCATACGTTTATTACGCAATTTTGAGCTTTACTAATCAATATAATTACCAGTATTCCTGGTTCACTCTATATCAATGCTATTTAGTGTTGTTTTTAAATAAAATTAAAAAACCTGTCTGTGACTCGAACCCGCAACCTCTGGCTAAATAGAGCGCTCTCTGGGCTATCGTAATCCGGGTCGCTACAAATGTCTCTGATATAAGTGCATGTGCTTTTCGAACCTGAAAGCTTGTTATAATCAAACACAGCATATTTAAATTACGCTAACCTTTATGAAATCAAGCTTGAATTTTTATTTTGATACATTAGATACAGTTAGAGCGCATTATTTCAGAATACTTTGCTAAAGGAGCTAATTATTGTTATGCGCGTTTGTTGTCATACATGGAATGTTACTCTATAATAAACACGTGAATGTCCTATTTGGCAAGGCTTACATGTCCGCACGTTGCTGCACACTGTAGGACATATTGTTTGTTGGTGAAGAATGGTTAACCCGGAATTTAAATGCAAAGTTAAACAACTTTAAGAGGTGGCATCAAATTTCAGATAAGGTCGCTGTGGAAATAACACTGCAAGCTTGATGATCTCATATAATACATTAAAAGGGGCATTTAGACGGATTTTCGCACACATGTAAACTCATATTTATACAATATAATTTCTTGCATTCTTAAATATATTTGCGAATAACAACCCCAATTTGAGGCAATCGGTAAGAAAAAAAAAACTATAAACAAAGATAAAAAACAAAATATTACACGGTCCGAGTAAAATTTAAACTATTGCCTACACAATCAAATATTTCAATAAAAAGCCACTATTTGTTTAAAGAAAATAAAAACTTTTGATATTATGAAAAACCTTAACTACAGTCGGTTAAAATGCCAGTGAGATCAATTATAAACATGAACGAGTCGATACAGGTAAATAAGACGATTTATAAATGCATACGATTGCAGCGTGTTTATAAACTGAAACTCATGATTCCCCATATTTTCAGTAACTGGATTAATACCCTTATTATCAACAAAATTAACACCGAATATACATGATTATTTATCTATTTTTTTTCCAGGAAATAATCATTTAAACGACAGTCATTTTTTTCATTTTTTATTACACTGACAAATGTACTTGATTAGGCTAAAATACAGAGACATATCGCTTTATTAAACATTTTATATTCATAAGTATCAACGAGAACCCGAGAACCAATGCATAGTTCCGACGCTCACTTTGCGCGCGGTATGATTTAATGTATGGATTATTTGAGATATTACAATAAACAATATTATCAGTATAAAGTATTCTAAAGGAGCACACTCATAGAAGGAAGTTTAATTTAAGCGTCAACTGAATATAATTTACATGCAAAATGTACACAACTATGGGCAATTTCATGTTCATTGCAGGTCAATTTGGCAATCAAAATATGGTGCATAGTTAACGGGAGACAATTATAACGCTTTATTTTGTCTACACATTTCTTTCTTATTTTTAGGTAACTTGGAAGTTTTGTTTTACGTTGAATCAATGTTCGCCTTGCAAAAGTTTTGTATTTGAATGATAGCAGACAAGTTATAAATCTTTTATTTTAAATGCTAACTACGAAAGTATGTATACACCATCAAAATCCTCATGTGAAGTAATAAACAAGTTAATATGTCACAATGGTATATATTAAAAATATTTAATATACTTTCTAATAAATATGTATTAGATATGTTACCGATATTTTGCAACAAAACTTAATTCATTCCGTATACAGACGTACAAATAAATGCCTGATTCACAAATGTACAAACCCAAATCATAATTATCAAAACAGCAACCTTTAAGCAACTAGTCATATTGTGCTCAATTTCAAAATAATTATGATCCAAATCTTTGCGATACAACACATCACAGTGCTAACGCGAGGTCCAATTCTCTTTTATTTATGACAATATATACGATAGAATTGCGTTATTTAAGAAGCCAAACCCATTTCAATCAGGAAGTTTTGAATATTGTAGGTGAGAAGCAGCGTGCGTAAATTAAGTCCTTGCCACGGTTCAGTAACTTAAAAGTTACAATTCAGATAACCAGATTTTGACAGAGGATTTGGATTATATGATTGTGTTGTTAACGTCGGAATTTAAGAAAAAACAAATCAAAGGTAACGTTTTAGTTTACGATTTGCAATTCCCATTACTGATCATTAAACTACAAGGACGGTTAATAACACAATTAAAGCACGGTATGAGTCAAATACATTTACATTTTTTATGTTAATAACCAAAATATTGTAAACAAACATTTATAAACGTTTAATACAAATAGGTTTATACTCGTGCGTTTCCTATCTGTAAAATAAAGGAGGGACCACAACTCGTCTTAAAGGTCTATTAAATATAAACAAAGCGAAACTCCAGCTGCGACAGCAGGAGAGAACTCTTATTAGCAGCCCGAGATCTTTCATTTATGGCAAGTGACCAATTTGCCAAAATCGATACACAGGACATCACAAAAACACATAACAAACACAAAACACACATGAATAAAACCGGGGTCATCGCCTTGGAACGGTCAATGCAAAGCATTGGGGGTTTAAACCGGTTTATGTGCGCACGAACATGTTTCAACCTGTTTCGGAAATGATTTTTAATTTTGAGAATTTAAGTTGAGGTGAATTAGTTTTGATAGTCTTAGTTGATAGCTATGCATGTTCTGTATATGAAAGTCAATACTTTCTAAAGTCACGATCAAAACATTACCGTTGTATTATCACATTTTAAGAATTAACCATTTGTCAGTAAACGATGACTGCGCTTATAGTTTTTAAATATTGTTTTCTAATTTAAATACAACAGTTTAGTTCAGTTATTAATTAAGTTGTTTGCTTTCTTTCAAAATGCTTTGTACTTCTCAACTATTGTAATAAAATCTAAATAGTTTAAAATATCTACTCATAGTTAGGTAGATACATATCAACACCGTCACGACAAAGTTTAAAGATAAATCGAATGTCCTACAAAAACAGTATACAATCAGGAAATGAAATGTATCATAAAATCAAATAAAGGGTATTGTATGTACTTTAAATATGTTACGTGAAAGCATCAAAAACAATACAGTGGAGTAAAAGGCTGTTAGGTTTTATAAGGGCCAGAAAAGCGTGACTGAGTAATTCAACAACGTGTTTCCACATAAAACCTAGCATTACAACGTAAACGTTTTACAGTACCGGTATAACTGAATCCTGTACAACGCACACATAGCTTACATAATTGGACTTAATATTCAAGTTATATGCAAATGACTCTTTAGTTTGGAGAACCTAATCTTGTGTATACAATATAGACAAACACGTTAGCAATTTAATTGCGTTATTTGAGAACGCCACAACCATTTCAAACAGGAAGTTTGTAATATTGTAGATGAGGACTAGCGTGCGTGAATTCAGTGAGTTACACGGTTCAGTAACTTTTGTTGAAGTTTTATTTACAACTCTAGGCCCCGTGTTCACAAAGGATCAATTACAGGATCAGCATCAGTATTAGCTTATCTTGGTTTTTGTAGCTCAGCTGAGTGAAATATCAAACATATTTTATTTTTGGAATAACTTTTCTTTTTTATAAAAGTCACGTAATTATTTGTATTTCTTTCATTAAATTCTTCATATCAGACAGAAAATGTACTTTTTAAAAATATTATTTGACCAAAAATTAAAATTTATCATGATTTTAGTTAACATCATTTTTGAGCCTGATCCTAAAATATCTGGCTCAAGCTCATCTTGAAGCTGAAAATCAGGCTCAACTTGTTTGTGAACACTGGGCCAGACAATCAGAATTTGTCAAAAGATTAGGACTATGTATATGGTTATGTTTAGAACTTTTTTGAAAAAAAAATAAATACAAAGGTAAGATACGTATTAACTTCACTAGTTATACAAAGACAAGGAAAGTAGATAAGACAAAATGTTAAATACTGTTCTTCGTACTCTTATAAATCCTTCTGTAAGACAAGAAAAGAGTGTTATAAATGTATAGCTTTGTCAAACATGTGTTTACTCATCATATTATTATATGTGGAATAAAAGAGGGATTGCAACTCGAGTCATAAAACTTTAATATGTTTTGTTTGGAACTATACATGTATGTCGACTTTTGCGACTTTTTCATATTTGTTACATATCCAAACCACTTTTGCTTTTTATTTCTTAAAGCGTCTTCTGTCCTGTGTTTTTGTATATTTGCCTTCATACTTAATTAACAGAAAAAATGGTCGTACAGGATTGCTTCATGCTGTCTTCTGAAATTCTAATTTAAATCCAGAATGTAAGTTACCTCTAACAAGTGTAAGTATATAAACACAATTCATCTAAATTATTTCTTAACTGATAGTATGATTAGTGTTATTTCCTTTGCAAAGCCAGGTATAACAATGGAAACTATCATACACTTCTTCGCTTAAACTGCTAAATAATTAGGCCACGTTTGACATGCAAACATATAATTTATTATAGTTATTTTATATTTAACTTGTGGAATTTTATTCGAGGTAGGATAAGTTTGAATAGTATTTTCGTTTCAATACTTTGCTGTATATAACAGTAAACAAATTCTAAAGTCACGATCAAAATATTTACGTTTGAAGAAGCAACAAATGAGAAGTATGGGTGAGTTTCACTTTTTGTCCTTGAAGGTGGGCATATTAAAATCGACCCGTCCGTCCCTCCGTGCGTCCGAGCGTCAGTCTCTCCGTTGGTCCGTCCTGCCGAGGTTAAAGTTGTTTTTATCATATCAAATATCTTAAATGGTATTACAGGTATTTACTTGAAACTTGAAATACTTCTTTACCACCAATTTCTCCTCCAGGGAAAGCAACCCCCATAACTATGTTTTGTATTCTGACAGATTTATGCCTCTTTTTAACTTTGACATTTTGGTTAAAGTTTTTCATGAAGTCCACTATCTTTAACACTATCAAAGGTATTTACTTGAAACTTGATCTACTTCTTAACTATCAATGTGTCCACCATGGAAAGCAGCCCCATAACTATGTTTTTTATTTTGACAGCTGTTTGCCCCTTTTTTAACTTAGATATTTTGGTTAAAGTTTTTTATTAGGTCCAATATACTATCAAACTTGAAACTTTAAATACTTCTTTGCTATCAACGTCTTAACCAGGGAAAGCAACCAGCATAACTATTTTTTTGTGTTTTGACAGATTTATGCCTCTTTTTAACTTGCCTTTTTGGTCAATTTTTTTTCTGAAGTCAAATCTCTTGAATACTATTAAAGGTATTCAATTGAAAAATAAAACACTTCTTTGCTCTTAACGTCTCCACCTCGGGAAGCAAACCTCTTAACACTGTTTTTTTGACAGATTTATGCCCCTTTTTAACTTACACATTTTGGATTAAGTTTTTCATTAGTTTTCTAGAGCAGCCATTTTAACTGAATTAATCAAGTTTACATTATTCATTTTGATTTATTTTGGTGTCAAAGGTCGCACTAACTGGAAGTGCTTTCGGGGGCAAATGTCACCTGATATTGATAGCACTTGTTCTAAATGCTACTTCGCCACTTTAATAATTAAATATTATAACCGTTAAGTTACTACTCATAATTCAGTAAATACTACCAGATCCATTACTACAAAGTTATTATGTTCACTTACAGATACAATGCTCTTTAAAAATAGTATACAATTACTAAATGGAATGTAACATAATATTCAAATGCTGGCTATTGGTTGTAGCTGTAAAGCATTTAAATTAACTTACTCACTCATTTCGTGAGTACATTTACTATTACATCGTCTTAAAATACTGAGAAAAAGAACTAACAAAAAGACGTGCAAAGACATCATCATCATCAGCATCATCATCACATAATAATTATGATAATCACATCAACATCACCATCATTATCACCATCACGGTCACCATAATCATCACCATAATTATCATCACCATCATCATCATCATCATCATCACAATCATCAATCTTCATTCATATCAATACAAAACACAACACAAATAGCAATTTGTATTTGTATTTGACAGCAGTTTTGAACAAACAAAGAGAGAATAAATTAACGTTATAAATTTACAACCTTTTCTTAAATCGTCCACACTCGTCTCAACGCCTTTTAAAGTATTCAACTGAAAAAATAACAACTGGCCTACACATCAAACTAGCCAACTAGCTTTCCAAATGGCCAACTGGTCAACTGGCCTACACATGTCAACAGACAAACCAGCCAACTGGTTTCTCATTCTGGCCAACTGGCCTACGCATCAAACTAGCCAACTGGCTTTCCAAACGGCCAACTGGCCTACACATGTCAACTTACAGTACTAAAATTATACTAACACAATTATATAGAACATGTCGTGATTATCTCATATACACATACTCATGTATCAACCTTTGTGGCTAGCACAAACGTCCCCCATCCACTGCAACACTTTTAATGAGAAACAAAAGACAGAGCAATATATTAAAATCGCATAAAAATGCACATATTGATGCATTACGTTTTTTCAACGCAGCTGCAATATTTGTCAGATTTATCCATTACCACCAATCCAGAGAAGTGCGCATATTACTTCACGGGCACTCCATACATGAATCAGTGATAATGAGCGATTCAGGTAACTGCGAGCGGGATTCGCAACCCTTCTGGTCATTATATTTGTGTATTTTCTCTTTTGTTTTTCGTTTTTCGTTTTTCTTTTAATGCCAGGGGGAAGTATGAGGACCCATGGCTCTAGATCAGTGTTAAGGCGCCTTCATCACCTCCCGAACCCTCTAATTCTAGAGAAATCAGCAAATATGCAGCTGTTAACAAAGTGAAGACATTTGAGTATTACACTAAACCTATTACATGAAACGACAATGAGGTGTATTCCGATACGCATGATTTAAATAAAATATAATAATAAATAACATCCTGTATGCACTTAATAAAGCAACAATAAACATGAAAATATTATATATAGACTTCAACATACATACACCGATAGCTCTAAACATTAGAATGAAATATAAATTATTCAGAATTACAAAACTATAAAACGCATGTCACATATTGAGTCCTTAATAAAGCATCAATAATCAGTGAAATTTAATATAAGCAATTACACACACACCGATAGCTCCCAAAATTGGACTGTAATAGAGAATATTTAGAATAACAACACTATAACATACGCATATCACATCTTGAATGACAACTGTCAATAAATTGTATTCAAATTAAATCACCATTCACTAATGCTAGTCATCTTTGTTACTAACCTGTCATGCATGACTTAGCATCTGCTGATCATATTTCTATAATTACTCTTTTATCACACTTTGTGTACAGATGTAAATATTAGAAATAAAGAACTGACTTTACGTTTCAGGTTATTTTAAGTTTATTATTTTTATTAATATAACCATGAATAGTTTTATTAAAAAATTGTTTAAATTCATATAATTAATAATTATACCTACATCATTGAATGTTTATATTTTGTATGTCTAAAATGAGAATGTAATACCAGTCATCATCAATTATAATGTTTATATATAATTACATATTATTAATTTATATATAATTATTTGATCATTGGACATTTATTACACTAATTATACCGCTGTAAAGATTAGAAATAAAGAATTGACATTACGTTTCAGTGGTTAAATAATCCTCCGACAAAAGAACCTAATCTCCACAGAAAATAAATATAAGCAATCACAAACATATACCGATAGCTCCAAAAATTGGACTGACATATTAAATATTTAGAATTACAATACTATAACATACGCATACCACATCTTGAGTGACAACTGTTCATAAATTGTATTCAATCAAATCATTATTCACCAATACTAAATCATTTTTGTTACTAACCTGTCACGCATGACTTAGTATCTGCTGATCATATTTCTATCACGACACTTTTATCACACTTTGTTTACAGATGTGAAGATTAGACCAAAGAACTGACATTACGTTTCAGATTATTTTATGTTTATTAATAATAATAATAATAATAATAATAATAATAATAATAATAATAATAATATTATTATTATTAATGTAACTGAATTGTTTGATTAAAACATGTTTAAATTTATATATAATTGAAAATTAAACCTACATTATTAAATGTTAAAATTTTGTATTTCTTAAGATAACAATGTAATACCAGTGATCATCAATTATAATGTATAGAATTAATTGATCTATGTACTTTTATCATACGTATTCAACAGCTGTAAAGATTAGAAATAAAGAATTTACATTCGTTTCAGTGGTTAACTAACCATCGGAAAGAAGAACCTAATTACACACACACCAAAAAATACATATATGTGTCAACTAGACTACGTTGACAAAACCACTTTTGCCATTTCTGTATCCTACAAGACCTTGCATTACACGAGCAATTTCCCCCGCAGGCTAAGAATTTATATTCCTTTAGGTGTCACACAGGACCACGTGCTTACTACACGTACATTATTTCATTATGAACGGACATACTGTAACCATGATTATTTGTCTGTAACATACGACCTTGTATCTTAAACTCGACAATTCTGAATTATCGAATTTAAAACGGAGCAATAAAATATATATAACATAACCGCGGTCTATCTCAGTCACAAAATCAGAAAATATCGAATATCTCCTAACATAATTTTATTAAGTGTATATGCAAGATTACCAACCAAACGTTCAACTAATTACATGGACACAGATAGCTCCACAAACTGGACTGCAATATAAATTATTGAAAAATTACAACACTATAATTGCGCAAATCACACCTTGAGTGAAAAACTACGCCGTCTGCCGTTTATATATCCTACAAAACTTCGCTATACACGAGCTATTTTATCGTTTTAAAACGAAACAAGCTAAGAATTTATATTCCTTATGTATCACGCGGGACCACGTGCTTACTATATAATTTTATTATAAACTGACATACTGCAACCACGATTATTTTCAATTCTACTTAGATATAATTATTCAGTATAAATCAACAAGTCTTGCACAAATTAAAACTAACATGTTTGTAAACCCTTGTTTGTGATGAATAGATTTACATACATGTGGATAAGGTGCACCCTAAGATTGCATAGACATGTATCTGTAACATACAAACTTGTATGACAAACTCAACCATTCCGAAATGTCTAGTGTTAAACGAAGCTTAACAATAAAAAATATATAACATACCCACTGTCTATTTCAGTAATAACATCAGAGATAGGATCGAAATTCTCTAAACAGAAGTTGAGAAAGTGTATATGCAAGACTACCTTCTACAAACCAAACGTTCAAATACTAGTAATTATACTGCAACTCAGCTTTTAAAAAACACAAGCATAATGACTGAGACTAACTAAATAAACTACACTAAAAAACATATACTTATCTTCGTCGATATAATCAACACCAGCAAACGTTCTGTCCAACAAATGAAATTCCATCATGAGCTCCGCACTTGCAAATTACTGCCTCATTCTTTATCCACTTTCTTGCTGCCAAATACAGACCTCGAATGACGATAAATTTGCTGTACACGGCTCATATACCCTTGCACGAGAATTCCGTGCATAACCAGCCAAACATTGCTGTAAACACTCTAAAAACAACTAAATACCGTACAATACCGTATATTTCGAAACGAGAATAATTTCCTGTTTAATAAAATACGAGACAGTGGAAAGAACATGCTGTTAAACAAAGTCAAATTCTATCAGAGCCAGATTAGCGTGAATGAGTAATTCTACAACGTTTACCATACATAACCATGCATTACACCGTTCACGTACACCAATACTCGTATACCTGAAACCTAAACCTCGCACAAAATAGTTTATACAATTAGAGTTTAAACCTACCGGTAGAATCTGTTTTTACAATTTGTGATTTCTCCCAAAAATAATGGTTGCCATACTTGGTATTGTTCGCTGTAATCGATTTTGCTATAAAAACCGTCTGATTTTCGGTTTGCACAGGGATCGGTTTATTAAGGTTTCTTGATATGTAGAATAAACAATAATGAATCGAGACCAAACAATCCGTTCGGTTAAGACAGGGATGTTTTGTCAGAGGTTTCGGTTTAGACAGTTTCTACGCTATGTCGGTTATCTCGATGTACAAATAGTTCCAAAATGCCTGCATTTCCTTATTTTTGCTCTAATTGGAGAAAATATATATTTAAAAATCAAGCACGTGACATTTGGAAAGCGAGAACCTAGGGGAGTGAAATAAAATTTATTTTCTAAGAGTTGTTATTAGGTGTGTATAGTATTTATGGCAATGATATGAACCTAGACGTCAATTCTTTGGAACATCTTTGTTCGAAATTTAAAACGTTAGTCAATAATATCACTTTATAAATTTTTACGAGCAAACTCTTTCAATGGTTCAACAGTACTATAAAAAACTGCTTTGGTGTAAATGTCCTTTGTTCAGATGTTGTTTTTGATGTTTCTTCGCCTTTAAAGTCCCATAACTTGTTTTCTACACGAATCTCATATCTGATATTATAATGGCCTGTTTCCTTTACCTTTGTTAATTTATTTACTTCCTGTGCACAGCTCAAAGCTTTAGAAGTTTCAAACTCTCTATTAAACACTATGCTCATGCTTGATTAATGGTATAAACCGATATACCGAGGGTCAATAAGCTGATCTAATAATAGTTGACACTATGCTGTAGGGATAATTATCACGTAAACCTCTGTAAGAAGCAACATAAACAAATTGTTTCATAACTTAGTAAAGCTAACGTTCTTTATGTTTATTGTACACTTTTACTAAATATGCTTCATATTGTTTTATATTGTTTTCTTATTATAGAGTTTATACATTGTATTGCACATAAGTTGAATATTAATTTTAAAAAATGTCTCAGACACACATGTGTATCAGTAAGTTGGAGATTTTAAGTCTTAATAGTGAAAGTGTGTTATTAAATTTCGTATTTTGGTAATTATAGTGTTATTTAATAAAAAGTGATATTAACAAACTGATTACGTTTTATTAGTACACACACGTCATTAAATATATAGCATTTGGTGGATAAGTAAACGTAAACATATTTCTAAATACTGTATACAATAACTTGGATTGTTTATTCAAGCCGCAACATTGATCAGGCATGAATTTGATGCTAAGAAGATAATAATAAAGTGTTTAAAAAATATCGGGCATTACAAATATTTCATTATGAATCTATGCAAATATTTTGTCAATATACATGCTATTTTGTATATATTCAATCTATATAGTGTATATTTTAAAAAGATTGTGTACGCATTTGTTTGTGAACCTGTCTTTTTGTATCAATATTTACAAAATTCGATATATTTATTTCGTTTTTTAAACACAGATATGTTTCTCGTAACATATCCAATGAAATACTATAATATCCAGAAGCCAGAGTTGGAAACGGCGCACCCATAATTATATCTTCCGCAGAGTGCTTACATTGTTCGTACTTTAAATTATATTTTACCATCTTCTGTGATATGAAAAAGTAGGCTTTGTTTTCTTTGCATGTAAATAATTTAAAGAAACAGTATTATCTCACTAAACTGAGTTTGTGTTGCTTCGCAAACTGATTTTTGGTCTCAATTAGAGTCATTTTCTCTGGACATCTGGCCCAGTGACTGTGTTCATTGAATTGTCAGTTTGGTTTTGAAGTTCTAGTAACTTGCACTTTGAATTCATTAAAAAAGCAACAACAACAGCAAAACAATCGTCAGTTTGGCCACGATAACTTTTTTATTTAGAGATGCAGGCTATGTATGTAATCAAAGCGCTCAAAGCGATGAAAGACTGTTGCCGCGATAAAGGTAGAAAAAATGTCAAATACTGTGAGGGATTTCTTTCAAAAAGTTAAAACTTGTCAATTATCGTATCTGATGTGTGTTTCCAGTTTAGTATATGGGTAAATCGTATTGACATCAACGACATTGCAGGAAGATTTTCTGTTTTTGTTTTTTTAAACCAAAAACACAAATAACGAATATAAGAAAGATCATTCAAATATACAGGAGGACCAAAATGGCCCTTGGCCGCTCACCTGCGTTTCATAAATCATACTGGCTTTTAAAAGTTTAATTGCATGTCATAAGATGTTTGAAGTAAAGTTAAAAACATTTGTCATCAATGAACCATTGACATAATATTTCGATGGTCAGCCAAGGAACCTTTATGTGAACTTATTCTTAAACTTAATTAATTAAGAAGCCATATAAGGACTAAATGTGTCAGAGACACGTATACCCAACGACGCGTGTTTGGACACAGACGAAGGGCGTGTCGCTAACACTAGTGTTTGCCTTTACAACTTAATTTTCATATATATTCTTTTATATGGTCAGGACGAAGGCAAAGGGCCATAATTCTGCCACAATTGGATGCAACCAAAGTTACTTCCTTTAAGATCACCTACACGTTACGGTTTTGCAACTTTGAAATTTTGAGCGAAATCTGCAAGGTAGTTAAAGACGAGTTGAGTGCACACAATTTCTGGAAGTATATATTATATATAAGTAGTTGTTCAGCTGTGAACGTTTGAGCTTAATCCACCCAGACGTTAAAGCGCAGCTGAGTCCACAAAAATTTCATGAAGTATATATAGTGGGAAAAGTGTCAAAGGGCCACAATTCTGCCGAAATCGGTCGCAGCCAAATTCCCTCCTTTACAATCACCAACACCTAAAGGTTGTTCAGCTGTGAAAGTTTGAGCGAAATCCGCCCAGCCGTTAAAGAGAAATTGATTGCACAATTTTCCATTAAGTATATATAGTGGAAAAGTGTCAAAGGACAATAATTCTGCCATATTCGCCCAGCCGTTCAAGAGGAGTTGATGTACGTACGGACAAGTGCAATACTAAATGCCTTCTACTGTGTTGGGGCATAAATCTGTTCAGTCGCCCGGCAGCCATGTCTTTTAACGAAACAAAATTATTAATAGAAATCTAGTAGATGGTCAGCCAAAGAATATTTCTGCGCAAGTAACAACAAAATGTAATTACATGTACTTCAGACAACATAGCTGCTCTGTAGCAACCGTCACTGTTTCCCTTTTACTGTGGAGATCACCAAGCTGCCGACAGGGTCAGTCAGACTGACCCTGTCGGTAGTATTGTGATCTCCATAGTATCACCTACTGCCACCATATGGAGAGTTCTCTTTCAAACAGGGCCTTAATAGCATATGTAGAAAATAATGAGAGTAACACAGTCGGCAATCATAACCAGACGTAATTGTAAGATATGTAGAACGTAACCGCCAAGTTATTTAGGAGAAGTATATTAAAGGAACACACAATTTTAAAGCTTTTAAAGATGTTTAAACAGCTGGACAAATGATACATCAAATAATCGGGAGCTTGCTAGATAAATGTCTAGATGACTTGTTGACCAGAATAAATTGTTTTTGTCCGTTACACATGCTATTTCGTTTCTTATCTCAAGGTCCATGCTCGTAATGTAGTATGTGGTTAAATGGTAAATTTTATTTTTTGAATTTCACATAGCTTATCTTTGTTGACTAAAACATGAATTGATGAATTGATGTTAATTATCATTTTGAAGTGTAGCAACAACTTGTGTGCATATGAGCAATTATTGTTTTCAAGTTTACATTCTAGAGAAACAGATGATGTTAAATGTTATTACCATGGTTTGCAAATAACACGAACTAGATGCCTGTTGACAACATGTCAATCCCGTTATCAAGATATCAGCGTTCTTTAAATTATGTTACAACCACATTCTCTTATAAACAAATTTTCTCGTTTCACCTTTAAGTGTGACCTTGAAATTTGAGCTAGGGACACAGGTCTTGCGTACGACACGCCGTCTCCGCATGTTGAACATTAGTGGTAAGTTATTCGAAAAATTATTTGATGAATGATAAATGAACAGTCCGGACAAGCTGTAGTGTGCCCATATATGACCTATGAAGTCTTAGTGTGACCTTAACCGTTGAGTAAGGGACACAGATTTTGCGTGCGACACATCGTCTCCATATGGTGAACATTAATGTTTAAAATTTTAAAATTCCTTAACTAATGATGAATCAACAGTCGGAACAAGCTGTATTATGTCCATATTTGAAATTTGACCTCCAAGTGTGACATTGGCCTTTGAGCTTGGAGCACAAGTCTTGCGTGCGACATGTGATCTCTACATGGTGAAATTGTGTGCCAAGTTAGTTTAAAATCCCTAATGAATGATGAATTAATAGTCCGGAAAATATGTTATATGCCGACATTTGACATTTGACCTCTAAGTGTGACGATGACCCTTAAGCATTGTTTGACCCTTAGGCACAGGTTTCCATGTAAACAAATGTCGCAAGTTATTAAAAAAATTCCTGATGAATGATGAACTAACAGTCCGGAAAAGCTGTAATATGCCCATATTTGACCTTTTACCTCTAAGTGTGACATTGACCTTTTTAGTTAGAGACACAGGTCTTGCGCGTGACACGCTGTCTCCACATGGTGAATATTTGTGGCACGTTATTTAAAATTGCCTGAGGAATAAATGATGAAGTTACAGTAAGAACAAGAAAGGACGGACGCACACACGCACGCACAACAGTGTGTGCCAATAGTCAACGAAAATCACAAAGCATATTTAAATATTGTCTTTTACTAAGTTTTACGCCACATATTTTGTTTAAAGGTTGATATTTATTTTTATTATATAGCTGATCAATACATTAATTTTGCTTTACAATGCACCTCTTGCCACTTTCGTTAATAAATGAAACATATAGCAACAGTAGACTTATTATCAATTGAGTCGTTAATCAATATTTCCAACAGTGAATAATGCATTCAAGGTTGAGATATTGACTATTGTTTTGTGTAATGTCAAAGTGGATTGGGAACGCAACTGCACGATTCAGAGATGCAGCTTGTTGTGTTTGTGATGTGGGCTTGCATCGTGTCTTGAGCAGCATAATATTCGCAGGACAACGACGGGTAGCACGAAGCTTCTGTATCATGTGCTTCCTGGCAGAGTCTGGGATTGATCTGCGATTGGTGAGTGTCCTGGTAATACCAGCTTGAGACTTGAGTGGACAAATAACCCTGGCCTTGCTTATTCAATAAAAAATGTTGAGCCATATATCTTAATATTTATAGAATAAGATATAATAAATGCATTTATACACATACACAGTTTTGGTCATGTTATTGAGGGCTATTTTCAAAAGGTTACTTAATTTCTTTAATATATTCAGGTTGACAGCCAGATAAAGCGAAGCATTGACATGTGGAGGTTGTTGCAACATTAAAATATTGATGCGACACATCAGACACTTTCTAGGTTATCTTGTCTATGAGTTCCAAACTGTATTTAACTAGTTTTTTTTACTATATATGGAATAATTCCTAGTTGATCATCATATATTTTTTCAATTTCATGTTCTTCTAATGGTTGTGCATCATTCCCCGAATGTTTGTCCTAATTCATTTTCACGTTTTATGCTGGACTAATTTAAAACACACTGACTTTTCTGCATGTTCTTTCACTAAAACCTATTGATTTCTATTGTTTGTGGTCATGTTTTTCTTTAACATATAAATTTCATTTTAAAGTAAATTTATTTGTTGTGAATCAAATTGTATTAATAAGTATTTGTTTGAATTTCTAATCAAAAGTAAGCGTTCGTTTTTTTTTTAATTGACCAGAATTGCTTAACCCATGTTTTTACGCTTTCATTTCATTTCAAATAAAATGATTGTTGCTTTCTGGCTACATTCTAGTATTTTTTAGATTTCTTATGATTAGAACTTTAACATTCAGTTTTCTATTTATTTAACTGTTCTTAAAAGCATTTTTCTAAACATTGCATTTGTACTAGTGACACAAAATACAGGATTTTTTAGCTTATTTCTTTTTTAATACATACGCTTACACTGTAACTTAGATTAATGTTTTTCTAAACCAATGTAATAGTGTGATTAATAATACGCTTCTTCGCAGTTCCTTTTCAATTGTTGATACGATATATGATCTGAGTTATTTGGTTTCATATTGTTCGTCATTTGTTCTGTAAAGATAAAATAAACAGGCACACACATTTCATCTAATTCCTTCATGAATTTCAATTGTTGTCATTGTGTTGTTTTTTCAGCTTTAACAAATATTAGCATTTTAAGATTGTATTGACATGTTTTCTATGTTGTGCATTGCATGTTTTTGCATAATGCTTAATTGTCGTAATAATCAGGGGGGGGGGGGGGAGGGGGGAACGGAGGGCATATACTGGACTTTAGACTGAAAGCGATTCCCGACAGGCGGAATTTGACATTCCGAATTGTTCCGGGTCCCGGGGTAATATACAATGGTAATATATGCCCCCGGGAAACTTTATAGACATATATCATCTACCACTGAGGGGATTTAGACGAATATGCTTGGCTCTAGGGTCGGGAATTAGACCCCAAAACATCAAATGTGTCGAATTCCCATGGGTAAGCGCTGGGGGGAAATATTGATAGGTGCATTATGTCTTGTTAACTGAATAATTTTAAAATGTTTTGTTCCAGTAAAATATATTTTTGTGAATTTAAATGTTATCATTGTATATATCTACCCTTTGTTTACATTTGAACAACGTAAGCGACATTCCACGCCCATAAAAAGTAGTTCCGAGAAGTGGGCGGGACTAAAGGATGCTTGCAAATGACACAGTAGTATGATATTCGTTAATGTAGGCAGAGCTAAAATATGTTATCAGTCAGTGACGTGATGTAACATAAAGTGGGCGGAGTAAATTTGTGTCATCGGCAGTGGTTTAATAAAGCTTTAAAACATTGATTCATCGTCTTCGATGTTAAGGTGCAGTAGTGGCATAATAAATAGAATGTTCTAGGTTTAGTGTTGTGTTGAGTAAAGAAACGTTTTTTAGCGAGGCTTAGTAACCCTAAACCACGAGCTTTGGCATATGGTTCATGTTTTCGTGCCGAGCAAACAAACTTATCTGTAATCAACACTTAACTGGTATTCTATTAATCCCATCATTTTCTGTCTTTATTTTGAAAACAAACGAAAACAAATCACGTGTAATGGTAGTTTATTCCATAGTTTTGGTCCAACTGTTTTAAAGCTTCTGTCACTGAACATTTCGCGTTTGTTGAAAGGTACGGTATAGCAACCTGCACTAAAGCTAAATGATCTTATTCTGAGTTTTGGTTCTTGTTCCGACAACAGTTCTGTTATCTAAGCAGGGGCATGACCAATTGAACAATTTTACATGACTGTGGGCATTATAAACTCAGATCTAGCAAAAATCGGAAGCTATTGCAATTGAAAAAGAGCTTGTTTTGAGCTTTCAAACATTTTGCGTCTTAAAATCAGTTTAGGACACATATTTTGTATGTTTCTTGCAGTTCGCATTTTGCAATTCCATATAAATAACATTGCAGTAATCAAGATGTGAGATTACTAGAGATTACTAGAGGCAATGCAGGTATTTCTGTAGCGTCTTTTCTTAAATATTTTCTTATGGTTTTGACCCTGAAATAATTCAGCGTAACTGTTTGAAATTGTCTTTTAACATGATCTTTAAAGTTAAGATTTTCGTCAAGAAAAGCACCTAAATATCGCATACCTTTTGTAGACTTAGTCTTATGACCGGAAATGTCAATTGCTGCTAGAGCACATTTATCAAGCTGGTGCCTGAAACCAAAGAGAATAAATACCGTATTGGGAGTATTCATTTTAAATGAATTCTGTTTCATCCATTCGTTTATTGTTACTGCTACATGATTCCAGTGCATGGATTCTTCAAATGGTTTAATACTGGAGGACACATACTACACAAAACTATATTCATGAGATAGAATTGTCACAATTCAAATAACATACACAAGTTTAATAATAAATAACAACTAATTTCCATTATTTAGGGGTGGCAAAATAAACAGGGGCGGCTAAATAGATAGGGAAATGATATTACATTCAAATTTATAAATGGTAAACAGT
Source organism: Congeria kusceri (assembly GCA_027627225.1). Lineage (NCBI taxonomy): Eukaryota > Metazoa > Mollusca > Bivalvia > Myida > Dreissenidae > Congeria > Congeria kusceri. The sequence goes on along the minus strand of CM051037.1, from coordinate 9,406,775 downwards.
AATTCAGTACTTTATCATGAGACTTAAAGTAACAAATCAGTAATGAGTTCCGACCAACATAACCAAAAAATATTCATATTTTTAAGTGAATGAAAGTTTGAATTGCGTGTAATTTTCATTAACAAATATAATCAAATACAGTAAAGCTCAAGCGAAACACTTATCTGCTTTTACACGCCGCTTGGGAGTCAGAATTAGCGTATTTCGGCGTATCTGAGCGGAGTTACGCGGAGTGATTGCCGATGCCCGCCCTGAAATCACGCGGAGGCAATGAAAGCTTATGCAAAGTGCTGCGGAATTGTTACTGTTACACTTTTTGCGCAATACTTATGTCTACACAGTCTAGTCTCGCCACTGTCAAATACCCAGCGAATCGCCAAATATATTTGGTTATACGAGTGCTGTTTACATTTTCAGATAATGTAAACAATACATAAATATTGTTGCACAATATTGTACGACACGAAATAGTACGGTTTGTTTTCTTAACACACTTCAAATTAGACTTTTAAAAGTAGTATTAATTCAAATAACATCTGCGATTTGCCATTGAAAGCAAAACATTGAATAGAAAACGCGCTAAGCACGATACAAATATGAAGAGCGTCACCTACAGAAGCAAATAATACTCTTATCTGTCTCAGGATCGATTCACTCATGAAGACCGAATACACAGCTGCAGGCATTTTGTTTTACTTTGCAACATTGAATAGTATTTATATTGTTTAAAACGAGCATTTCATACATACATTTGCATGTTTAACTGTTTAATGTTATGTGAATTATTGTATAAAATTCAAAATAATACGAATGCATTTATTTTATTTTAGAGCAAACACCTAAGATGCAAACCGGGGTATTCGTTGCGTTTCTGTCTCTTTATGCACAAGGTATTGTGTTTATTGTAAATAACAGTTAACCTGTTTAATATATCGCCGACCTTGGCTTGAAAAATAGAAATGTCATTATATCATTATTAAAATTGAAATAACACCTCTATTTTGTTTCAAAAGTGACCTCCCAAAGCCAATGTGAGCCTGGTTACACAAACATTGGAACTAATTGCACAAGATGTTTCAATGAGGGATGCCAATGCAATTCGAATACACACAACTGTCCTGACTGTTTAAGTGGATTTTACAAAGATGCAGTTTTGTGTCGTTTGTGTCCGATGAACTGTTTCAATTGTACAAACGTAAATTCATGCCAAAGTTGTAAGCAGGGATACACAGGTAGTACCTGTGAATATGCGATCAATTGTTCATCAAATAACTGCATATGCACAACTCAGTACAAGTGCGATGGCTGCAAGGAAAGATACTATAATGCAAATACAAACTGCAAAGATCAGTGCCATTCAAACTGCGTTACATGTACAGATGGTACAACCTGTTCTGCATGCGATCCGGGAAGGTATGGAACTTTATGTGAATTAATGTGCTCTCAAGGTTGTAATGGTAGCTCATGTCATAAAATAGATGGAAGCTGTACCTGTGTAGCAAACTTTACTGGAACCAAATGTGAACAGTGCGCGTCTGGACGATACGGTGCATCATGTGAATTGAGCTGCTCTGTAGGATGTTTAGGTGGATCTTGTAATAAAACCAATGGGATGTGTAACTGTGTAGCAAAATTTACTGGACCCAAATGTGACCAGTGCGCGCCTGGAAGGTATGATACGTCATGTGAATTGAGCTGCTCTGTAGGATGTATTAATGGCTCATGTAATAAAATGGATGGGGCGTGTGACTGTGTAGCAAACTTTACTGGACCCAAATGTGACCAGTGCGCGCCTGGAAGGTATGGTACGTCATGTGAATTGAGCTGCGCTGTAGGGTGTGTTGGTGGCTCCTGTAATAAAACCAATGGGATGTGTAACTGTGTAGCAAACTTTACTGGACCCAAATGTGACCAGTGCGCGCCTGGAAGGTATGGTACGTCATGTGAATTGAGCTGCTCTATAGGATGTGTTGGTGGCTCATGTAATACAATGGATGGGGCGTGTGACTGTGTTGCAAACTTTTCTGGGAATAAATGCGACCAGTGCGTACCTGGAAGGTATGGTATTTCTTGCGACTTGCTATGCTCCGTAGGATGCAGTGCGTCTCTATGTAACAAAACGGATGGATCCTGTACATGTTTGGCAAATTTTACGCAGGTCAATTGTGATCACTGTGTTTTAGGAATGTTTGGTGATCAGTGCAATAAAACATGCTCACACGGGTGCGTTGGCAGAGTGTGTAATAGAACAGATGGACATTGTTCATGTTTGACAGAGTTTGTAGGAGATACGTGCGATCGCTGTAATCGAGGAAGATATGGTACTTTCTGTGACACAAAATGCTCGGTAGGCTGCAGTGCTGGTGAGTGTAATACAATGGATGGAACTTGCGCATGCTTGGCAAATTTTTCTGGGAAAACGTGTGACCATTGTGATGATCAAAAATATGGGGAAAATTGTTCTTTACAATGTTCTCCAAACTGTGGAACCGCTACGTGTAACCAAACCGATGGCAGTTGTTTTCAGGAAGGTAAATATTAATAGTTCACATTAAGACAACATTCCATTACTAGCAGTTTCATTTAACAGGACAAATGCAGAGAGTGGTCAATTGACATATTCCAAATAATTTGTGACAAATTCCTAAAAAGTACAATATAAATGAGGAAATGCAAAACACAAAGAAAAAAGAAAACATTCGTGAATCAGAAATAAACTGGAAACAATATATTGTTTTTGAATATACATTTACAAAGAGCTTGTAACGCTTTTCGTGGATAATTTTGAACACGTGATTTATATCGTTTAGATTACGTAAAAAACACATTTGCTTTTTTCATATTGTATTGATAATGATATGTAAATCCTTTACACTATCTACCTTAACTTTGCATCAAAGAGCATAAAGTACATATTTTTTAAAGTACGGAAATCTGTAAATTAGTCCCTTTATTGTGAAATTTGTTTCAGTGAAACGTCAGTATTTTTTAACATAAAGCAAGGTGTCAATGTATTGAATTGTCATTCATCAGATTATTATAATTGAACTACTGTGTGACCCAACATAAAATACGTTTTAATTATTATTAAAATAACAACATATCTAATGAACCTTAAATTGCGCTTGCTTGCTATTAAAATGTGTTTTATTACAAATATTGGTGTATATTTTTCATATAGTCTCTTAAATGAATTGTTAAGAAAACGTAGATTGTCTTTATTTTACCCTTTCTTGTAGATAAAACCGTTCTCACAACATCAGATCCTAATAAAGATAATATCGCACAGGGTTCACTGCCTATAGCAGCAATAGGTGGAGGGGCGGGTGGCGGCGTCGCTGTAATTGTCGTTGCCATAGTGATAGTTGTATACTGTCTACGAAGGTGAGACTTGTTACTTTATACTCTTTTGACAAATTGTTTACATTAAAAAATGAACTAGGTTGGGTGGGCACTGCCTTACAGATAGAAAGGTTTAATACAACAATCTAGTTACTGTGAATATCTTTAATTGTATTTACTTTTATATTCGTTACCACCAGAAGTGAACATTGACTTAAAGGTGCTTGTAGTAATAATGTGCTTAAACTTTTTGTCATTTCGAAGCGTCCGAATAACACGTTTCACTTCAAATGATTTGTTTATAAGTATTAAGCACGCATGCATTCATCACGTGTTTGTTTAAACTGCATTTTCAAGACAAGACAGACAAAAAGAATCAACAGCAAATGCCTTGGAAACCGTTGGTGATGAAACGAACAACGTACCTGTGTACGCTACCATCCAGCGAAATAGTAAGTGCATGAATATGGCCATTAATTTTACATTACAGTATGGTATGTCCTAATAATTTGCTAAACTTGCGGTTAAAGCCATTAAGCAGTTATCTAGATTAAACTTTCTAGATATTATTATGCGATTAAATATAACTCTCTAACTGAAAATGGTGTATACAATTTACAAAAAGGCACGCTTTCTAAAACTGAATTGAATTATGTTGTGCTTCAATTGAAGGTGTATCAAATGCATCAAATGGAAACTCCGTTACAGTAGCTATTAACCCCGCCATTGTTAATGGTAACACTACCTCTACGCATGACCTTCAAACAGTGCCAACGGATAAAAGAGGTGTTGGTTCGAAACCCGACACTGGTATACCGATTAACGAGGACAATCTCGAAATTGGTGTGTATATCTCGTTATTTAGTGTTACGTTTAGTTCGTGATTAGTATCTTACAACTGCGTACTTTAGTTCTTCGTTTTGTAAAATTGCACTATACTGTAAATTGTAAAACAATGATTAGGTATGATGTACCAATGGAGTTACAGATCCAATGTGTATCATTTACATGTTAAATGACGTCATTAATTACGGTAATTGGTGACTTGCCTGCAATTAAAAACTGTTTAGTTTAATAAGAATGACTATGCTGCTGATGTTGTTGGTGTTTCATAACTTTTGTTGGAAGTATTTTCTCCTCGGCGCATAATAAAGTGTGTTCAAACAAGAGTGCAGATTGCCAGGAAGTAGCATTTATGGTAATAAAACATACGCATTGTTAAGAAAAACTACACGAAAAAACATGTATTTAACATTAAGCTCTTACATCCTTAATACAAATATGCATTCACAAATAAGAATGTTGATCTATGAACATGATCCATACTGTATCATGCTATAGAGAAACACAAACCGGTTCATTATTTTGTCAACCGTCAACAAATGCGTTAGCTTAGCCTAATCCACAGGCGGCTGTTAATTACTGTATTAAATTTCAAGATGATGACGATGCCGAGGCCAGGCTCCGAGCTATCAGGTTTGAGGAACACGGAGGGGTGTACTACAATTGTGCCAGTGAAATACAAAAGGGGAAGATTCGAGTGAGCGACCTACAACGGTTTGTAGCTGACAAGGACATGGCCTACTTTGAAGAAGAATTTGAGGTACAAGTGGTGATTTAAGTCAACATCGCTTCTTTACCCAATAGTTGACAGTTTGTTATAATTTTATGATTTATAATATAGTGGTTTGAAATTATACATATTTAGTTTTATAATAAATTCAGTTTACTTTACTTAATTACTCATGATCATTTAATGAGATTGATTCTAGATGTTATCATCAGAAACGAAATTTAAATGACAATGGTAAATGGACATGTGTAGTTTATTTTCAGAAACTGCCGTACGGTTTGATTAAGAAGTATGAACAATCTCAACGTCTAGTGAACATGCCAATGAACAGATACAAGGGAATATACCCATGTACGTGATTATTAGCATGAAATAGTATTATTCGTTGACCTTAATGTAAACGTTAAATGATGACAAATGTTGATTATATGCACTAATGTTTGATTGCAGATGATAACAGCAGAGTGAAAGTTCTTGGAGAACGAACTGACTATATCAACGCAAGTTTCATTGATGTAAGTGATACAAACGAATTCTTTTCCCAGTGCTTGGCTGCAAGTTTAATTATACCAATCTGTTACGAGGGTATATTGGGTATATTGTATAATTGATGTATGCATGTAAATTTAACATTGATTCATTTAGTAAATACATATTCTTTTAAAAACTCACTGGGCATACTTTCTTATATATACACTTAATTTTCACTTTACAAATATCAAGACAATGTACACAGTGCTATAGTTATCCACTAAGTAGTTTTGCAGTTATATGATAGTAATATAAAAGTAATTTTAATTATTTATACCCATAAAATGTTTGCATTTGCAGGGCTATAAAAGAAGAAATGCGTTCATAGCGACATTAGGTAATGCGCAAAGCAGTTTATCAGTTTTAATGTCGTGAATTAGTTATAAAACTAAATGTGTAATTAAGGTAAAAATTATTTAACAATTATATCTAAGAACATTAGCATATAGAGTATACAGGATTTAATTGGTATGTAGCCATGCATCGTATTTTAGAGAGGTAAATTACCTTGACCGAAGGTGCACAACTAAAATAGTTTGAAGAACTAAATCGTAACGATGAAACAATCAATAAATTAAATGGGAAATAACTATGAAATACACATATTTCGCGATGTAATAATTACATGCTATCTATGATTTTTTAATTGACAAGTTTATTATAGTTGTTTAAATTCATTGAATTGTAGCACCGCATAAACAAGGTGTCAATGTATTTTCACACAGGGCCCATGACAAAGCAACTTGGGGATTTCGCACCATTCTGGAGAATGATATGGCAACAGAAAGTTGATTCAATCGTCATGGTTACCAACCTCGTTGAAGAAGGGGTACGTTTTAGTGAATATGATGGTACATTAATTACATAGTATCACAACATGGCCAGATATAACAGTTGGTTATAAAAGAAAAATACATATACAATATAACAGCTAACATGATACTGGCGAATTTTAAAACGTATGCATGGATAAGTAATACTCTTCTGTAAAATTGCGAAATAACTTATAAAAGCAAATTTGATGTATTGTTTCTGTTGGAACCTTTGTGAGCAAACATAGTTACACTTTCAATTGACAACAGTTAAGTCCCTAAATACGCAGTGTAAGGCGCGTGTTCTTGTATGTGAACGAGTCTTAAGCTCCTAAAGAAGTGCCCTAGTTTCACATTACATTTTAAGTCTTTCTCACATTCACGCGATAAAATTAAGATTAAGTCTTATATGCGTAATAGTTAAGCGTTTGAATACCAGCGTTTCGATGTATATTCCAATGTATGTATTATTGTATGTTACAGAAAGACAAATGTGAGCAGTATTGGCCAAATGTCAGTACAAGCATGATGTACGGGGATATCCGAGTTTCATGTACCACCGAAGACAAGTATGCGGAATTTATACGAAGAACATTTGTAATAAATATGGTAGGTTTATTTCGTGATATAGGAAGTATCATATACAAACATTGGCAATAACATGAATATTTGGGGGTTTCACTTGTTAATAGTTTATTATGTCAATGCAAACTTTATTTTTAAAAAGTATTTGTGTTATATATCATCTAGTAAATAAAAGAATAATGAAACTCTAGAGACATAACCAAGAGACAAACCCATATTGACATACGCTGGTCTTTTAAGGCAAGTGACCATTGCCTATACAATACAGGACAATACGCACAACACAACACAAAATATAAATAAAAGTTTAAAAATGGGTTCACCGCATTGGAACGGTCAATGCAAAGCATCGGGGGTTCGATAAAACTATTGAAATTATGAAAAAACTTTGATTTTAAACTAAAATATTGAAATTGTACCTAACTATGCAATTTACATTCAACATATACACAATTTTTCCTTTCCTTGCAGAAGAAGGAGCAAAGAACGTTGTACCACCTTCACTTTACTGCATGGCCCGATAAAGGCATTCCTGAAGATGTTACCTCTATTATCGAGTTCCGTCAAAAAGTCCTAAGTGTACCCGTTGTTCATGGTGGACCAACGGTCGTACACTGCAGGTAGTATACGAGTATATGATGCTCAATGCGTATTAATTAATTACCAATTTAGCTTTACGCTTTTCAAAATGACAAAAGGAAATAACGTGATTCAATTGATTACAAAATGTGAACAAAGTTTATGCCACAGTGTTTGCGTTTGGCCACATAACATGAGCTGCTCATCTATTGCTGCAAAACGCAAATATACGAAGTACACATAAGCATCAGACTGACACACACGTTGATTTGGGCGGAGTATTTAGTAGTGAAACGTTTTTAGCTCACCTGAGCACGAAGTGTGCGGTGAGCTTTCGGTATAGGGGACCTCTCATGCGTCCTCCGTCGTCCGTGTGCCGTCAACAATTGGGTTCATATTCACGCTGGAGACTTCACTTTTTATCCAATCTTAAACAAACTTTCACAGTTTGTGTATGACCATAAAATCTCGTATGGGATTGCTATTGGATCAGATCATATCAGTAACACTAGAGTTATTGACCCTTTTTCATGCACAAAATGTCTTTTTCCAACATATAGACTTAATTGTTCATCCAATCTTAACAAAACTTTCATAACTTGTGTATGACTATCAGGTTTTAGCAGATGTCAAAAAATGAGCCAGATCGTGTGTCAAACACCAGAGTTATTACCCTTTGTTTATTAAAAATATATACAAAAATGGACATCATTCAGGATAGAGACTTCATTTTTCATCCAATCTTCACCAATCTTGCAGTTTGTCTATAACTATGAGATTGCAGCTGAAGTCGAATATAAGCAGGATCGGATCAGAAACACCGTATTTATTGCCCTATGTTTGTGAAAAAAATATGCAACAATGGACATTATTCAGGACAGAGACCTCATTTATCATCCAATCTTCACCAATATTTCACAGTTTGGACCATAAGATTAAAAGTGAAGTCGAATATAAGCATGAACAGGCCAGAAACACCGCAGTTATTGCCCCTTGTATTTGGACACAAAAACATCACCAAGTTATTAATGATTGGCTTGAACGCACGATTCAATGTTGACCAAACTTACACAGTTTGCATATGACCATAAAAAGTGATTGATAAAATTTGATTTCCAGCAGTTGCAAACCTAGCATGCAGTTATTTGTACATGCAGCATTGATGTCTTCAGAGCCTGCATTAACATCATTTATCGTCACTGGACAGAAAATTATCAAAGAAAAAATAAACTTGACCTTGTAGCCCAGCCATCCCAATTATCGCAATGCAACTAGTTCTCCAAAACTGTCTGTGAAAAAGACATCAAAATCTAATGATTCTGCAGTTTCCAGAATTGTCGCTTAATGAAAAAGGGTCAAGTAAGAATATCGAGAAAAATGATTTGAGAACCATTAGCAAAAACAACGCACATCCACTACCCAACTCGTAATTTATTTAGTTAGCCCATTGCATTAACCGATGTTTTAAATCAAATTGATCCTATTCCCCTTTGCGTATTGATCATGTACCTTAATTTTCAACCATGTCACAACAGTATGGTACCAGTTCTTAGGTGAGCGCTTTGGGCCATCATGACCCTCTTGTTGTATAATTAGAAACGTGTTAAAATGTTTATTCTTAATTTGGTAACCTCGATCACAGTGCCGGAATAGGCCGCACGGGCACCTACATTGCTCTCGATATCCTGGTCAGAGAGGGAGAGTTAGAACACATGGTTGACATACCCGGATGTGTTGTAAACATGAGACAGAACAGACCGAACATGGTGCAAACTGTGGTAAAAATAGTTTGTCTACATCGTTTAATGCATACACGTGTTAATATTATTAACACAAAAAACATGTATTTTTGTTCATGTAAATCATGCACTTTATACATCTATATACTTGTCTTTGTCCCCCTAAAATGCAAAGATAATATAAATACTTCAGCGCATTGTGAGGATACTAAACGTTTGTTATCACTGTGTCGCTAGGAGCAATACGAGTACCTCCATCATGCCTTGGTCCACTCTCTCACATTCAACTGCAAACCAGTGTCTGGGGATGAATTTCAGCAGTATACGGTTGACAACACAACGGTTACGATGGTAAAGAAGTTTAAGGTAAGATTTAGCTCCCTCTTTATAAGATACACTTGATATCGATCACCTGTGTTTGTAATAATTAGCAATAATGTAAGTTAATCTGATATTTTAATGTTTACATACACTTTACTTTTCTTTACTTATGTTATGTTACTTTAAAGCCTATTCATGTACTGTTTTCTTTCTTTTCTAAATTTAACTTGTCTTGACAAATTATACAGTCCATAAATGTGCATTAGGTTATCATTGTAATATTGTATTCGCGTGCATATGTCCGTTTCGCAAATTCAGCACCTTCAGCAGACATTATCTCAACGGTCCGTGGAGGAAAAAGAAGCAGTGGCTAGAAATCAGAAACAAAAAGATAAAAACAGAAATGAAGCCGATATCCCAGGTAATTGTCTTTACCACATGCAAGTTATCCAAAGTCGCTAACTAATTTTGCGACTGATTTAAGATCCAAACTATCGTACTGATTTAACTATATGCTGGGTTAACGTTAAAACAATTGTCTTTACCAAATGCAAATTATCCAAAATCACTAAACTAATTCTGCGACTGATTTAAGATCCAAACTATCGTACTGACTTAACTACTGAATTAAGCCTAAAACACATTTAACTTACCAACATCTTCAAACCCTACCCAAATCATTTTGCTGCTTAAATATGTTATAAACAAAATTATATGTTATTATTGTAGAATGTTATCTTAACATGCAATGAATTAAACTATAACGATTATTATATAAATAATACATGGCTGAGAGAGTGATATAAAATAATATCAACCCAAGAAATGTTATATGAACCGAGTCGGTACCCGAGGTTGATACGACTTTTCAAGGGTTGATATTATTTATATCACCATCTCAGCCATGTGTTTTTTATTTTATTATACCGAACAATACGTTTAACACCTTGAAATGATAAGCTTCATGATTTGTTTACACCATTACTGTAATGTAGACTCTAGTAATGAATGCTTCGTAAGCCGAGGATTGACATTACCATTTCACAATACAATAGTTATCTAGTTAAAACATTCAGAGTCAGCCTCCCGTACTTTCTCAGGCATGACCTTAACCTTTCCCGGCATGACCATTCAGTGTGTACAGCTATATTTAGACGTGTCAATTTAAAGATGGCGTCATCGATATGCAGTTTCTACAGCGCGTTAGTTTAAATCGGTTAAAAACATTGCGAAATACGGGCGAACGTTATCGTGTTATTCCAAAATGATTACTGTTCAGTTAATGGAAAGTGTTTAATGGATATTCAGATCACATAACGGATATTGTGTGGCATAACCTGTAAACAAATTTTGCGGTGACGACACAAACCAGTTTTCAATGGACTGATATATTACATTGCGTTGTGTCGTGTTTAAGGGCCGCATTAAACAAATCATGCATCGATGATGTTTAAAATTATTTTGGGCGCAAATATTGATAATCGGATACAGGTTTGGAGACAAAATACGAATTTAAAGGTACATTTTGGCCAGTCATTGTGATTTCGAAAACTCATCGCGTTTAAACATATTTTATTTCCAAAATATTGACACATTTTACAAACAATCACGTTTGACAATAAGTACATATTGGAAAAAGGGTTAGACCTGAAGGTCTGCAACATTATCGAGGGTCTTTCAAAAGAATATTATGATAATAATAATAATAATAATAATAATAATGATAATAATAATGATAGTTATAATAATAATAACATTTTGAAAACAAAATATGAACAAATTAGTGAATAAAATATATAATAAATAGACAATCAAGTGCAAATATAGATAGTTGTAAGTTCTGTCCAACAAGCAGTTAAGTTTTAAAGTTAATTTTCAAGCAAGACGCTTTGTCGTAACAAAATATATTTGAACTATGGTAAAAATAAATTTATTGTCTTCATTATTGAATGATGGGTTACCGTAGTGGTGCAAATCACAATTTAAGGGATGAAATGAGCGCAGTGTATTAAAAAGAGATATTCGTTGCATGCGGTAATTAGGGCATTGAAAGAAGTAATGTGTAATATTTTCAACATCATTTCCACATGAACAAAGGGGTGAGTTTGCAAAGTGGTTTAGGAATAGGTCGGAGTTTAGGTTGCTGCAGTTATTTCTTAGTCTAGCATGTAAAATCGATGTTTTTCTGTCCCCAGTGTAGAAACATTGGGGGTTATCTTCGCATAAAAGAAACATTTGTTTCAAGGAAGCTTTAAATTGTGAAAAGGTTTTACTGTTGCGGATATCGATATGTAAGGAATTCCGTAGATCGATGGCAGATGATAACAACGAACGTTGAATAATACTGTTCGCCTTGATAAAATGGTATAGTCTTGTGCATTTCTAAGATTACGAGATAACTGTTCTTGAACTGTTTGTAGAAGAAGGTTGGACAAGTAAGAAGGACACTGTCCGTTATGCATTTTGTAGATGCTAATCAGTTTTAAATATCACCGTCTTTTGTCTAGGCTAGGCCATTTAACTTCAGTGTACAGATTTCTAAGACACGCAGATCTAGTTAGGCCTGCAACAATACGCGTGACTTCATTTCGGATTTTTTTCTAATAATTCCGTATCATACAAAGAACAACCATTCCATACACAGCACGCGAATTCTAGTATTGGCCGCAATGAGTGACGTATATTTTGTTTTTACTTTTTCTTGAAAGTCTGTATTTTGTTTTCGCATAATGCCGAGAAATAATTTCGGTAAAAGAAAATTCTTTTACGTTGTGAATACGATTTTTCAGTTGTATGTGGGTTAAAATCAACTAACGATCTTTTGGCCCTAATGTGTATGAGGCATAGGTCGTGGTTCAAGATACCATCGAGTTTAACTAAATTAGATGTAGTACACGATAAGGAAGTATCATCTGCAAACAAGCGGGTAATACTTAGAATATTATCGGCAAAATCATTTACGTAGATCAGAAAAAAATAACGGCCCTAATACTGAGCCCTGTGGAACCCCAGCATTTACTTGTAATGACTGGGACATCGCGGAACCCACAAATATTTGTTGGGTTCGGTTAGACAAATAACTTTTTATCCATTGTAACATGTTTCCACTGATACTAGTTTGCTTAAGTTTGAATAACAGACCTTGATGCCAAACTCGGTCAAAGTCCTTGGAAATGTCACAACAAATCATGCAGTTAAATTTCTTGTCATCCATAAAACGAGCTATTTGAACAACTATACCAATCAGTTGATAGATAGTTGAGTGATCCCTGAAAAATCCCGATTGCTTGCACTAAATTTTGTTATGCAAAATAAAGTGGTTATACAAGTGTTTGTATACTACTCGCGCCAGAAGTTTTCCTAGACAGCTCAAGAGAGAGATGGGACGATAATTGGACGGTATATGTGAGCCACCTTTTTTAAATAGGGGCCTTATAATTGCATGTTTCCATAATGCGGGAAATGGGCATTCTTGTATTGATTCTTGTATTAAAAATTAAGCATAACGGTTTTGCAATATACGTGCAAGTACGCTTAAGAACAATATGACTGATTAAATCTTCACCACCCGCTTTATTAGTTTTTAAAATTTTAATTACGTCTATTATTTCTGATAAGGTTGATACACGTTTTATAAATGTTCAAAAGAAAAGTCATTTGAGGCAGGAAAAACTCCCAAAGATGTATCTAAAGTTGATATTGAAACAAAGTAATTGTTTAAGCAAGTTGCCTTTTCTTCATCAGACATGTATATACTTACGTTTCTATGAGTATCAACCGATTTCAGGGACAGAATCACATCATAATGAGAGTGTGTATGTATTAGATGTTTCAACAGCTTCCACATCGTCGGATACCCACGACTAATTCATTCCGTTACTCTCCAGCATTAGCCGTGGGACAATATAAGCAATAAACGCCGTTTTGACCTGAACTGTAACCTTACAGTAGACCAATGAAATCGCAGTTTACAAAAAGAATACTCTTCGCTTTGGAGGTGTCAATGCTTCGCTTGGATAATGGCGGCCGCCATAGAAAATAAATGTGTTTTGTGTTTTAGTGTTATAAAAGGGAAAAATTACAGAAATCTCTCATCAAACACATCTTTAAATGACTATGGAAATCTTCTAAATCAAATTAATGCAAGTGCTACTGGAAATGGGTGCAACATTTGTGTGAATAAGCTCAATAGACTTCTTGCATTGGATCGAAAAGTAGAGTGCCTCGAAATAGAAAAGACTGAGCTAATTAAAACAATGAAATCCCTGCCAGGGGCGGTTTAGAAAAACAAAGGTGGCAATGTTACGCCACATGGTAAGTTAACTTATTTTGATGTTGTTTTGAAGTCGCCATTTAACACCAGTTCACAATTGTCTTTCAGAACAATACAATTTATCATTATGCTTTTTTGTGTGAGCTTCCTAATGACATATTGTTGCAATCAATTCAGTGTTTTCAACGGTCCACAGTTATATTACCGCAGCTTATTTGTGATATACATAGTCCAGTCTTCACACTAGCTATAAGTATAAGCCCAACAGCCCGGGGTTGGTGCAATTAATCCAGGCTACTAGAAATAAATAATTTATATAGTTGGGCTATTGCATTTTTATCTGTTTCAATGAAAGCATTATTTATATTCAGGCTAGTTGTTCATTTATATTACTGCGAAGACTGTGTAGTCAATATACCATTTATCAGGATATTCTTATTACACAGAATTTTAAAAAAGATGAAAATATCACCCAATCATAAATAATTTGCTATCAAATTCCCTTCTGTTGTTTATTGTATGCGGAAAGTTCTGTTATTATTGTTATTCGTTGATGAATATTAGTTTTAGGGTAAATTAACTCCCAATTCTAAGTTAAAAATGGCTTAAGAATTTGCATTGTTAGAAGAAAGTTGTATTCTTTTTATACACCAGCATTTACTATAATTTCAATTTATTATAATTTATATTCTGCAAGCCATGTAAAACATAACATTCCGGGTAATTTCAGGTTCAAAGAATGTAAAACGTGCTCTTGAGCAGTCTTCACCTACAGGTGTGACTCCTAAGAGCAAGAAGACTCTATTTAGAACTCCAAATAAAGGCACACCAAGAAAACCAATGGTATTTGCTACTACCGGCGAAAAATCACTGAAGGTGGATGCATCAACAAGTATCAACACACGTCAGACAAGAAAAAAGTTTGATGTCAAGGTAATGTTAACAAGAAGAAATACTTTACTTAGCATCTTTTAAAATGTTGGACACATGACTTATTGAGACGGTCTTACCAATTAAAGTTCATTTTACCACGAGCTGAGTTCAAATGTTAACATGATGTGTCAAAACATAACTTATATGAATGTGTTGCCATGTCAAAGGTTTTAAGAACCAAATGAAATTGTATAGTGAATAGTTTCATGGAGACCTTGAGCCATGAGGCCTTGTAACTGTACATGTATATTCGGAGACTTCGTATAACATATTAATACACTAACTGTCAAATAAAATTGTATTAACATGTAATTATTTTTTTTTGATTAATATATTGTAAGGTTAATATAGTGGAACAAATTCCCATACTAGACTGACATGTCTAATATGTAAACATAAATGCTTTTATTATTAATTTAAAAAAAATGTTCTAGAAATATTGTAAAATGTACAGTTTATTAATTAGTTGTGATCAAAATCATCAAAACATAAAAATACACATGCTAATTAATGATTTTTTACACACCTAATTATTTACTCAAGTTAACAATAATTTGTGAGTCAGTCAAGTCAAGACAATAATGTCTTATAGGAATATGTGTTGGTTTATAATCCACATGTCTGTCACACATCCATTATTAACTGTAAATGGTGCAAACACCTCATTAATAAGTGTGAACATATCACACAAGTCATTTTTATAATTTCATTTGTGGTTGAAAGTCTCCGAAGTGGTACAATATTGTAGTGGTACAATATTGAAGTGGTACAAGTCTCATAAATCCCTATATACATGTGTACTTACATGTAACTAACTTGGCAGGAATCATCCTGGTTCAGAATTACTGTATCCAAATTTATCTTACAATGTCAACATGTCTTTATTTTGGTTAATCTAGGAAGAATATTATACAAAATGTTCAGCCAAATAGAATTTTCTATGTGTAATGTGTAGCCATTAGCTGATATGTATATGGTTTAGAAACACAGTGTGCCATGATTGCCCTGAAAAGTATGGGCAGCTAAAAACTGTATTACAGTCTTTAAATTCAAAAAGGACTCACTCACAGATTAAAATAGTTTCCATAGCCCACTTTTTTTGGTCCAGAAATAAATAGAACTACATAAAATAGTTTAGACAATAGACAGAAATTACACTTTGTACAAGGAGCATGCTGTTCATATTTATTATCATTTTAATTCGAGTAAAGTTTAAAGCTCCTTTTCATAAAATAAAATGCCTTAAATACTAGTAAATGCTTATGGATTTTTAGGGTTGGCCAAATTACCTGAAAATAAATTATTTTAATGCATTATGGAAAAAATTGTAAAAAATCCCATTCCTTGTATGATCTCATAAAGTTAATATTTTTCCCTAAAGGTTATATTGTCTTTTGTTCCTTTATAGGTGACAGTGATGTATAATGCAACGGAGAGATCTAAAATCATAACTGATAGTGCAGAACAGACTGCAATCAAAGCACTGATCAATGGAAAAGGACCAGAAACAGTGATGAAACATCTGTCAAAATGTAGTAAATACAGGTCAGCAATGACAAAATGTGTAAGTAAGGACATAATACAGGAAGTGTCAAAATTGTCAAAGCGCTCAGAAAGTGAATTTAAAGTGAACTCTGAAATTGTCATTCTTTTTCTACATAATTCTGTAATGTTTACATGTATGTAGTGAAACATTCACTTTATATATGTAACACAAAAATAAATCGTTAAAATTTCTATTAGTGTGTTTTATTTGTTGAAGTACATGTTGAACACAAGGAATGAAAAAAGTAAACGCAGAATTCTTTGAAAAGTGTGAAACTACCAGAATATTTCAATGTTGGTTATAAAAAAGTAATAAATTAACATGTTCCGAATAATAAGGCTTCTTATTACGCATAATGATAATTATTCCAGAAGGAGCTAATAAAACACTGGACCTAATAAACAAATTAACAACTATTTGCTATTGTAGTATGTGTGTATAAAGCTTAATAATCAGTTATTAAAGTAATCCAGTATACACTTTGGAATTTTATTTCACTGCTTCTGAATATCACAATTGGTATCTTATAAAGAAATCTTTCAGAAAGCTTGATTTCATAATTACAGGGGATTTTCATCATTTTATGCCCAATTTAAAGATAAAATTGGCAAGTTACCTTTTTGAATAAAATTATATTTTTTTCACAACCTAAACAATTCTTGATGTAACATATGGATTTTTTTTTTAATTCTTGGGTGAAGATTTTAAATTAAACCACTTAAAATATCATCGGTACAGTTATTCCAAATGGATGCTTCTATGAACGAGTGTGTATTGATAAAAAGTATTTAATTCTTTTAAACAAAAATAATTTATAATGTCCCAAACAACCAAAATGTTTTAAGGTTGCTACAGTTGAAGGAGTATGTCAGGTGACCCAAATGATTAATCACATATTATTGCCGAAAACGGATGAAAATGAACACTACAAAATGTTTCAAAATTCAATGCCTAAATGGCTACAAATAGTATTCATTCCATTAACTAAAATCACTAAAGCTGTTGGAACTTTCTGAACTAGAAGAGCTTGTTTCAACATCAGATATGTCCTCTGTCAAAGCTTGTACAACAGGATGTGTGTACAAATTACAGTCCGGACTACCACAATCACATTGTTGTTCACAAATATCACAACACAAGTGCTTTAGCAGGCCCTTATTAACATCAGTATTATATGCACTTAATAACACATTCCTGCGACATTTTGAATCATCACTTATGTAATTTTTCATATCACTATCAATTCTTTTACACTGTCTCCCACAATATAATACAAGTGCCATTTCCTGAGTTCCATCTCTACCTGCCCTTCCAAACTGCTGAACAAAAGTATCCATGTTCTTCGGAACCCCATAGTTTATTACTTGATTTACCCCATTAAAATTAACGCCCATGCCAGCAGCACTAGTTGCCACTAACAGTCTAATCAAGCCATCATCATGTCCCATGTCTTTTTTTATATCCTCCTTGACATTTTCTGCAGTCTGGGAATGATACATATGCACATATTTTATGTCTTTATCCAGTTTCATTCTAAACATTGTATACACATCAGTGCAAGTTTTTATGGATGTACAAAATATAAGGTATCTTTCACTTTTTTCTTTCTTGTTTTTGATTGAAGTTACCAAATACTTGAACACTAAACTAAGTGGCAAGCTTCCCTTATACCTATGACAAAATAATTTGATATTTGGACGATCTGGACTGTCAACAATTTCAAAACATGTTTGCATACAAAATAGTTGTTTCACTTTAGTTCGAGCAGCTTTATTTGCCGTGGCAGTGATTAATAAGATGGGACACTCGACCAAAGAACGAACTTCTCCTAACTTCCCAAACCACTCGCGAAATGGCTCCTTCTCCTGCTCACTGTCGGCCTCTCCCCTAAAAATTAAGAAGTACATGAACTTATAAGTCTTTATTTATGATGCATATTTTATTCATTCACATGCCTGACTCATTATGAAATAATAATATTAATAATTACATGACATGTTTATTACTAGCCAACAATATCTTTTTTAATTTCTACCGGCTCAAATACTGGTAATATGTCACATGTCCTAAGCAGTTGGACTAGCATGAAGACTATTTTACTATCAAATAAAAAATTGACATTCAAAATGACACTAAAATGTAAAAAAATGACAATGAAACTCTTGTATTATACATCTGTCCGCACTTAAAGGTTTTAATAACATAACTTTGGTTTATATTCTAGCAACAGCCTCTTATACAAATACTACACAGCTAAAAGTGCTACACAAATACTACACAGCTGAAAGTGCTAAACAATTACTACACAGCTGTCAACTTATTACAATTATCAAACTAAAGCTGGTTATTTCACACTGGAACACAATTATATGGTAGGTTGATATTATTTATTACCAGTGTATTATTGTATGAGCCTCATCCACAACAATAAGTTTAATGGAAGTACTGTTCGCCATCATGTCCCTCCACTTTTGAACGCCAAGAAGACTCTCCGGGGAAGAATAAATAAAGTCATGCATCCCAGATAAAATATCTGATTCTTCATTAGGATCTCGTCCGATAAACGTAGCTTTTAATCCGAGGGAAGTCAGGTATTCACATTGTTCTTTCATTATTGACAAAAGTGGAGTAACGACAACAACTTGACAGCCAGTGCACTGATTTCTTTTGATAAATTGATATATTTGATACACCAAGCTTTTCCCTCCACCTGTCCGAGTGCTTAAAAAGACATCGCGCCCATCTAAGAGACTAGAGATACTTTTACTCTGAAAGTCATTTAAATTCTCAATTTTAAAGTATTCGCATGCACGACGAAATTCCATTTCTACGGACGACGCCATTTTGACAACAAACCCGAAGTCTCTATAGTACGAGTTGTATCATTGGTCAAAAATATCCTCATGAAACCGTGAGGGATCCAATGAAATTACTGTATTCGACACACACTAAAACGGTGAAAAGAGTTCGTAATGTCCCACGGTCGATATATGGAGAGTAGCGGAATGGGTCGAACGTGGGTATCCGACGATGCAGCTTCCAATACTTTTTAGAGTTAGTGGAATGTAAATCGTTTAATGTATTTTCAATATTGGAGAAAAATTGTTCTTTTGCCTGTATGATCATATTAGTGACCCTGTTACGAGCGTGTTTGAATTTTGCCCAATTGTTTGCAGATGGATATTTTATAGCGTTCGAATTAAGTCGGTCGCGTTTTCGCGCAAATGCACGTATCATAGAGTCATGCCGTGGTTTGTCATTAGGACGTACGGTAACAAGTTTGTACGGAATACATGATTTAATCAATTCTAGTAATTTGTTAGAGAATAATACAGTGGCGTCTTCAACATTCGACATACTAATAAAGTTCCAATTTTCGTTGTCAATTAAATCATTTAAACGTTGAAAATCTGCACGTTTATAAAGCCAAACATGTCGTTGCATCTTTGCGTTTACTAATCATTGTTGGGACTTTAATGTGTACGTAGCATGATGATCACTGACTGAAACATCAACTGAAATTACTTCACTGTCAAACAAATACAGATTATCGGGGACATTTTGAAATGACGCTTGTAGCTACGTTCTCAACAATAGCGTTAATATGGGTACGAAATGTTGCAACTAATGTGTCAGATATTTTCTGAATGGCTTCTTCAGAAAGAGAGATCATTAGTTCACATGGAGGTGGCGTTGAAGGTGACGTCATAATTGTTTGGAAATAAGTTGGCCGTTTAAGGTCGATGTCAAATTCGTTATAAGAGCTCGTTTACCTTGCCTGGTACGATCTGGGGTCTGTTAATTGTTTAGACAAGCAAAGTATAGTCATACCTTGTGAAGAGAGTTCGACAAAATTATCCGACACCTTGTCCACAAAATACAGCCGTAGCACGACTCGGAATTTTTAGTTGCAGTATTCACAGAATTGGCAGTAATCACAGCAGATTGCACAGTAGATTGCAATGTTCACGAGACTGGCAGTAATCCATCACTTGCAATAATCACATCAATAAACACATCACTTACCATTGTCACAAACTCAACACTTACAATGCGTCTTATACACGAATTTAAGCATTTAAATCATTTATATCATTAACCGCTCGTGTACATAGTTACACAAACCATATATCATCCATACGCGATTGATGTTCACATCGCTACCAATAATCGATATCCAAGAGCTGTGAAAACACGTCGTGTCACTTTGAAAGCTAATACCTTCGCTTTTCTGGTTAGCACGGTTCGGGTGATCAATTGAAATAAAAAAAAGTTAAGCTTTGTGGGTACAAAAAGAAATTGCAAAAGCTTGTAGCTGGATATTAATTGTAAAATGCAGTGGATCGACGCCAGCACTTTGGAGGTAAAAGTTGCATAGTCGTTACTTTTTGGTTTGTTGTGAAAAAAAAATCGCTGTTCTTTTTTGAGCTCCGCGCGAGGGTGATATGAAAAAATATTACCCTGAGATATAACTTTTGGTCTATGGACAAAATGCACAGAGTGGTCATGTGAGGTGTTAAAATATTTAATTATGCATAATTATGGATAGTATGTTTCATAATATCATTGGAAAACAGAGTATATGGACATGACCGTTTAAGAGTTGCAACCATTAGTTATGGGGACGTACCGTGAAGTCTGCAATGTATTAAATTTAAAAATCGTCACATCACTTGCGTTAAATTATCTTAGACATATACTGTTTAATAAACAGGTGACGACAACCGACCAAGATTACACTTGAACCTAAAGCCTGGAGCCTCTGACTACATAAACGCTGTGTACATAAATGTGAGTTCCGCACACACAATTTACATCTTAACTGAAAATATGTGTACTTATAATAGATATTTAACGATATGAATTGTAATATATGTTTATCACCATGACGGCACAAGAAGCCCGTATCCTCGTCAATGTAGTTGCTACTATTACACGCGTTATCTTGATCGTACTAAAACAGCATAACAGGTACCCTAACAAGACTTACACGATGCAAAATTAATAAATTTGACCTCCTTGTATCTATTTTTGTATATATTTATAAAACGAAATAATAGCGAACGTATTACGTTTGATTGATTTGCACGACACAATGACTTAATTCTTGAAGTATCTTCATATATACAACGTTATTTTAAATTTGTTTATATGAAACATTGATGTCTGTACGTTTGACTTTAAGCAATAATCGTGTAATATTGTCCTATGATATACTTTGTAGAGTTTCAAGTCAACGAAACACTGGATTCTTGCACAGACGCCACTGCCGGGAACTGTGAACGATTTTCTCACACTAGCGTTTCAGGAAAACTGCTCATGCGTTGTCAGCATTGAACCGGATACCGAAACCATCCAGGTTGTTATTTAGTCCTACAGTTGTTATTGTTAGTACTAAGTCCTACGAATACTGCATCATAATATGGAAGTTAATGCATACGCATTTACTGACATTTATTAATAAATGTGTATATTTAAAATACGAATTTATACTATTCATATATATATAACTGGCAAATGCCACGGAGCACACCAATTGATGACGAAATAGGTCCTCGCAAATCTTAATTGACGACAAAAATAAGTATATTATACGTATATTTTGTAATATGATATATTTTTTACGATAATGTGTATTTAGTCGCCAATTTGTAATTGTTTCTATAAACAGACGGTAGGTGTCTACTTTTCCGCTGACAACCAGGTTATGAAGAAGGGAATGTTTGCTGTCAGTTGTTCAGATCCAGTGGAGAACGAGTATATGATCAAACGCGCAATCACGCTAGAACACAGGGCTGCCCCAGAACAGGTATGGATTTTTAAATAACGTTAAATAAAGTTGTTTAGTAGTCATCAAACGACACATGAATGTGCGATTTGTTCCACTATATCATAATGTCTAAAGAAAATTATCAAAGAAGCTTTCATTAAAAATTAAGTAGTTCCGAGTAACAGCTTTAAATCAAAATTGGCCCCAGGTGTGAGTGTATCTGAAATTCGATTGAAGGGACCACATCCCGGATTCAAATTAAATGCACAGAAAGATTTCGAATAACGCAAAACATATATATATTATAATCAATTAATCATTAATTAGGAACGTGGATTTCTTATAGTCCAAAACATGCTCTAAAAATCTGGCATATTTGCTTATATTGTGCACTTGTTTCAATTGTTTGTACGTAATAGTTGTTATTAATATAAATTGTATTGAATCAGTCAAACAATGCCAGGACGGTTCAACACCTACAGTTTATGGACTGGGACACGGACAGAAATGCGCCAAATTCGCCTGAGCATTTTCTGCTCTTCATCAAAAATGTCGAACTACTGGCTAGGCAACACGGCGGTGGTCCAATTTTAATACACTGTTTGTAAGTATCAGACTATACTTATATATAAAATTAACCTTCCTTACGAATGATTGATGTTTTTCAGGTATCGCACATGGACCATAGTTGTAATGATACATTTTTTTAACTTTGCGTTGGTACGCTGATTTTTATAATATTAAATATTGAAAACTGGTCATACTATGGAAAAAAAAAAGAAGTTGTAAATGATTTTAACTATTTAGGAACAATTTTTAATTACACTGGAAATTTTATTTTAAATCAGGAACACCTAGTTGGTAAAGCTTTGAAAGCAATGAACATTCTTTTATGCAAATGTAAGGAGTTTGACTTAAGTCCTAAGACAATGTGTCAGTTATTTGATGCTTTTGTGAGTCCTATATTGAATTATTCCTGTGAAGTATGGGGTTATACTAAGTCAAAGGAACTTGAAAGAGTCCACCTTAAGTTTTGCAAGCGATTGTTAAAGGTTAAAATAAATACTTGTAATGCAATTACATATAGTGAGTTGGGACGTTACCCATTGTTTATTAGTAGATATATTCGAATGATTAAATACTGGCTGAAAATTGCTAGCTCAAACAATATTATTGTTAAAACTATTTATTCCCAATCTGTTATTGATAGTTATAACGGACGTTTAAATTGGGCAGCAAATATAAGAAAGTTGTTAGCTGATTATGGATTTGCATACGTATTTGATAATGTTAGCAGTATCAATCAGGATTTATTTTTGAATGAGTTAAAAACCCGTATTATAGACACCTTTAAACAAGAAACGATGTCACAAATTGACAACAGCTCAATGTTGTGTCAGTATAAATTGTGTAAATCAACACATTATTACGAGCCATATTTAGATATTTTATCAAAACGTTATTGCGTATACATGAGTAGATTAAGATTAAATGGACTTCCTCTCAGAATACAAACAGGAAGATATAATCGAATTCCACGAGAGGAAAGATATTGTACACTTTGTAATTCTACAGATATAGAGGACGAATACCATTTTGCCATTATTTGCAATTGTTATACTGACATCAGAAAAAAATATATTAGAAGATATTTCTATGTAAAACCTTCTGTCTATAAATTTATCCAGCTTTTAAATTCAACTAATAAATCAGATGTTTTTAATCTGTGTAAGTTTATTAAGGAAGCTATGAATGTTAGAAATGCACTAACTTTCGTTGATAATTAACACACGGTTAAAGTTCATCCTCCGAATTCCTCGATCGAAATACGCATTGATTAGAATTATTTAACACTACGCTATGTCATGTTGATTGCATGTATTAAATATTGATATGTGTTGTAGACGATGTACTTGTACAAGTCTTACATAAAATGTTCTGTTCTGTTCTATAATAGTATGCGTTAATAGTAACTTATTTCTAACGCTGATGCAGCTGAATTTGAATTTACTTTTATATCATTTATGACTTACATTGTTCATACCCGATGTATATAACAGCTAATTAAACAACATATTACCCTTAAGTGCTCTTTGGTCGAATGAAACTAATTGCCACCATGATTTATTTTCAATGTCTAATCCCCAGGGATGGAGCTGGAAAGGGTGGTTTGTTGTGTGTGGTTGCAATCCTCATGGAGATGATGGAAGTAGAACACGAGGTCAGCGTGGTCAATGCAATCAGAAAGGTCAAGGCCAGGCGGAGGGCAGCAATTCCGAATCAGGTACTGCGTATATAGCGTGAAGAATATTGTACCAATCACATAAGTATTACAAATATTGTTTGCGCTTTTTGTTTTTGTGTCGCCTGAAAAGGCGACATATAGGGGTTACTTTTGGCGGCTTCGGCGTCGTCGGCGGCGTCCCCTTTAGTTTTTGCTGACACTAACTTGAGAAGTTTTTTGTGCAATCATTATGAAACTTTGAGGACGTGTTACTAGACATAAAAGGAAGGTAAAGTTTGGTTTTAAAACATAATCGCTCTTATCGTACATGAGTTATGCTCACCTTTAAAGCAAATAGTTCAAATAAGGCTTGTGCAGACAATAACTTGAGAAGTTTTTGTGCTATCATTATGAAACATTGGGGACGTGTTAGTAGGCATAAAAGGAATGGTATAGTTTGGTTTGCGGCATAATTGCTCTTATGGTACTTCAGTTATGCCTTGTCAGGCGACACATCCGACTCGCGGAGTTCTAGTTATTAAATTATTTGTGTTTCACTCGTTCACTCATTCATTCAGTAACTCGAACTCACTCACTGACTCACTGATTCGATTTTGTTTTCAATTAATCCCTTACGTAACCATTCATTTTGTCCCAAAACCACATACAACGTTTAACGTATTATTATCTTTCAGGAGCAGTATGTGTTCTGCCATGACTGCATGCTGGAATACATTTCAGGTTTTGACACATATTCAAACTTTTCGAACGAATCCAATCTGTAAGATAACAAAATTGTTGTCTTTACATATTTATTGATAATTATTAGATGCTTAACTGATTTGATGATATGTATGTCAATAGTTAAATAATATCCATACAGAATGTGTCAGTTATATTGCTGCATTACAGCTACCAGGAATACTAGCCTGAAGAGTCAATTGTAACTAATACAAAATATCAAAAATAAAACTTCCCAAATTAATTAATATTTGTATTTGATGCATTTGTATTAAAACATGTATATGCACTCGTATATTACGTTAATAGTTAGCTGTATGCTTGTCTTTAAAATATCACTTGGTACTCCACAGTGTAAGTATATTACTTAACGCTTTTTACTGGTTTATGAAATTACAATGTATTCATGAAATTATCATTAATTTAAACCTAGCCACGTGATAGTAGACTTCTTAATTGTGTATACTTCTTTTATATTAATTTGTACGTTTACTTGAACTACATGCAGCTAAAAATACAAAATTTGATGTAAGTAGCAACATGAATTAAATTGGACGCTTCATTAAGAATGAGGTAACACTAGCTCTATTTTTTTTAGCTCTAATTTAAACTTAGAAATACTAGTGATTAATAAACTTATAAACTGTGAATTTTTTTGTATTCATGCTGCAATATTGACATTTTAACTGTTATTTTTTATTATTTTATATTCAAATGTATTAATATAGTGTTAAACACCTAATTATTAACGTAGTGCACATATATGTTATGTTTTTTACTTCATTGGTTTTTGTATGAAGGACGATTATCAAAGCTTGTATTGTATTTGTAATCCATTTGTATTTGAAAGGTTTTGTTATTTTATTTTTAATTTCTTCCCATCATGTACGTCTATGAATCACTGTTATACTTTTCAACTCTGTTTCAACGACTTTTCACTACACCAAACATATATGATTCAATTGAAACACTGTTTTACGGACTAATTAAGTTTTGTCCCACAAATTCCTTCAACTAAGAATAATATTTGAGACCTGTGTATTTTCTGCATCATTTTATCAATGTACGACTGGAAGGACAGTGTATTGAAATTAGTAATACATGTTTGTTACAGAAGTTTGAAAAAAGCATACATTCCAAAGGACGATTATAATTCTAAAATAGAAATAGCATGTGTTATGTTGAAGTAAATTGGTGTATTGTATGTGTAATATACATTTTGACTGTTATTAATAATGCGTGTTGAAGTTATATGTAATAATTCAAAGGAAAAGAATACTGACTCAGGACAAATTGTCTTACCATTGATATTAATAAAATAAGAAAAACGCATATTTCAAAATGTATGCTATAAACACGCTAACCATTGACTAGTTACTTTGGATTAAGTAAGAGTAGCATGACTCATGTTCATGCTGTGACGCTCCTTGTTATATAAATGGAAATATATAACATATATGTATATTCTATTTACCGTGGTTGTGAAAGATGTAGCTGGATCGCGACCGCTTAGCAGTTGTTCCAACCTGAGGCGCCATTTGCAGCATACGATATAAGTGTATAGACTATTCCCGAGAAATCCCAGATGCGACTTTTATCTTCACAAAGGAAACCAATATAGTCCCCAGATATCCTGACCAGAGCGGAAGAGGCAGAATAAATGGATAATTAACCCCGATTTACTCTAAACATAAGACAGAATAGCCCAAACATGGCGCAAACAGTGGTATATTTGGACATTAACTGAGTTTAAAGGACATATCAATGAATTTTGCATACATATAGACATATATTAAAACATGATAATTTCCTTTTTCTCGAACAAAGGTTTCCAATAACAACACTCAATTAGTTGATCTTTTTTAATGAAAATGTCAACATATATACAAAGACACAAATGTTTGTGAGATACACGATTCCAGTTTAATTTTCGAACTCTAGCCTACAAAATCGCGCACTTCAATGAAATTTTCCCGGGGCTATGCAGCGTTTATCAATGTTGGGAATGCGCGTTAGGTAAATCATCTATTTTTAATTCATATCGATCTTACTACAACTATCAACTTTCATGCGCCCGCGAAAGTGTCAGTGTAATAACATTAAAAGCGCTTGTCTATGAACTGTATGTTTGCAAATGTTATTGTCGACTTGCCGTAGATACGCCCCTTTAATATACTTTTAGTTGCAGAAGAGCTACATTTCAACATAATGAAAATAATAAACATGTACCGTAGAAACACTTAAAACAAAATACAACGCACTTGTTACAAGTAATGAAGAGGCCGGTGTAACTAAACATGTGGAAAATTAGTTTTTGTAATATGAACTGAATAGAAAGGCTGTATACATCATCAAGTATGGTATCCCTTTTAAACAAATTATCTGCAGTTATATATGCTCACGTTTACCAAAGGGAACGGCGTGTTTGTATGAATGTTTGTGACGAGGCATATAAAGCCTGGGAACTTAAGAACTTATGAAATAATTTATATCGTGATAGAATATCCATGAAAATATTTTGGTGTTAATGTCACATAATTATTTGCACTCTCCAGTCCATAATGTTTGTAGTGGAATAATTAGATTACAGAAGACATCAAACAACATCGCTTGGAACTACATGTACCTCAAACACAAACACGCAGTACCTTACACGTATAATACAATAGCTTCTTGAAATATGACATTCATTGGCATACATTTTCTGCGTAATAAGAAACCAAATACATGTAGACATGTGTAGACATTTGGCAAAACAAAACTGAATGTTATCATAAATAAACATAATGAATAAGAATAATATTTTTTTACTAGAGTGTAATATGCAACATTTTCATAAATTCTGCAAATGCCATATTTGCATATTTGTAACGATGTATTTTAAACGTTGACAATAAGAGTATTTAAGAAATAGTTTTATAATTTAATTCAAAATTAAGAAATATAGCATCGCGATATGATATTTTTCTTAGATTGCAAAAAAAGAAATACATATTTATATACATTTGACAAAATAAACTTCCTGTTCAAGCATTCATGCATTTGATAAAACAACAATCTGGTACCGTATTATGTAAATTAGGAGGTTTCAATTATTTATTTAAGACATAGCTTGACATGTTTACATCTTGTTTCACAATTGCAATAATACTGAAATAGTATGTTCTTCAAGTCTCGATATTTATATTAAGTATAAGATTTTACAGTTTGCACAACATAAACTGTAGTTATTACTAACTTTGGAGTTCATATAACAACACTGCACAACATAAACTGTAGTTATTACTAACTTTGGAGTTCATATAACAACACTGAACTGAACTCCAACCCTGAAAATACATAGCACATAAACGAGTGAAAGTACATTTAATAATCACATTTCCATGTAGAATTCATTGCCCACTACATGTCCATTTTCATTATCTATGGCTGAGCAATCGCGAATTGCATAAATAATGGGCTTGTCTTGAATGAGCGTTCTTACATAAAAAATTATGTTCAAGATCAGTTTTGAATTGAATGAACAACATGATTGTATACATGACTACGCTATTAGTAGGAAAGCAAACTTTTAAATAAAAAGATCAACATTAATATGTCAGTATATATGCAAGAATTGTTTTATGCTTTGTAAATATTAATAAGGCAACACGTTATAATGAGGTATTGGTTTCCCCATGATCGTAACCACAGCTACCGTTCCGGGGCTTTTATAACGATAATATGGTAGGACAAATAACATCTGAATTCCAAGTAGCTGTTCAGATGGAATAATAACCCTAGGGATTTAATTATTTGAAATAAATTCAGATTTAGATTGTTTGATACAGACAACTCGGTGTTGCTCTGGTGGAAAGTGCCGCGTTACCTCTTGTTGTCTTTTAATCGTTGTGATCTAAGACATTTAGCACACACATTCGCCACATCCCTATGACACATGGTCCACTAATGTGGATTTGATATGCGATAATAAATTCCATTGTATATTATTGAGTTTTTAAGATTAATATAGAGAATTTGAACGCACGACTATTGAAATGGGCTTCGTTTTAAGAGCATATACTGGTCAGAAGCTGCTGGTAAATGAATACTCAACTTTAACAAGATAAAGCATATGCTTGTGAGCATATTGTATATTCTCATTATCTCAATTAAAAAACATTTGCGTAATATTGCCAATTGACAATGATTGTAAACATGGTAAAAGAACACCAGCAACAACATCTGTTGATATCAAGTGTTTCGCCCTTTAATGTTGCATTTGTGTGTAGATGAAATAAAACATATGATAATCCCCAATAATCTAGTTAGGACAAATCACTGTGGATTTTCTGCGTTGACAATCAGCAACAAGAGAGGGACACAATTGTCCATTATATCAAAGTGCTAAAATGTAAGAGACTCCAACAACTGGTTCTGAATATTTCGCAATATTTAAGTACAAGAACACGTATGGTCTGAATCATGTCAAGACCAGTGTAATATTAAAGTAATAATTCACGAACGACTGCACAATTATTTTATATTTCAAAAGAGGAATGATAAGAAATCATAGACACAAACATGATGGGTCAAATTCGATGTTATAGAAAACAATGCTTATAAAATACTGCCATTTATACTATATAAAATGACATAAATGTGCATTTGAGGAAAAAGTTTTGTCAAAAAAGAACACACACACATTCCAAACTACAATGACCATCGGAGAGCGAAGACTTCCGCTAAGACATTTCATTTTTAACAAATTCGTTTATTCAGACGGTGATCTTATTGCTGGATCCAGACCCTGATCCGGATCATCACCCAAATCCAATTCTTTGTTTATTGGCCCACTTCCAACCCAAACAGTTATGTTCAAACAATTCCGTTCATAACCGTTAGCCTAACATTGCAAACACAAAATAACAAACAAAGCAAAGGGGACAAAAACATAACCTCACTTGCCTGTTGTGTTTCATGTTTACATGCCATGTTTTTAATGTGGTTTCATCAAATAATACACAGTATTAACTGTAATTGAAAGTAAATGTATTCTAAATTAAATATTTCAAAATAATAATGATTATTTTTATTGGATGTTGCATAATTGTACTATATTTTGCTTTTGCATTGATCAACAGAGCAATACAGATTTCTTTAGTAGTATATGCACTATTACCAGCATATTAATATACAGTAGAAAAGACTTGACACGAAAACGGTTCAAAACGCAAAAAAAGTTTGAACTGTGCGACATCGTGTCTCATTATTATTCAACAGATAATGCAATAATACTGTAAACTAAAGCATAGAGGATATGTGTTTAATGCAGTGTAAGATCGTATTATATTTCATGGTCATAGAAACAATATGTTCACGAGTTGCGCAGCCACGAGTGAAAATATATAGTTTCTATGACCAAGAAGGCCGATGTTGACACCGACGATTAGGGTCTTCACATACATTAAAAAATAAACATAAAAACCGTTAAAAGTAGGTACATATAACCCAGAGCTAAATGATCCAACGTTATCATTTTACTCGACCTAGAGTGAAATGATCGGGTTATCATTCACTGGTATTATCCACTCATTTACCGCATAGCATGAAATAAAACGTAATCAAAACGTATACAATTGTTAATGTTACACACCGAATAAACAACAACTGGATGAAGTATATATTAAAACAATACATGAATCTATACATATCAACGCTTCTATTTGCCGTGAGAATAGTGAAGTTTTGGGAATATTACATATTTCATGCTCGTTGATCTCTCGTAATAAACAGTACACATTGCTTTGCAATAGCTAGGATTTTTGTCTTGTAAAAATAAATAAGAGTGTTAATTCAGTACTCTAACGTTAAAGCTCTTTGAAAAGAGCAGCGATATGTTTATGCCGATGTGAATAAATATAATATATTCGATTGTGTACATATCTTTTATAACGGACATTTTGAACCTATATATCATTGCAAAAGCAGATACTAAGATTTTAGTATTTAAATGTCCATATTGCCAGTGATAACTTGAAATAAAATTTAAGTTTGCGACAAAAATAAAACTTATATATTTTATTGCCTCATCATTAAATAATATCATTTCATTTATTTTTGTAGTACTGGTCATTCCCTTTAAAGATAGCAAACTAGTGAATATCAACAAGGTTAATGTCACAAGCTATGATAAAACACGATCAATAAACACATTTTCACTGTAAGATGCGTTTTAATATTTGCTAACAGCCTAATTGTTGCTAAACTTATTTTAGTTTGTAGATCTTTCTGACTCTGTTACGCTTATTAACTGTTGCATCTTTGACTCAACTGGATATCTTTGAGACGGATATAAACATATTTGATGTCTTGAGATTCTGGCAGTAACGTTCTTTTGTAATTCTTTGTTCAATAAATATAACAACATTTTGTACAATCTTGCTATATTTGTAGACATCAGCGGTCGCTACATGGGATTCAACTTTCATCGTATTAATCGATCTGAACCGCTTCTTTATCTTTGGTAACAATGATACCACCGAATATATGCGTTTAGGAGAATACGTGACGTATTGCCTTCAACAATAACATTTAAGCTGCGTTGTGTGCGCTCTCGGATTAGTGGCTCTTTTGTAATTATCTCAGCGCTAAATACATTTTCAAAACAACCGCAAAAATAGCAAACTGCATTTGTTAATACTCCTATTATCTATTTCGTATATTCTTTATTAGAACATACGTTTTGTATAACGCCAGTAGTAATTCGTATAATGCAAGTGAAAGACAGATATACAATAGTATACTAGCGTAAACACACAACACACGATACAAAAGAGAATACACTCTTTCATTACAAGGTTTTCGTTGCATGAATAATTATTATGATTATTTATTTACAAGTCACAAGTGTAAATGAATAAATTATTCATCGGCATAATACTCCGCTATATAAATAAACAATGTTCAGATAAAACAATAATGTCCCTATTCGCCGAAGATTATTCAAACCTATGGGTGGAAATAATAAATCACATTCTCTTGTGGGTACGTTTATATCACACAACGCAACGAATCAATCACTTCTGGCTTGAATTGTTATAATAGTTATGAGTTGAGCTTAAAGAAAGCATCGATTTGCAGAGCCGGTTCCTGTATGGAGTGTCGCCAGAGGTCCTTATGAATATTTAACTGTTAAGCACAGAACCGCTATATAAGAAATAATTCCATATTCGGATGTGGGACCTTCCTCATAAACGCAAGGAATACTTGTGGATTGAACTATAATATGTTGCAGTTTGGGCATGGTGTGGGATATTAAATATTTGCGGTGGTTAATGAAATACCGAAAACATGCCTCGATCGTTTATGATAAAAGTACCGTTCTGTAAAAATAAATATAGATTAAACGAATAAACTAGTGATGGTAACGTGTTTTATTATTTATATAAATGAAATATATCAACAGAGTTCGAGCTTCGTGCATTTACATAGTTTCTGTTATGTAGATCTATATTATAATTACATCTATGTACGCATGCCAAATGACTTTGATATATTTCTTTACACATATTTTGGCTTTCCGTGATGTAATCTTAGTTTCATTTAGTATTTTTTGAAATTCACATTATATTTCTTTAGATATTATTTCCGTTAAAACATTACGTAAATAATAAAGTCTTCATTGTATATGTTTATATTGTCATTGATTAAATTACAATTTAAATTCAGTTTCATCGTGTTATTTAATATTTAAGTCTAGAACTTTGAAAACATATTCAATAAATTTAACTTAATCATCAGTATTTAAAATTATAACGTGTGTTTATATTTTGATAACAATGAAATAGGAACCTCTATTGTTGTGACAATTGACACATTAACATGAAATGATAGCGACAACAAATTTGAGCCTAACAACAACAACTGGTCGGAAGTCAATAACTATGCCAGTGCATTGGACAATTAAAATTTAATTGCTCAAATTAAACGTGTAAATAAGTCGGATGAGGCAATGAATATATACAGGAATGCGTTGAAATCTACTGCTGTTACACTCTCAACAACCCCAACTTTACCTGAGACGTATTTCAATGCAACGTTCACGAATTGAACATCAACAGAGAATTGCAACACGTGCGACATCAACATTTGCTGACTTGTTTAACAATAGTAACTGCCATATACATTTTAGTAAATACTACAATATTTCGGAATCTCAAGACGAATTTGTGATTGTCCAGGAAGCGCCCATTGATTGTTCGGTTTCATCCCCAGAAAGGAGGTATGCCTCTAGACCATAATGCTTCAACAATGGGAAACTATTCGGATGTTATGAATTTGGCAAAACCTTTAAGGTAGTGTTGGATTTTTATACCAGATTATTAATCCAATATGCCATGGTTTGGTCGTTATCACAGTGTTAGTTATACGGCGTTATAAAAACCAATCATGTTTCAGAGAAGCGTTAAGTTCAATTTATTATTATTATTAAGACTACACAATTGATACTAAAGACTTAACGTATACACATGATTGTGTTTATTTAAATATAAAACCTATAAAACTTAGATTATAATTATATAATACATATAATGTGTGAGTATTTATGGTTAAATGCAAATTGTAATGTTAAATAATTCTCTTAAGAAGACATGTTTTTCTGTGTATTCCTCGTCCTCACAAAGCAAACTGTATAGAAGTGCTAAGGAGCTAAAATAATGAAACAATTTAGTTATTACATTTTAAATTCACATTTCAATGCCCCATGAATCTAAACTAATCTAAACTAGAATCTAAACTAATTACCAAGAAATATCTCTTCGGCTGTTCAGTTTTAGTATAATTTACGTTATTTTATTTTAAGTTTTAGGCCAAAGCAAATGTGAACTTGTATGTACTCTATTGTCAAGCGGTCATCTACTCTGAACACGCACCTTCTGATCCACAGTGACACGAGACCGTACCATTGCTCCTACTGCGGCAAACGATTTCACCAGAAGTCGGATATGAAACTAAACACATACATTCACACATGTAAACGGACGTATATACGCATTTACTAAGACTATTTTTCATTTTATATAACTATTATAATATTGCTAATGAACTATATGTTTGTGGTATAAGAAGCCAGTATGGCCAATATATTATAAAATTTATCAGGCTAATAGCGTAATGTATGAGAACATTAAAGCTTTGATTTTAGCATACGCACAATTTGTGGCAACTGAATATGATTTTATTTTATGTCAACCTAGCAAACTATTATATAAAAATGTGTGACATAATTATACATCTGTCACATTGATAATCATTTGATTACCATCAATCATCATCATCAACATGTTACGCAAGACATGTTCCTATTTGAAAGAAATCATCATTATTCAACATAAAGGTATTTTGTAGGACAATTTGATTATGAATAAACATGATTTTGTTGTACATAGTGGATTAACATTTCAGGTGACAAACCTCACAAGTGTTCTGTCTGCGATAAACGGTTTAGCCAGTCATCGAACCTGATCACCCACAGCCGAAAACACACGGGGTTCACGCCATTCTCTTGTCCCACGTGCGGCAAGTACTTCCAACGAAAACTGGACCTTAAGAAACATATTGAGAAAGGACAGTGCTAATCAGGACCCTGAAGTTCAGGCAAATGCATAACTCCGTTTTCCATTTAGTAAATTATTTAAAAATGCCACACACCACTGCTCAGCATGTTTGTCGTTATAACCTGTTCAATGCAGATGATGCCTTAGATACGGCTACTCTACACGTGTGAGCTTAGCACAAGTCATTGCTATTATTTAAATATTCTAACACGACTCAACTATCTGCGATAATATTCATTGAATATAACAAGATTGTTTGTATCTTTACACAGGTGAATTTTAAACATTAAATCGCCACTAATTAATTTCTATTTATTCATGTTTGGTTTTAAACTGACATATTGCATTTGATTTTTATTTTAAAGAAACTAATGCTATAACTGAAACTTTTAGAATTGGAATTACGCTGCTGTTTATTATTATATTATACTTCATTTGAATCCCTTCAATACTAATGGAGTTATGCTACACACACGAAAATTAAACAAAGGGCAATAACTGTGTAAATATTGTAGAAAGAGTTACGGTGCTTATGCACTGCACTTTCTCTAATTGCCCTCTATCATTACATGAAGTTATATGATCATTTGAATCCTAAGACTAATGGATTTATACTCCTCACAGGAAAATTAATGCTTCGCATAAGGAAATACAACAAAGGGTAACAACTCCATAAATATTAAAGAAAGAGTTGTGGTCATTGTGCTCTGCACTTCCTGTCATTGCTTTCTATCATTATGTGAAGTTTCATTTGAATCCCCTCAATACTAATCGAGATATGCTCCGCACAAGAAAATTAAACAAAGGGCTATAACTCTTGTAAATATTGGAGAAATAGTTGTGATCATTGTACTATGCACTTCCTCTCATTGTCCTCTATCATTATATAAAGTTTCATTTGAATCCCTTCAATAGTAATGGAGTTATGCTCCGCACAAGAAGCGTGAAGGACGGACATAGGGACGGACGGACAGACGGCCGGAAATAGGGACGGACGGACAGACGGCCGGACGATGCGATTACTATATTACTATATGCCCCCGAAGTTTTCGTCGGTGGCATAAAAATAAAATGTTAATTGCATGTATATCAGAAATTGTTCTTAGTGAAACTGTACAAAAACAGTGATAAAATACCAGTTTATATACATATTTAATATATTTGTTTAATCTAAGACCATCGCATTCATACTGTTAGTACAAATCTTGCGGAACGTCAATTTGGTGTAGAATTACATCACACAACATCATGTGCACATTTAAATTGATTCATCATAAAGCATCGGAACATACACAAATGATGAAGAGAACACATAATAATCGAACGTTATAAAATCAATACGTTTAATTTCTAGGTTAGTCAGCATACCGCTGCAAAAGGACTACACTTTAAAAAAAAAGGATCACAAACTTGTATTTGTTGTTTAAGATGTTATGTTTATATGTTACCAAAATGATAATCATTTTGTTTTTCCAAAATTATTTAGTAAACATTGTTTTATGATTGAATGATACTGTTATAATGGCTGACAACCGGGTAGTATGGTGTCCAATAAGAGCAAGTTATAAAATTAATTGGGTAGCACTGTTTGAAACTATGTTCTAACTAGGGGAAAGAGTTTCATGTATGAATCGTAAGGAGATAATTTTGTGATAAGTCGCAGTAGTATCACCCAATGGAATTCTGGATCAACATTAAAGTCGCTATGGCGGATCATTGCGACGACAATACAATACATTTATTTTGTATTTTGCGCGTATTTCAGAATGCTAATATAGTCTAGTCTACAAATTATATTTAACATTTATTATTAATCTCTGAGCACTTAGTAAAGTTCGTTTTTTCCTTACATTAAAAATATTCTCAGTTAGTTTTATCAATTTCAATTTATTGAATATCTAGATGAGGTGCATTCCACAATTTTGCTGAATATGAAGAATTAAATGTGTCCTTAACAACCTTTAACAACGTGGTATATTATACAGATCCATGAGAAGTGTGGGTTTGATTAGTTTACTATTTTAAAATTTGGGCTCAGACATTTGCGGACACACCCAAATACTAACTTGTGTTGTATCAACAAAAAATAAACGTCGCACATTTTCAAGTCATGGTATCGAAAACAGATCAGTGCAGAGCCGTCCAATGTTTTTGTTGATTGAATCTTAGTTGGCTCTAACGGTTTGCCTAAAAGTTTGCTCTTGGGAAATTATCATACAACAATTCAAACCTTGTCTTCTGATCCAATAAAAGTTCAACTGGAAAATTGTCACTCATGTACAGTTTAATGCACGAATTATATCAACCTTGCCCTTTCTTTGAAGTTTTATTAAATTATGTTTGTGTGGAATTATTGTAATGAATTAAATAATTCATTTTTGTCCTTGATATAACATTGACGAAGAATGTCGTGTTTATTGACAATAGCCAGTTGCAATAAATTGGTATACAAAAGTGGCAAGTGATACATTAAAAGATAAAATCACAGGCAACTCTAATGAACAAATGTGCAATATCGTATTCACAATTTAGTTTCACCACACGTCGGGTGGTGTGATGTGATGTGTACGTATTTCTGAACCTCGCTTCGCATTTTAACGTGTTTTAAACAAAATGCGTCCTGTATTTCAATTACAGCCGGAAAATCACTTGAATCAATTTACCAAATACAACGGACGCTAACTACGTATTTATCATAAATGCAGTTTTGAAAAGCCATTCAACACCTAACTGAAATTGTTCGCTTTCAAGTGTTCATAAATCTATATGTACCGTCCACGAGTAGACGATTGGTCCTTACGTCCACAAATACAAGGGACGTCCCAATACTGCGAAATGTAACGCACTTGCGATATCGTTTCATCCACGATATGACATATGTTGTTTCACTGTAATAATAATGTGTACAGAAGACTTTGAAACGATGAAATCTCTCTGATCGGCGTCAACGCATTATCTCACCAAATCACACGATTCTTCTTTGATAAAAAGAGGTCTTTCCATTCGTGTTTCATCACTGGCTTTACTTCTTGATTTGTTTTTCCTGCCATGCCAGTTGTATACCAGTGCCCGTAATACTTTTTTAAACTGTTCTGTATGGTGCATTTGTTAAATAGTCTGGTCGGGTGTCATTCCAAGATCAGGAAAAGACTTTATAACTATCCGCTCCGACGCGCGTCCTTCCGACGTGCTGTTACCAAATCTTTTTTTTGATACCGATTGTTTTCATTTGTCTGTAAAATGTTCGTTTTTGACGTCATTATATCAGAAATGACATCAAAAGATCAGCAGACGACAACCACGCGATATTTAGCGGAAACAACGTCAGATACTGAAAATACGCATCATTGATTAGAGTTTATACGAAATACATGTTAGGATATTCTGACGTGCGCCGGGAAATTCACCTCAATATCAATTATGTCAATTTAAAGCAAAACTAGCTTTTAGATTTTATCGGAGACCTAATATTTATTGAAATAACATTTTTGTAGAATATATATGTGAAAATATATGTCCTGACGCTAAACTTGTTTCGTTTATAAAATGTGTCACGGAGTTTTGGGACAGCCCTCGTATGTAACCAAATCCATTAACAACATCAAAAATTGCAGGCAGAGTTACTTTCGTCGATCAATTAACCCTGTATATTGTGATTGGACTTTTTGTCAGTACATAAATAGCGAATTTCAGATGATTTAATAATTCAGATGTTTTAAGTATTTCATCGCCTTATTCGCGACGTAATATGTTTACTACCGCAAAGAAAAATGGGACAAATGAAATACTTGGACAGGAAAAGAACGGCGTTAATCTTGTTAATATTGCTTTTATAACAAGGTTTATTATTCAATTTACTTCAAACTCAAACAAAGTTATTGATATAGAAAATATTGATTCATTGACTTGCACATTTTACATTAGCGAGAGTACAAAACAAACCATAAATAAACTGTGGGCACATGGTTAGTAGTGGACATTTCAGGTATATTATGTATTGGTGCACAGTAGTTAACAGACTATGTTAGAACAACGACCACACAGCACCGAAACGATCAATGCAACGCATTGTTGACTTAAGGTGATTTATCGGCAACTAAGCCTTTGTTCCAGACTTATTGTATAATAAGACAAATGTTTATAATAACCTCCTAGCTTTGAACAAATTTAAGTCATAGAGAATCATGGTTGCAACTTTCGGAATCACAGTTGAATTAAATAATATTAAGTATAAGCTATATGTATAGCTGTATTTGAATATAGAGCATACTCGTATATACTATTTAATTGGTCCTATTTGTTTACTGTATTGTGTTCCGTATAATTCATGTATATGACTTACATAAATGATCTTCTGACGAGTTTCCATGCAGTGAATGCGTCTGCTGTTGCATTATGTGTCAGATATTAACTGGTTGCACACTACGCACTACCTTTTACCCGAATTTATGATAATAATCCGGATGGCTAAGAATGAACTTTGATACAACGCCAGTAAACAAACATTAAATCACACCAAACATAAAACAACGTATCGACTACAGTTTTTTGTATGTTTTTATCAACCGGCTTGTTCGTCGTTGGTCTTCATTATATTAGCGAAACGTGAACACTTTCCCGACATAAAATAGTTGAAAATGAATGCATTAAGCATCAATTCACATCTATAGTGACATCATGCAAATAACCTTGAAGAGATTGCTTACTAATTAACAATTATTCTAATCAATGTTAAGATGCCGAGATTCTGGTATAATTACATAACTAATTAATTTCCCTTGAGTATTTACCGCATTGTTTTATTTCAGACAGCCATTTTAGCAGAGAATTCAACGGAACAGACGCAGAGATTTGCAGTTTTGCGTGTATCCAATTCATGCCTTTAACCCATAATGATATGTATATCTTATTATACCTAACTGAAGTGTTGACGAAGCGCCAGTTCTCAGTAATAAGGAACTCGTTTAAAAATAACTTAATAAAAGCAGTCATATGCAAACAATAGTAATGATTTGAAACTGAAATAACTGCCAAACACAAACAACATGGAGAATGAAACGGCACTCCTATGGGAAACAATGGGTTAAAATATTAGAAACACAGCGCATTTAGCTATGGATTTCGTATGTGTGTGCCGCATAAACCTAAATTTTGTGTATAACAATGTGTCACCTTTTTTAATGTTCTTTTAAAATAAATGCTACTGACAACATGTTTTTCCGTCCGATTCAGATCAGCAAAACTGATGAATTTTGACTGATATTCCAACTCTGTGGTTTGAGTATTAAATAAAAGTATTCTTATGTGAAAATGATTAATATCTAAAGGCAATATGATTTATGAATGTCGCAAACTAATTATCAATGGTTATAGTATTTGATCTTTAGACGCGGTGTCGGAGGTTTTCCTATGGGTCACACGTATGGGTACACGTACACTCAGTTTGAAATATATTCCTTTGTACAGTGCAAAGTATTATTTATTGGGTTTGGCACACGTATGGCAACTATATAGTATCAATAAAATGGAATATAAGAACTGGAATGCACGTTACAGACTTCGCGAACACGAAAATGCACTAAATATACAGTGGTGTGCCTTTCGGAAATGATACTCATTTATATTGATTGTTGCGAGCCAGGCGTTTATTAAAAACAATAACAATTGCAGTAAAACAACACAAATAAAAAAGTTTTTTTTTCCAATATATCCAATACACCAATCCAATAAATAATCCTGTTCCTGATCCTAGTGTGTTAAATATTGTCCATGGAATGCAATGTCTTTCAGAATGTCACCATGAGTAAGTATGAACACTTTGATCTTAAATCCAAAACAAGAATGCAATTATTCCCACACAGATATTTGTTATATCCAATAACACATAGATACTGGCTAATAAGTGTAAGTACACACAGTCAACACAACGACTTGACCAAAGATATAAAAGTTGATAAGTTAATCATACTTATATACCCTCAAGAAATTCTCAAGACGTTCCAAATTATTTCGAATAGTCTAAGTATATTTATGTAGCATATAATTGAAATAAACAACACATAGCACTTTCAAGAACAATAGAGAAAGATACACAGATAAAAATAGTTTGAGAAAATAAACACCAGTATAACAATTCATTAATGTAATGACTATAATCACATGCATAACATGATGCATGCAATATTTCATTATATATGCATTTTCCAATGCGTAACCAAAACTCAAATTCATGATTGTGTCATTTAAAAGGCAAATACATACGCTTAATCACAACGTGGATTTTTCGCATTGGTTTCAAGCGGCGATATCCTCGATAAAACCATGTTCGTGCGTTGTGTCTGTTCCGGTATTTCGTATTGCATACTGTGTTGCAAAGGCCACTGATCACTATGATGTAGGAACATTGACGTTACTCTTCTGCCAACCAAGATGTGATATTATATGTCTTTACATAATTTACATTTTAAGATACTGTAGTGTTGAGGAGACAAATGTTTACCTCAAACCCTCCCATAATACATTTAGAGATATACGTTATGCTATGATTATTCCTGACGATTCATATGTAGGATGCATACAAGTTTTATTATTGTATAAAATGAATGTTTGTACAATAGCGTTAAACACAATATGATATACAAATACCCCGGCCTGTTAGACACTGTTCGCATTAATTAAACAGCAAAACAGTTACATAAGATTGCATCGAACTTATTGTATTTAGTAATCGCTAGAGTTAAGGAACACAATTTTGAGGAAGACAAGGTCACGACAAACGCAATACAAATATAGCATCCACACATTCGTTGTAATGCATATACACAACCGGTATAAAATTACGTAAGTATAAAGACACACGACACACTCGTGTTTTTCTTTTGGTTTGAATTAAATGTGAATGCCGTGAACATGCAATAATTATTTTTAAGGAAGTGTATTTTACGGCATAATAATTAATGTTTACAAAATATTATTACAATTTCACGAACACGTTGGAAAGGAGTGTGCAGACCTTGATACAAATAATAGTGTATATGTTGGTATTGATAATGGTTAAATGCAAGCGATGAGAGGTGTGTTGATGTTGGTGATGAAAAATGCACAGGTGTTAGTTATGATACTGATTAGGCTTTAGTGGTTTGATTATATAGATAGAGAAACAAATAAACAGTTGCAAATGCAAAACCTCCTTTGATTATAATATACGGACCATTGAAGTTGTGTGTTTCCCTTTTAAAGAATCATACAATAATGACATAATATGACATTCTGTCATAATTAGAAATCACTGTTCACTGGTCACTATTTGAATGGTGAAATATTTATTATTTATTGTTGCTATATAGAAGTGATCTTATGATGTTAATATATTTTAGAATGTACATGTATTGTGATTAATCCTACGTTACGCGCTAGGTTTAAACCCCCAATGATGTGCAATAACCGTTCCGAACATGTTAACTCATATTTGTATCTTATGCATGCTTCGTGGTTTTGACTGTCAAAAATTGGCAATAGTTCACGTGCCGGACATAACGGATTATTGTTGTTAATAATGTTATCTCGAATTCTGGTACAGCTGCTGTTTCGTTTTGATATTTGTGTATGTTGTGTACAGTGATGATTTGTTACAATCATGTAGATAGTTTGGTTGAAAGAAAGTAATTCATTCCGTGGTGTTGCTATTATATAAAGCATATATTTTGGACTGCATATATCTGTATGCGGGGTATTGTTTCCAACGTATACAATATTTAGATTCAAAGTATGTACAAGCATACACTTGTACAAGGATACTAGGGCACTTTACAATAACAACAAGAATGTAAAGAAAAGAAAACATGAAAACAGGTATTTTTAACGCTTTCGGCGTAGATTGACCACTCCCAAAGGCGCCCCAAACACATCGTGATCACTATTTTGATTGCAATTATATTTGTTTCATAAATAACATGTTGTTTTTTCACCAGGAAAAGTGTCATTAATTTCAACGACATTATGATTGTGAATGCTAACCATATTGCAATCACGCGTAAATCATTATTTGATACAACAGTTCGACATTTATGTGGCAATCAAGAGCTTTAATAATCATAATTAACTATTTGATATTTTTATGGATTTGTGTGGAGTACCAGCAACATATTGATGGAATCGTTAAGAAAAACAATATGTACAAAGATCAAAGACATGTTGTGCACGGTTCCAGTAGGATTCAAACCCATGCATCGGACATCGCAAAGCTCAGTGAAAACTAACATATTCTACATGTATGCAAGAAACATAAAATTTACAATTATCAAAAAAAAGCTACACAAAGTTTATGCGAAATGCCTCGATTGGGAAAACAAGAACAACACAAAACAACATCGAGCTGTTTGATATACAGCTGACGTTTGTACAGGTTGAT
Source organism: Congeria kusceri (assembly GCA_027627225.1). Taxonomy (NCBI): domain Eukaryota; kingdom Metazoa; phylum Mollusca; class Bivalvia; order Myida; family Dreissenidae; genus Congeria; species Congeria kusceri. Next base: position 9,363,797 of record CM051037.1, on the reverse strand, counting down.
ATAGGCATTGTTTTATTTATTTTAATTTACAGTTTATATTGCACCCTAGATTTATAAAAAAGAATTTACTACATAGAGATATTGCTTTATAAAATGTTTATATTCTTACATACCAACGGTCATACACTTATAAACAGATCCGTTATCTCACAGTTATCGTACGTTGCACAGTCCCAACACTCACTTCGCAAGTGACATGATTTAATCTATGGATTATCTGGGATATTGACCTTAACAATATTACCAAGCCTATTTATTCTTAGCTAATTAGCGAACTGCAAGAAAAATATATAATTATTTTAGTATTTTATTATATTCTGCTGTACATGGTCCTTATACCAAAACCGGTGAGATTTTACTGCTCATTTACAAGTCAATGTCGCGATCTAAATATGGAGCATAATTTACTGTAGTAATAATAACGTTGTACGCGTTGTTGTTTGCTCATTTGTAGGGTTAGTTGCATTTTAACAACGACCCAAGGTTTGCCTTAAAATATGTTTCATTTGAACAATAACATATTAATTATGAATCACTTAATAAGGTGCTAAAATTGAACAACACGAAAGTATGCATACACATTCAAGCAAAGAGTGAAGTACATGTAATATAATACATGTAGTTATTAGTTAGTATTAACGTGTGTCAATTTTAGTCGTGTAACACTCTAAGCATATATCTACAGCCTTCCAATGACAGCGTATCAGATCGTTACATGTATATACATTCGCTTAACTACTCAAACATTAATGTAACTTAAATAACACAGAATCGTGTGATAGTCTGCACTTTGTCTAGTAATTAGAATATGATAACGTTTCTTGTTCATGTTCATGTTCATATTCTGGACACAACAACAAACTGCTATCGAGCTTTAACACATACAACTTGAAGACAATTTCGCTGAAATATGAATCTGTACGTGATACCAATGACAGCGCTACATCGTTCATTGTGACTTAACCGCTTCTTGCACACCATTTACTCCGTTGCAATATGCACTTTAATAATTCTCAATTTGTAATACTAGAAATGTAATTGACTTACTTGTATCTAAAATAGAAACACACTTTCAAGTAGGGTTATTTTTTGACGTGCATTTATATTTAGTATTTACTGTACCAATTTATATATTTTGACTTTTACACATAAATACTAATATTAAATTATATTTATTATTTTTATTTAGTATTCATTAAATGTCAGGCCATTTACTTTGACTGAATTCTATTGTAATTATTTTATAAATTCTTCTGTAAAATAAACCTACTTCCGTGAACAGACCTACACTTGCATGTCCCTTTCACAAAATTGCGAATTCAAATCAAATAAACAACATGATTTAACAAAAAGTCGTATTTTTATAATTTTCAACACGTGATCCACCTTCGTGTAACTCAATATGCTACAGTGATAATAATCAACTGCGGCGAGGGCCTATTCTTATTTTATTTATGGCAATTAGTTACACCCGTTTACAATATAACCGCGCTATTTGGGAACGCCAATCATATTTCAATCAGGAAGTTTTAAATGTTTCAGGTAAGGAGCAGCATGCGTGAATTCAGCGAATGACACTGGTTAGTAACCTAACAGACATTTTTATTTAAAACTTTCGATAACCAGAATGTATCACAATAAGATTATGCTTTGAATTTCGGATAAAAAACAACAACACACGGCAAAAGTAACGGTTTTGTTTTACTTTTTGCGATTTTTAGGTTTTGTTAAAGGTATGCCTTTGTTGATTATTCACAGACAGGATACGTAACTAGAACAACGTATTAACTATTACAAAAGTCTTTCAACTTGTTATAAATGTCTCTTTAAAGTAATGCAGGATTCAAATGTTGAGTTTGTCTGGTGTTGAGCAAACCATTACAAATAAAACATTTACAAACTTATTTTTACTCATTTAAATAAAGAAACAGAAAACAAACTCCACATCACAACGCGTTTCGATTTTAATTAGTCTTCATCGTGTATAAATACAGAATGTAAACAAAAAACATAAAAGACCCCATGTGGTCTCATTAAGTTACGTCATGTTTGGCGTAAACAAAAATATTTGTCCTGTTAATGGTTGCAGCAGTATTGTGGCTATGGTGTCCCTGTTGATCTTTCTGAGCTTATGAGCAAGCTCATCTAGTAGTATTTATTAGAGTCTGGCGTGTGCTAATGGGTTGTTCAAAATTGAGGTAGTTGTTTCTAATATATTTAATTCACTGGTAAGGTGAAAAACAACAACAACAACGCAACCTCGTTTCAATAACAAAATGTGTAAATAGGGCAGAATTTGGATATCGGCATTGACAAAAACAACCCAGGTCAATTACACAAAGAGTTTATGAACGCTATATGAATACGTTTATTACTCAATTTTGAGCTTTACTAATCAATATAATTACCAGTATTCCAGGTTCACTCTATATCAATGTTATTTAGTGTTGTTTTTAAATAAAATTAAAAAACCTGTCTGTGACTCGAACCCGCAACCTGTGGGTAAATAGAGCGCTCTCTGGGCTATCGTAATCCGGGTCGCTACAAATGTCTCTGATATAAGTGCATGTGCTTTTCGAACCTGAAAGCGTGTTATAATGAAACACAGCATATTCAAATTTACGCTAACCTTTATGAAATCAAGCTTGAATTTTTATTTTGATGCATTTGATACAGTTAGACCGCATTATTGCAGAATACTTTGCTAACGGAGCTAATTATTGTTATGCGCGTTTGTTGTCATACATGGAATGTTACTCTATAATAAACACGTGACTGTCCTATTTGGCAAGGCTTACATGTCCGCACGTTGCTGCACACTGTAGGACATATTGTTTGTCGGTGAAGAATGGTTAACCCGGAATTTAAATGCAAAGTTAAACAACTTTAAGAGGTGGCATCAAATTTCAGATAAGGTCGCTGTGGAAATAAGACTGCAAGCTTGATGATCTAATATAATACTTTAAAAGGGGCATTTAGAGGGATTTTCGCACACATGTAAACACATATTTATACAATATAATTTCTTGCTTTCTTAAATATTTGAAGCAATCGGTAGGAAAAAAAAAACTATAAACAAAGATAAAAAAACAAAGTATTACACGGTCCGAGTAAACTATTGCCTACACAATCTAATATTTCAATAAAAAGCCACTGTTTGTTTAAAGAAAATAAAAACTTTTGATATTATGAAAAACCTTAACTACAGTCGGTTAAAATGCCAGTGAGATCCATTATAAACATGAACGAGTCGATACAGGTAAATAAGACGATTTATAAATGCATACGATTGCAGCGTGTTTATAAACTGAAACTCATGATTCCCCATATTTTCAGTAACTGGATTAATACCCTTATTATCAACAAAATTAACACCGAATATACATGATTATTTATATATTTTTTTCCAGGAAATAATCATTTAAACGACAGTCATGTTTTTCCTTTTTGAATTACACTGGCAAATGTACTTGATTAGGCTAAAATACAGTGACATATCGCTTTATTAAACATTTTATATTCATAAGTATCAACGAGAACCCGATAACCGATGCATAGTTCCGACACTCACTTTGCACGCGGTATGATTTAATGTATGTATTATTTGAGATATTACTATAAACAATATTATCAGTATAAAGTATTCTAAAGGAGCACACTCATAGAAGGAAGTTAAATTTAGGCGTCAATTGAATATAATTTACATGCACAATTTACACAACTATAGGCAATTTCATGTTCATTGCAGGTCAATTTGGCAATCAAAATATGGTGCATAGTTAACGGAGAAAAGTTTAACGCTTTCTACACATTTCTTTATTGTTTTTAGGTAATTTGGAACTTTTGATAACGTTGAATCAATGTTCGCCTTGCAAAAGTTTTGTATTTGAATGATAGCATACAAGTTTTTTATTTTAAATGTTAACTACGAAAGTATGTATACACCATCAAAAACCTCATGTGAAGTAATAAACTAGATACTATGTGACAATTGTATATATTAAAAATATTTAATATACTTTCTAATAAATATGTATTAGATTTTTTACCAATATTATGCAATAAAACTAAATTCATTTGGTATACAGACGTACAAATAAATGCCTGATTCACAAATGTACAAACCCAATCATAATTATCAAAACAGCAACCTTTAAGCAACTAGTAATATTGTGCTCAATTTCAAAATAATTAGGATCCACATCTTTGCGATACAACACACCACAGTGATAACAATCAGCTAACGCAAGGTCCAATTCTCTTTTATTTATGACAATATATACAATAGAATTGATTTATTTAAGAAGCCAAACCCATTTTAATCAGGAAGTTTTGAATATTGTAGATGAGAAGCAGCGTGCGTAAATTAAGTCCTTGCCACGGTTCAGTAACTTAAAGTTACAATTCAGATAATCAGAATTTGACAGAGGATTTGGATTATATGATTATGTTGTTAACGTCGGAATTTAAGAAAAAGCAAATCAAAGGTAACGTTCTAGTTTACGCGTTGCAATTCCCATTACTGATCATTAAACTACAAGGTCGGTAAATAACACAATTAAAGCTCGGTATGAGTCAAATATATTTACATTTTTTATCTGAATGACCAAAATATTGTAAACAAACATTTATAAACGTTTAATACAAATATGTTTATATTCGTGCGTTTCCTATCTATAAAATAAAGGAGGGACCACAACTCGTCTTAAAGGTCTATAAAATATAAACAAAGCGAAACTCCTGCTGCGACAGCAGGAGAGAACTCTTATTAGCAGCCCGAGATCTTTTATTTATGGCAAGCGACCGATTTGCCAAAAACGATACACAGGGCATCACAAAAACACATTACAAACACAAAACACACATGAATAAAACTCGGGTCATCGCCTTGGAACGGTCAATGCAAAGCATTGGGGGTTTAAACCGGTTTATGTGCGCATGAACATGTTTCAACCTGTTTCGAAAATGATTTTTAATTTTGAGAATTTTAGTTGAGGTGAAATTAGTTTTGATAGTCTTTGTTGATAGCTATGGATAGCTATGGATGTTCTGTAGATGAAAGTCAATACTTTAGTCACGATCAAAACATTACCGTTGTATTATCACATTTGCAGAATAAACCATTTGTCAGTAAACGAGGACTGCGCTTATAGTTTTTAAATATTGTTTTTTAATTTAAATACAACAGTTTAGTTCAGTTATTAATTAAGTTGTTTGCTTTCTTTTAAAATGCTTTGTACTTCACAACTATTTTAATAAAATCTCAATAGGTTAAAATATCTACTCTTAGTTAGGTAGATACATATCAACACCGTCACGACAAAGTTTAAAGAAAAATAGAATGTCCTACAAAAATAGTATACAATCAGGAAATGAAATGTTTCATAAAATCAAATAAAGGGTATTGTATGTCGCTTTAAATATGTTACGTGAGCATAAAAAACAATACAGTGGAGTAAAAGGCTGTTAGGTTTTATAAGGGCCAGAAAAGCGTGACTGAGTAATTGAACAACGTGTTTCCACACAAAACCTAGCATAACAACGTAAACGTTTACCAGTACCGGTATAACTAAATCCTTTACAACGCACACATAGCTTACATAATTGGACTTAATATTCAAGTTAGATGCAAATGTCTCTTTAGTTTGGAGAACCTAATCTTGTGTATACAATATAGACAAACACGTTAGCAATTTAATTGCGTTATTTGAGAACGCCACACTCATTTCAAACAGGAAGTTTTTAATATTGTAAATGAGGACTAGCGTGCGTGAAGTCAGTGAGTTACACGGTTCAGTAACTTTTGTTGAAGTTTTATTTACAACTCTAGGCCCCGTGTTCACAAAGGATCAATTACAGGATCAGCATCAGTATTAGCTTATTTTGGGTTTTGTAGCTCAGCTGAGTGAAATATCAAACATATTTTATTTTTGGAATTACTTTTCTTGTTGTTAAAGTCACGTAATTATTTGTATTTCTTTCATTAAATTCTTCATATCAGACAGAAAATGTACGTTTTATTTATATTATTTGACCAAAAATTAAAATTTATCATGATTTTAGTTAACATCATTTTTGAGCCTGATCCTAAAATATCTGGCTCAAGCTCATTCTGAAGCTGAAAATCAGGTTCAACTTGTTTGTCAACACTGGGCCACACAATCAGAATTTGTCAAAAGATTAGGACTATGTATATAGTTATGTTTAGAACTTTTTTGAAAAAAAAAACTACAAAGGTAAGATATGTATTAACTTCACTTGTTATACAACGACAAGGAATGTAGATAAGACAAAATGTTAAATACTGTTCTTCGAACTCTTATAAATCCTTCTGTAAAACAAGAAAAGAGTGTTATAAATGTATAGATTTGTCAAACATATGTGTTTAATCATCATATTAGTATATGTGGAATAAAAGAGGGATTGCAACTCGAGTCATAAAACTTGAATATGTTTTTTTTTGGAACTATACATGTATGTCGACTTATGCGACTTTTTCATATGTGTTACATATCCAATCCACTTTTGCCTTTTTGTTTCTTAACGCGTCTTCTGTGATGTGTTTTTGTATATTTGCCTTCATACTTAATTAACAGAAAACATGGTCGTACATGATTGCTTCATGTTGTCTTCTGAAATTCTAATTTAAATCCAGAAAGTAAGTTACCTCCAACAAGTGTAGGTATATAAACACCATTCATCTAAATTATTTCTTAACTGATAGTATGATAAGTGTTATTTCCTTTGCAAAAGCAGGTATAACAATTGAAACTATCATACACTTCTTCGCTTAAACTGCTAAATAATTAGGCCACATTTGAGATGCAAACATATTATTTATTATATTTATTTTAGATTTAACTTGTGGAATTTTATTCGAGGTACGATACGTTTGAATAGTATTTTCATTTCAATAGTTTGCTTGATATAACAGTAAACAAATTCTAAAGTCACGATCAAAATATTTACGTTTGAAGAAGCAACAAATGAGAAGTATGTGTGAGTTTCACTTTTTGTCCTTGAAGGTTGGCATATTAAAATCGACCCGTCCGTCCGTCCGTGCGTCCGAGCGTCAGTCCGTTGGTCCGTTCTGCCGAGGTTAAAGTTGTTTTTTATCATATCAAATATCTTGGTATTACAGGTATTTACTTGAAACTTGAAATACTTCTTTACTATCAATTTCTCCACCAGGGAAAGCAACCCCCATAACTATGTTTTGTATTCTGACAGATTTATGCCTCTTTTTAACTTTGACATTTTGGTTAAAGTTGGTCAAAGGTATTTACTTGAAACTTGATCTACTTCTTAACTATCAATGTGTCCACCATGGAAAGCAGCCCTATAACTATTTTTTTTATATTTTGACAGCTGTTTGCCCCTTTTTAACTTAGATATTTTGGTTAAAGTTTTTTATTATGTCCAATATACTATCAAACTAGAAACTTGAAATACTTCTTTGCTATCAACTTCTTAACCAGGGAAAGCAACCAGCATAATTATTTTTTTGTGTTTTGACAGATTTATGCCTCTTTTTAACTTGCCTTTTTGGTCAAATTATTTTATGCGGTCAAATCTCTTGAATACTATTAAAGGTATTTAATTGAAAACTAAATTACTTCTTTGCTCTCAACGTCTCCACCTCGGAAAGCAAACCTCATAACACTGTTTTCTTGACAGATTTATGCCCCTTTTTAACTTTCACTTTTTGGATTAAGTTTTGCATTAGTTTTCTAGAGCAGCCATTTTAACTGAATTAGTCAAGTTTACATTATTCATTTTTATTTATTTTGGTGTCAAAGGTCGCACTAACTGACAGCGCGTTCGGGGGCAAATGTCATCTGATAGTGATAGCACTCGTTCTAAATGCTACTTCGCCACTTTAATAATTAAATATTATAACCGTTAAGTTACTACTCATAATTCAGTAAATACTACCAGATCCATTACTACAAAGTTATTATGTTCACTTACAGATACAATGCTCTTTAAAAATCGTATAATTACTAAATGGAATGTAACATAATATTCAAATGCTGGCTATTGGTTGTCGCTGTAAAGCATTTAAATTAACTTACTCACTCGTTTCGTGAGTACATTTATTATTCTATAGTCTTAAAATACTGAGAAAGAGAACTAACATAAAGACTTGTCAAAAACATCATCATCATCAGCATCATCATCACATAATAATTATGATAATCACATCAACATCACCATCATCACCATCACGGTCACCATAATCATCAGCATAATTATCATCACCATCATCATCATCATCATCATCATCATCATCAGAATCACAATCATTAATCTTCATCCATATCAATACAAAACACAACACAAATAACAATTTTATTTGTATTTGACAGAATTTTCGAAATAACAAAGAGAGAATAAATTAACGTTATAAATTTACTTAAATCGTCCACACTCGTCTTAACGCCTTTTAAAGTATTCAACTGAACAAAATAACAACTGGCCTACACATCAAACTAGCCAACTAGCTTTCCAAATGGCCAACTGGTCAACTGGCCTTCTCATGTCAACTGACAAACCAGCCAAATGGTTTCTCATTCTGGCCAACTGGCCTACGCATCAAACCAGCCAACTGGTTTTCCGAACGGCAAACTGGCCTACACATGTCAACTTACAGTTCTAAAATTAAACTAACACAATTATATAGAACATGTCGTGTCTATGTCATATACACATACGCATGTATCAACCTTTGTTGCTAGCAAAAACGTCCCCCATCCACTGCAACAATTTTAATGAAAAACAAAAGACAGAGCAATATATTAAAATCGCATAAAAGCGCACATATTGATGCATTACGTTTGTTCAACGCAGCTGCAATATTTGTCAGATTTATCCGTTACCACCAATCCAGAGAAGTGCGCATATTACTTCACGGGAACTCCATTCATGAATCAGTGATAATGAACGATTCAGGTAACTGCGAGCGGGATACGCAACCCTTCTGGTCATTGTGTATTTTCTCTTTTGTTTTTCGTTTTTTTTCTTTTAATGCCAGTGGGACGATTGAGGACCCATGGCGGTAGATCAGTGTTAAGGCGCCTTCATCACCTTTCGAACCCTCTAATTCTAGAGAAATCAGCAAATATGCAGCTGTTAACAAAGTGAAGACACTTTAGTTTTACACAAACCTATTACATGAAACGACAATGAGGTGCATTCAGATACGCATGATCTAAATAAAATGTAATAATAAATAACATTCTGTATGCACTTAATAAAGCAACAATAATCACGAAAAATATTATATATAGACTTCAATATACATACACCGATAGCTCTAAACATTAGAATGAAATATAAATTATTCTGAATTACAAAACTATAAAACGCATGTCACATATTGAGTCCTTAATAAACCATTAATAATCACAGACATTTAATACTAGCAATTACACATACCGATATCTCCCAAAATTGGGCTGAAATAGAGAATATTTAGAATAACAACACTATGACATACGCATATCACATCTTGAATGACAACTGTCAATAAATTGTATTCAAATTAAATCACCATTCACTAATACTAATCATCTTTGTTACTAACTTGTCAAGCATGACTTAGCATCTGCTGATCATATTTCTATCATTACTCTTTTATCACACTTTGTATACAGATGTAAATATTAGAAATAAAGAACTGACTTTACGTTTCTGGTTAGTTTAAGTTTATTATTTTTATTAAAATAACTATGAATAGTTTTATTAAAAAATTGATTAAATTTATATAATTAATAATTATACCTACACCATTCAATGTTTATATGTTGTATGTCTAAAATGAGAATGTAATACCAGTCATCATCAATTATAATGTTTATATATAATTACATATTATAAATTTATATATAATTATTTGATCATTGGACCTTTATTACACTAATTGTACCGCTGTAAAGATTAGAAATAAAGAATTGACATTACATTTCAGTGGTTAAATAACCCTCCGACAAAAGAACCTAATCTCCACAGAAAATAAATATAAGCAATCATTCACATATACCGATAGCTCCAAAAATTGGACTGACATATTAAATATTTAGAATGACAGTACTATAACATACGCATACCACATCTTGAGTGACAACTGTTCATAAATTGTATTCAATCAAATCATTATTCACCAATACTAAATCATTTTTGTTACTATCATGTCACGCATGACTTAGTATCTGCTGATCATATGTTCTATCACAACACTTTTATCTTACTTTGAGTACAGATGTGAAGATTAGACTTAACTGACATCACGTTTCAGATTATTTTATATTTATTATTATTATTATTATTATTATTATTATTATTATTATTATTATTATTATTATTATTATTAATGTAACTAGGAATTGTTTGATTAAAACATGTTTAAATTTGTATATAATTGAAAATTAAACCTACATTATTAATGTTAAAATTTTGTATTTCTTAAGATAATAATGTAATAAAAGTGATCATCAATTATAATACATGTTTATATATAATTCTATATTATTATTGTATATAGAATTAATTGATCTATGTACTTTTATTATTCGTATTCAACAGCTGTAAAAATTAGAAATAAAGAATTGAAATTTGTTTCAGTGGTTAACTTATCATCGGAAAGAAGAACCTAATTACACACACACCAAAACATACATATACTTGTCAACTAGACTATGTTGACAAAACCACTTTTGCCATTTCTGTATCCTACAAAACCTTGCATTGCACGAGCAATTTCCCCGCAGGCTAAGAATTTATATTCCTTAGGAGTCACACAGGACCGCGTGCTTACTACACGTACATTATTTCATTATGAACTGACATACTGTAACCATGATTATTTGTTTGTAACATACGACCGTGTATCTTAAACTCCACAATTCTGAATTATCGAATTTAAAACGAAGCAATAAAAATATATATAACATAACCGCGGTCTATCTCAGTAACAAAATCAGAAAATATCGAATATCTCCTAACATAATTTTCTGAAGTGCATATGCAAGACTACCAACCAAACGTTCAAAAAATTACACTGCTACTAAATGTGTTAAAATCATAGGCATGATGAATGAAAATAACTAAATAAACCACACTAAACAAATATATACTTACCATCATTGATAGAATCAATACCAGCGACCGTGGTGTCCAACAAATGGAATTCCAACATGAGCATCGCGCTCGTAAAATACTGCCTGTCAAAGTCTTCAACTGAAAAATGAAAAACCGTCAACTGACAGTTTAGCCAACTGGCTTCTCATTCTGGCCAACTGGCTTTTACATCAAACTAGCCAACTTTGCTTTTCAAATGGTCAACTGGTCTACGCATGTCAACTGACATACTAGCCAAATGGCTTTCCAAATGGCCAACTGACCTACACATGTCAACTGACAAACTAGCCAACTGGCTTTCCAAATGAAAATATCACGCTTAGAAACTTTGCGTGCTCACCACAACACTACATTGTCAACTGTCTGAACAATTGAATATTACACTGACATACAGGCGGAGCAAACTTGAGCACGCCGATCCTGTATACACTTAATAAACAACAATAAACATAAAATATGTATAAAAGATATCGCATACGGACACAGATAGCTCCAAAAACTGGACTGGAATATAAATTATTGAAAAATTACAACACTATAATTACGCAAATCAAATTACACCTTGAGAGAAAAACTACGCCGTCTGCCGTTTATATATCCTACAAAACTCCGCTATACACGAGCTATTTTATCGTTTTTAAAACGAAACAAGCTAAGAATTTATATTCCTTATGTATCACGCGGGACCACGTGCTTGCTATATAATTTTATTATAAACTGACATACTGCAACCACTATTATTTTCAATTCTACTTAGACATAATTATTCAGTTTAAATGGACAAGTCTCGCACAAATTAAAACTAACATGTTTGTAAACCCTTGTTTGTGGTGAATAGATTTACATACACGTGGATAAAGTGCACCCTATGATTACATAGACATGTATCTGTAACATACAAACTTGTATGACAAACTCAACCATTCTGAAATGTCTAGTGTTAAACGAGGCTTAACAATAAAATAGATATAACATAACCACTGTCTATTTCATTAATAACATAATAGATAGGATCGAAATTCTCTAAACAGAAGTTGAGAAAGTGAATGTGCAAGACTACCTTCTACAAACTAAACGTTCAAATACTATTAATTATACTGCAACTTAGCTTTTAAAAAACACAAGCATAATGACTGAGACAAACTAAATAAACTTCGTTGATATAATCAACACCAGCAAACGTTCTGTCCAACAAATGAAATTCCAACATGAGCTCCGCACTTGTAAATTACTGCCTCTTTCTTTATCCACTTTGTTGCTGCCCAAAACATACCTCGAATGACGATAAATTTGCTATACACGACTCATATACCCTTGCACGAGAATTCTGTGCATAACCAGCCAAACTTTGCTGTAAATACTCTAAAAACAACTAAATACCGTACAATACCGTATATTTCGAAACGAGATTAATTTCCTGTTTAATAAAATACGAGACAGTGGAAAGAACATGCTGTTAAACAAAGTCAAATTCTATCAGAGCCAGATTAGCGTGAATGAGTAATTCTACAACGTTTACCATACATAACCATGCATTACATCGTTCACGTACACCAAAACTCGTATACCTGAAACCTAAACCTCGCACAAAATAGTTTATACAATTAGAGTTAAAACCTACCGGTAGAATCTGTTTTTACAATTTGTGATTTCTCCCAAAAATAATGGTTGCCATACTTGGTATTGTTCGCTGTAATCGATTTTGCTATAAAAACCGTCCGATTTTCGGTTTGCACAGTGATCAAGCACGTGACATTTGGAAAGCGAGAACCTTGGGGAGTGAAATAAAATTTATATTCTAAAAGTTGTTATTAGATGTGTATAGTATTTCTGGCAATGATTTTAACCTAGACGTCATTGCTTTGGAACATCTTTGTTCCAAATTTGAAACGTTAGTCAATAATATCACTTTATAAATTATTTGGAGCAAACTCTTTGAATGGTTCAACAGTATAATAAAAAAACTGCTTTGGTGTAAATGTCCTTTGTTCAGATTTTTTTTCTGATGTTTCTTCGACTTTAAAGTCCCATAACTTGTTTTCTACCAGAATCTCACATCTGATGTTATAATGGCCTGTTTCCTTTACCTTGGTTGATTTATTTACTTCCTGTGCACAGCTCAAAGCTTTAGAAGTTTCAAACTCTCTATTAAACACTATGCTCATGCTTGATTAATGGTATAAACCGATATACCGAGGGTAAATAAGCTGATCTAATAATAGTAGACACTATGCTGTAGGGATAATTATTTTTACGTAAACCTCTGTAAGAAGTAACATAAACAAATTGTTTCATAACTTAGTAAAGCTAACGTCCTTTATGTTTATTGTACACTTTTACTATATATGCTTCATGTATTGTTTTATATTGTTTACTTATTATAGAGTTTATACATTGTATTGCACACAAGTTGAATATTAATTAAAAAAATTGTCTCAGACACACATGTGTATCAATAAGTTAGAGATTGTAAGTGTTAATAGTGAAAGTGTGTTACTAAATTTCGTATTTTGGTAATTATAGTGTTATTTAATAAGAAGTGATATTGACAAGTTTATAACGTTTTATTAGTATACACACGTCATTAAATAAATAGCATTTAGTGGATAAGTAAACGTAAACATATTTTTAAATACTGTATACAATAACTTGGATTGTTTATTCAAGCCGCAACATTGATCATGCATGAATTTGATGCTAAGAGGAATAAAGTTTTTAAAAAGATATCGGGCATTTCAAATATTTAATTATGAATCTATGCAAATATTTTGTCAATATACATGTTATTTTTAATATATTCAATCTATATAGTGTATATTTTAAAAAGATTGTGTACGCATTTGTTTGTGAACCTGTCTTTTTGTATCAATATTTACAAGATTCCATATATTTATTTCGTTTCTTAAACACAGATATGTTTCTCGTAACATATCCAATGAAATACTATAATATCCAGAAGCCAGACTTGGAAACGGCGCATACATAATTATATCTTGCGCAGTGTGTTTACATTGTTCGTACTTTAAATTATATTTTACCATCTTCTGTGATATGAAAAAGTAGGCCTTGTTTTCTTTCCATGTGAATATTTAAAGAAGCAGTACTATTTCACTAAACTGAGTTTGTGTTGCTTCGCAAACTGATTTTGGGTCTGAATTAGAGTCATTTTCTCTGGACATCTGGCCCAGTGACTGTGTTTATTGAACTGTCAGTTTGGTTTTGAAGTTCTAGTAACTGGCACTTTGAATTCATTAAAAAAGCAACAACAACAGCAAAACAATCGTCAGTTTGGCCAAGTTAACCTTTTTCTTTAGATATGCAGGCTATGTATGTAATCAAAGCTCTCAAAGCGATGAACGACGGTTGCCGCGATAAAGGTAGAAAGAAGTCAAATACTGTGAGGGATTTTTTTCAAAAAGTTAAAACTTGTCAATTATCGTATTTGATGTGTGTTTCCAGTTTAGTATATGGGAAAATCGTATTGACATCAACGACATTTCAGGAAGATTTTCTGTTTTAATATAAACAAAAACACAAATAACGAATATAAGAAAGATCATTCAAATATACAGGAGGACCAAAATGGCCCTTGGTCGCTCACCTGCGTTTCATAAATCATACTGGCTTGTAAAAATTTAATTGCATGTCATAAGATGTTTGAAGTAAAGTTAACGACATTTGTCATCAATGAACCATTGACAGAATTTGTTCGATGGTCAGCCAAGGAACCTTTATGTGAACTATTTTTAAACTTAATTAATTAAGAAGCCATATACGGACTAAATGTGTCAGAGACACGTATACCCCACGACGCGTGTTTGGACACAGACAAAGGGCGTGTCGCCAACACTAGCGTTTGCCTTTACAACTTAGTTTTCATATATATTCTATTCTATGGTAAGGACAAAGGCAAAGGACCATAATTCTGCCAAAATTGGATGCAGCCAAAGTTACTTCCTTTAAGATCACCTACACGATACGTTTTTGGAACTTTGAAATTTTGAGCAAAATCTGCCAGGTAGTTAAAGACGAGTTGAGTCCACACAATTTTGGGAAGTATATATTATATAGAAGTAGTTGTTCAGCTGTGAACGTTTGAGCTAAATCCACCCAGCCGTTAAAGCGCAGCTGAGTCCTCAAAATTTCATGAAGTATATATAGTGGGAAAAGTGTCAAAGGGCCACAATTCTGCCGAAATCGGTCGCAGCCAAATTCCCTTCCTTTACGATCACCAACACATCAAGGTTGTTCAGCTGTGAATGTTTAAGCGAAATCCGCCCAGCCGTTAAAGAGGAGTTGATTGCACAATTTTCCATAAAGTATATATAATGGAAAAGTGTCAAAGGACAATAATTCTGCCATATTCGCCCAGCCGTTCAAGAGGAGTTGATGTACGTACGGACAAGTGCAATACTAAATGCCTTCCACTGTTTTGGGGCATAAAAACTGTCCAATCGCCCGGCAGCCATGTCTTTTAACGAAACAAAATTATTAATAGAAATCTTCTGCGCAAGTAACACCAAAATATAATTACGTGTACTTACAGTCAACATAGCTGCTCTGGAAAAACCGTGACTGTTTCCCTTTTTACTGTGGAGATCACCAAGCTAGTATTGTGATCTCCACAGTATCACCTACTGCCACCATATGGAGTGTTCTCTTTCAAACAGGGCCTTAATAGCCTATGTAGAAAATAATGAGAGAAACACAGTTAGCAATCATAAGCGGACGTAATAATAAGATATGTAGAACGTAACCGCCAAGTTATTTAGGAGAAATATATTAAAAAGGAACACACAATTTTAAAGCTTTTAAAGATGTTTAAACAGCTGGAAATGAAACATCAAACAATCGGGAGCTTGCTAGACAAATGTCTAGATGACTTGTTGACCAGAATACATTGTTTTTGTCCGTAACACATGCTATTTCGTTTCTTATCTCACGGTCCATGCTCGTAATGTAGTATGTAGTTAAATGGTAAATTTTATTTTTTGCATTTCACAAAGCATATCTTTGTTGACTAAAACATGAATTGATGAATTGATGTTAATTATCATTTTAAAGTGTAAAAACAACTTCTGTGCATGTGAGCAATTATTGTATTTTTAGTTTACAGTGTAGAGAAACAAATGATGTTAAATGTTATTACCATGGTTTGCAAATAACACGAACTAGATGCCTGTTGACAACATGTCAATACCGTTATCAAGATATCAGCGTTCTTTAAATTATGTTACAATCACATTTTCTTATAAACAAATCTTCTCGTTTGACCTTTAAGTGTGACCTTGAAATTTGAGCTACGGGCACAGGTCTTGCGTACGACACGCCGTCTCCGCATGTTGAACATTAGTGGCAAGTTATTTGAAAAATTATCTGATGAATTATGAATTAACAGTCCGGACAAGCTGTAGTGTGCCCATATTTGACCTATGAACTCTTAGTGTAACCTTAACCGTTGAGTAAAGGACACAGGTTTTGCGTGCGACACATCGTCTCCATATGGCGAACATTAATGTTTAAAATTTTAAAATTCCTTAACTAATGATGAATCAACAGTCGGAACAAGCTGTATTATGTCCATATTTGAAATTTGACCTCCAAGTGTGACATTGGCCTTTGAGCTTGGAGCACAGGTCTTGCGTGCGACATGTCATCTCTACATGGTGAAATTTTGTGCCAAGTTAGTTCAAAAATCCCTGATGAATGATGAATTAATAGTCCGGAAAATATGTCATATGCCGACGTTTGACATTTGACCTCTAAGTGTGACCTTGACCCTTAAGCATTGTTTGACCCTTAGGCACAGGTTTTGCGTGCCACACGCCGTCTCCATGTAAACAAATGTCGCAAGTTATTAAACATTTTCCTGATGAATGATGAACTAACAGTCCGGACAAGCTGTAATATGCCCATATTTGACATTTTACCTATAAGTGTGACATTGACCTTTTTAGTTAGAGACACAGGTCTTGCGCGTGACACGCTGTCTCCACATGGTGAATATTTGTGGCAAGTTATTTAAAATTGCCTGACGAATAAATGATGAAGTTACAGTAAGAAAAAGAAAGGACGGACGCACACACGCACGCACAACTGTGTGTTCCAATAGTCAAAGAAAATCAGAAAGCATATTTAAATATTGTCTTTTACTAAGTTTTACGCCACATATTTGTTTTAAGATTGATATTTATTTTTATTATATAGCTGATCAATACATTAATATTGCTTTACAATGCACCTCTTGCCACTTACGTTAATAATAAAAAACATATAACAACAGTAGAATTATTATCAATTGAGTCGTTAATCAATATTTCCAACAGTGAATAATGCATTCAAGGTTGAGATATTGACGATTGTTTTGTGTGATGGCAAACTGGATTGGGAACGCAACTGCACGATTCAGAGATGCAGCTTGTTGTGTTTGTGATGTGGGCTTGCATCGTGTCTTGAGCAGCATAATATTCGCGGGACAACGACGAGTAGCACGAAGCTTCTGTATCATGTGCTTCCTGGCAGAGTCTGCGATTGGTCTGCGATTGGTGAGTGTCCTGGTAATACCAGCTTGAGACTTGAGTGGACAAATAACCCTGGCCTTGCTTATTCAATAAAAATTGTTGAGCCAAATATTTTAATATTTATAAAATAAGATATAATAAATTCATTTATACACATACATAGTTTTGGTCATGATATTGTGGGTTATTTTCAAAAGGTTACTGACATTCTTTAATATTTTCAGGTTGACAGCCAGCTAAAGCAAATCATTGACATGTGGAGGTTGTTGCAACATTACAAATGTTGATGCGATACATCAGACACTTTCTAGGTTATCTTGTCTATGAGTTCCGAACTGTATTTAACTAGTAGTTTTTTTACTATATATGGAATAATTCCCAGTTGACCATCATGTATTTTTTCAATTTCATGTTCTTCTAATGGTTGTGCATCATTTCCCGAATGTTTTTCCTAATTCATTTTCATGTTTTATGCTGGACTTATTTAAAACACATTGACTTTTCTGTATGTTCTTTCACTAAAACCTATTGATTTTTATTGTTTGTAGTCAGTTTTCTTTAACATTTAAATTTCATTTAAAAGTAAATTTATTTGTTGTGAATCAAATTACATTAGCAAGTATTTGTTTGAATTTCTAATCAAAAGTAAGCGTTCATTTTTTTGTTAAATTGACCATAATTGCTTAATCCATGTTTTTTACGCTTGTTGTTTTCTGGCTACATTCTAGTATTTGTTAGATTTCTTATGATTAGAACTTTAACATTCAGTTTTCTATTTAATTAACTGTTTTTAAAAGCATTTTCTAAAACATTGCATTTGTACTAGTGACACAAAATACATGATTTTTGTAGCTTATTTCTTTTTTAAGACATACGCTTACACTGTAACTTACATTAATGTTTTCCTAAACCAATGTAATGGTGTGATTAATAATACGCTTCTTCGCAGTTCCTTTTCAATTGTTGATACGATTTATTATCTGAGTGATTTGGTTTCATATTGTTCGCCATTTGTTCTGTACAGATAAAATAAACAGGCACACACATTTCATCTAATTCTTTCATGAATTTCAATTTTTGTGACTGTGTTTTTTTTCAGCTTAAAAAATATTAGCCTTTTAAGATTGTATTGACATGTTTTCTATGTTGTGCATTGCATGTTTTGGCATAATGCTTATTTGTCGTAATAACCAGGGGGCGGGGGGGGGGGGGGGGGGGGAACGGAGGGCATATACTGGACTTTAGACTGAAAGCGATTCCCGACAGGCGGGAATTCGACATTCCGAATTGTTCCGTGTCCCGGGGTAATATACAATGGTCGGATTTTTGATCCCGGTAATATAGGCCCCCGGGCCATTTGATAGACATATAGCATCTACCACTGAGGGGATTTAGACAAATATGCTTGGCTCTAGGGTGGGGAATTAGACCCCAAAACATAAAATGTGTCGAATTCCCATGGGAAAGTGCTGGGGGAAATATTGATAGGTGCATTATTTCTTGTTAACTGAATAATTTTTAAATGTTCCAGTAAATTATATTTTTGTAATTAAAATGTTATCATTGCATAAATCTATTCTTTTTTTACATTTGAACGACGTAAGCGACATTCCACGCCCATAAAAAGTAGTTCCGAGAAGTGGGCGGGACCAAAGAATGCTTGCAAATGACACAGTAACATGATATTCGTTAATGTCGGCAGAGCTAAAATGTGTTATCAGTCAGTGACGTGATATAACAGAAAGTGGGCGGAGTAAATTTGTGTAATCGGCAGTGGTTTAATAAAGCTTTAAAACATTGATTCATCGTCTTCGATGTAAATGTGCTGTCCTGGCATAATAAATAGAATGTTCTAGGTTAGTGTTGTGTTGAGTACAGATACGTTTATTTAGCGAGGCTTAGTAACCCTAAACCACGAGCCTTGGCATATGGTTCATGTTTTCGTGCCGAGCAAACAAACTTATCTGTAATCAACACTTAACTGGTGTTCTATTTATCCCATCATTTTCTGTCTTTATTTTGAAAACAAACGAAACAAAATCACGTGTAATGGTAGTTTATTCCATAGTTTTGGTCCAACTGTTTTAAAGCTTCTGTCACTGAACGTTTTGCGTTAGTTGAAAGGTACGGTATAGCAACCTGCAAACTTGAGCTAAATGATCTTATTCTGCGTCTTGGTTCTTGTTCCGACAATAGTTCTGTTATGTAAGCAGGGGCATGACCAATTGAACAATTGTACATGAATGTGAGCATTTTAAACTCAGTTCTAGCATTAATGGGAAGCTAGTGCAATTGCAACAGAGCTTGTTTTGAGCTTTCAAACTGTTTGCGTCTTAAAACCAGTTTAGAACACATATTATATATTTTGCAGTTCGCATTTTGCAATTCCATATAAATAACATTGCAGTAATCAAGATGTGAGATTACTAGAGATTACTAGCGACAATACAAGTATGTATGTAGCGTCTTTTCTAAAATATTTTCTTATGCTTTTGACCCTAAAATAAATCAGCATAGCTGTTTGACATTGTCTTTTAACATGATCTTTAAAGTTAAGATTTTCGTCAAAAAAAAGCACCTAAATATCGTATACCTTTTGTAGACTTAGTCTTATCACCGGAAATGTCAATTTCTGTTATAGAACATTTATCAAGCTGCTGCCTGCTACCAAACAGAATAAATTCCGTATTGAAAGTATTCATTTTAAATGTATTCTGTTTCATCCATTCGTTTATTGTTACTGCACATGATCCCAGTGCATGGATTCTTCAAATGGTTTAATACTGCAGGACAAATACTACAGAAAAATATATTCATGAGATAGAATTGTAACATGCACAAGTTTAATAATATATAACAACTAATTTCCATTATTTAGGGGTGACCAAATAGACAGGGGCGGCTAAATAGATAGGAACGAATGATATTACATTCAAATTTCTAAATGGTAAACAGTAATTCAGTACTTTATTATGAGACTTAAAATAACAAATCAGTAATGAGTACTTACCAACATAACCAAAACATATTCATATTTTTAAGTGAATGAAAGTTTGAATTGCGTGTAATTTTCATTAACAAATATAATCAAATACAGTACAGCTCAAGTGAAACACTTACCTGCTTTTACTCGCCGCTGGGGAGTCAGAATTAGCGTATTTCGGCGTATCTGCACGGAGTTACGCGGAGTGATTGCCGATGCCCGCCCTGAAATCACGCGGAGACAATGAAAGCTAATGCAGAGTGCTGCGGAGTTGTTACTGTGTGACTTTTTGCGCAATACTTATGTCTACACAGTCTTGTCCCGCCACTGTCAAATACCCAGCGAATCGCCAAATATATTTGGTTAATGAGTGCTGTATACATTTTCAGATAATGTAAACCATATATAAATATTGTTGCACAATATTATACGACACGAAATACTATGGGTTTTTTCTTAACACACATCAAATCAGACTTTTAAAAGTAGTATTAATTCAAATAACACCTGCGATTTGCCATTGAAAGCAAAACATTGAATAGAAAACACGCTAAGCACTATACAAATATGAAGAGCGTCACCTATGGAAGCAAATGCAGAATACTCTTATCTGTCTCAGGATCGATTCAGTACACAGCTGCAGGCATTTGTTTTTACTTTGCAACATTGAACAGTATTTATATTTGTGTTTAAAATGAGCATTTCATACATACATGTGCATGTTTAACTGTTTAATGTTATGTGAATTGTTGTATAAAATTCAAAATAATACGAATGCATTTATTTTATTTTAGAGCAAACACCTATGATGCAAAGCGGGGTATTCGTTGCGTTTTTGTCTCTTTATGCACAATGTATTGTGTTTATTGTAAATAACAGTTAACCTGTTTAATATATCGCCGACCTTGGCTTGAAAAATAGAAATGTCATTATATCATTATTGAAATTGAAATAACACCTATATTCTGTTTCAAAAGTGACCTCCCAAAGCCAATGCGAGCCTGGTTACACAGAATATGGAACTAATTGCACAAAATGTTTGTTTACGGGATGCAATTGCAATTCGAATAATCTACAAGATTGTCCTGAATGTTTAAGTGGATTTTACAAAGGTGGAGCTTTGTGTTATTTGTGTCCGATGAACTGTTCCACGTGTACAAATGTAACATCATGCCAAAGTTGTAAGCAGGGATACACAGGTAGTACCTGTGAATATGCGATCAATTGTTCATCAAACAACTGCATATGCACAAATCACTACATGTGAGATGGCTGCAAGGAAAGATACTATAATGCAAAGAAAAACTGCACTGTTCAGTGCCATTCAAACTGCGTTACGTGTGCAGATGGTACAACCTGTTTTACATGCGATCCGGGAAGGTATGGACCTTTATGTCAATTAATGTGCTCTCAAGGTTGTAATGGTAGCTCATGTAATAAAATGGATGGGGCGTGTGACTGTGTAGCAAACTTTACTGGACCAAAATGTGACCAGTGCGCGTCTGGACGATACGGTGCATCATGTGAATTGAGCTGCTCTGTAGGATGTTTTGGTGGAACTTGTAATAAAACCAATGGGATGTGTAACTGTGTAGCAAACTTTACTGGACCCAAATGTGACCAGTGCGCGCCTGGAAGGTGTGACACGTCATGTGAATTGAGCTGCTCTGTAGGATGTATTAATGGCTCATGTAATAAAATGGATGGGGCGTGTGACTGTGTAGCAAACTTTACTGGACCCAAATGTGACCAGTGCGCGTCTGGACGATACGGTGCGTCATGTGAATTGAGCTGCTCTGTAGGATGTTTTGGTGGATCTTGTAATAAAACCAATGGGATGTGTAACTGTGTAGCAAACTTTACTGGACCCAAATGTGACCAGTGCGCGCCTGGAAGGTATGACACGTCATGTGAATTGAGCTGCTCTGTAGGATGTATTAATGGCTCATGTAATAAAATGGATGGGGCGTGTGACTGTGTAGCAAACTTTACTGGACCCAAATGTGACCAGTACGCGCCTGGAAGGTATGATACGTCATGTGAATTGAGCTGCTCTATAGGATGTGTTGGTGGCTCATGTAATGAAATGGATGGGGCGTGTGACTGTGTTGCAAACTTTTCTGGGAATAAATGCGACCAGTGCATACCTGGAAGGTATGGTATTTCTTGCGACTAGCTATGCTCCGTAGGATGCAGTGCGTCTATATGTAACAAAACAGATGGATCCTGTACATGTTTGGCAAATTTTACGCAGGTCAATTGTGATCACTGTGTTTTAGGAATGTTTGGTGATCAGTGAAATAAAACATGCTCAAACGGGTGCGTTGGCAGTGTGTGTAATAGAACAGATAGACATTGTTCATGTTTGACAGAGTTTGCAGGAGATACGTGCGATCGCTGTATTTGAGGAAGATATGGTACTTTCTGTGACACAAAATGCTCGGTAGGCTGCAGTGCTGGTGAGTGTAATACAATGGATGGAACTTGCACGTGCTTGGCAAATTTTTCTGGGCAAACGTGTGACCATTGTGATGATCGGAAATATGGGGAAAATTGTTCTTTACAATGTTCTCCAAACTGTGGATCCGCTACATGTAACCAAACCGATGGCAGCTGTTTTCCGGAAGGTAAATATTAATAGTTCACAGTGAGACAACGTTCCATTACTAGCAGTTTCATTTAAAAGGACCAATTCATAGAGTGGTAAATTGACATATTCCAAATAATTTGTGACAAATTCCTAAAAAGTACAATATAAATGAGGAAATGAAAAACACAAAGAAAAAGGAAAACATTCGTGATTCAGAAATAAACTGGAAACAATATATTGTTTTTGAATATACATTTACAAAGCGTTTGTAACGCTTTTCGTGGATAATTTTGAAAACGTGATTTATATCGTTTACATTACGTAAAATACACATTTTCTTTTTTCATATTGTATTGATAATGATATGTAAATTCTTTACTCTAACTACCTTAACTTTGCAACAAAGAGCATAAATTACATATTTTTTAAAGTACGGAAATCTGTAAATAATTCCCTTCATTGTGAAATTATTTAAGTGAAACGTCCGTATTTTTAAAAATAAAGCAGGGTGTCAATGTATTGAATTGTCATTCATCAGATTATTATAATTGAACTGCTGTGTAACCCAACATAAAATACGTTTTAATCATTATTAAAATAACAACATATCTAATGCACCTTAAATTGCGCTTGCTTGCTATTAAAATGTGTTTTATTACAAATATGGGTGTATATTTTTCATATGGACTCTTAAATGAATTGTTAAGAAAACGTACATTGTCTTTATTTTACCCTTTCTTGTAAATAAAACCGTTCTCACAACATCAGATCCTAATAAAGATAATATCGCACAGGGTTCACTGCCTATAGCAGCAATAGGTGGAGGGGCGGGTGGCGGCGTCGCTGTAATTGTCGTTGCCATAGTGATAGTTGAATACTGTCGACGAAGGTGAGACTTGTTACTTTATACTCTTTTGACAAATTGTTTACATTAAAAAATGAACTAGCTTGGGTAGGCACTGCCTTACAGATAGAAAGGTTTAATACAAGAATGTAGTCACTGTGAATATCTTTAATTTTATTTACTTTTATATTCGTTACCACCTGAAGTGAACATTGACTTAAAGGTGCTTGTACTAATAATGTGCTTAAACGTTTTGTCATTTTGAAGCGTCCGAATAAAAAGTTTCACTTCGAATGATTTGTTTATAAGTATTAAGCACGCATGTATTCATCACGTGTTTGTTTAAACTGCATTTTCAAGACAAGACAGACAAAAAGAATCAATAGAAAATGCCTTGGCAACCGTTGGTGATGAAACGAATAACGTACCTGTGTACGCTACCATCCAGCGAAATAGTAAGTGCATGAATATGGCCATTAATTTTGCATTACAGTATGGTATGTCCTAATAATTTGCTAAAGTTGCGGTTAAAGCCATTAAGCAATTATCTAGATTAAACTTTCTAGATATTATTATGCGATTAAATATAACTCTCTAACTGAAAATGGTGTATACGATTTGCAAAAGGCACGCTTTCTAAAACGATATTGAATTATGTTGTGCTTCAATTGAAGGTGTATCAAATGCATCAAATGGAAACTCCGTTACCGTAGCTATTAACCCCGCCATTGTTAACGGTAACACTACCTCTACGCATGACCTTCGAACAGTGCCAACGGATATAAAAGATGTTGGTTTCAAACCCGACACTGGTATACCGATGAACGAGGACAATCTCGAAATTGGTTTGTGTATCTCGTTATTTAGCGTTACGTTTAGTTCGTGATTAGTATCTTACAACTGCGTAATTGAGTTGAAGGTTTAAACTTCCTTTTGTAAAATTGCACTATACTGTAAATTGTAAAACTATGATGAAGTATGATGTACCAATGGAGTTACAGATCCAATGTGTATTATTTACCTGTTAAATGACGTCATTAATAACGGTAATTGGTGACTTACCTGCAATTAAAAACTGTTTAGTTTAATAAGAATGTCTATGCTGCTGATGTTGTTGGTGTTTCATAACTTTTGTTGGAAGTATTTTCTCCTCGGCGCATAATTAAGTGTGTTCAAACAAGAGTTCAGATTGCCAGGAAGTAGAATTTAGGGTAATAAAACATACGCATTGTTAAGAAAAACTACATGAAAATACATGTATTTAACATTAAGCTCTAACATCCTTAATACAAATATGTATTCACAAATAAGAATGCTGAACTATGAACATGATCCATACTGTATCATGCTATAGAGAAACACAAATCGGTTCATTATTTTGTCAACCGTCAACAAATGCGTTAGCTTAGCCTAATCCACAGGCGGCTGTTAACTATTGTATTAAATTTCAAGATGATGACGATGCCGAGGCCAGGCTCCGAACTATCAGGTTTGAGGAACACGGAGGGGTGTACTACAATTGTGCCAGTGAAATTCAAAAAAGGAAGATTCGATTGAGCGACCTACAGCGGTTTGTAGCTGAAAAGGATATGGACTACTTTCAAGAAGAATTTGAGGTAACGTGTGGTGATTTATGTGAACTTATTTACCTATTAGTTAACAGTTTGTTTTAATTATATGATTTAGAATATAGTGGTTTGAAATGATACATATTTAGTTTTATAATAAATTCAGTTTAATTAACTTAATTACTCATGATCATTTAATGAGATTGATTCTTGATGTTATCATCAAACACGAAATATAAATGACAATGGTATATGGACATGTGTAGTTTATTTTCAGAAACTGCCGTACGGTTTGATTAAGAAGTATGAACAATCTCAACGTCTAGTGAACATGCCAATGAACAGATACAAGGGAATATACCCATGTACGAGATTATTATCATGTTTGAAATAGTATTATTCGTTGACCTTAATGTAAACGTTAAATGATGAAAAATTTTGATTATGTGCACTAATGTTTGATTGCAGATGATGACAGCAGAGTGAAAGTTCTTGGAGAACGAACTGACTACATCAACGCAAGTTTCATTGATGTAAGTGATGCACAGGAATTCTTTGCACATTTCTTTGCTGCAAGTTTAATTCTACCAATCTGTAATGAGGGTATATTGTATAATTGATGTATGCATGTAAATTTAACATTGATTCATTTAATAATTACTTATTCTCTTAAAACTAACTGGGCATACTTTCTTATATGTAAACTTAATTTGCACTTTACAAATATCAAGACAATGTACACAGTGCTATAGTTGTCCACTAAGTAGTTTTGCAGTTATATGAATATGTAATTTTGATAATTCTTTCCGTAAAATGTTTGCATTTGCAGGCATATAAAAGAAGAAATGCGTTCATAGCAACATTAGGTAATGTGTAAAGCAGTTTATCAATTTTAGTCAGTTAAAATGCCGTGAATGAATAATTTAACGTGTTATTAATGTAAAAATTATGTAACAATTATATCTAAGAACATTAGCATATAGAGTCTACACGATTTAATTGGTGTGTAGCCATGCATCGTATTTTAGAGAGATAAATTACCCTGACCGAAGGTGAACAACTAAACTATTTTGAAGAACAAAGCCGTAACGATGAACGAATTAATAAATTAAATGACAAATAACAATGAAATAATCATCTATTGCGATGTAATAATAACATGCTATCTATGATTTTTTAATTGACAAGTTTATTATAGTTATGTAAATACATTGAACAGTAGCACCGCATAAATAAGGTTTCAATGTATTTTCACACAGGACCCATGTCAAAGCAGCTTGGGGATTTCGCACCATTCTGGAGAATGCTATGACAACAGAAAGTTGATTCAATCGTCATGGTTACCAACCTCGTTGAAGAAGGGGTACGTTTTAGTGAATATGATGGTATATTAATTACATAGTATTACAACAGCCCCAGAAATAACCAGTGGTAAAAAATGAAAAACACATATACAGTATAACATCTAAAATGATTCTTGCGAATTTTAAAACGTATGCATGGATAAGTAATACGCTTCTGTAAAATTGCGAAATTACTTATAAAAGCAGATGTATTGTTTCCGTTGAAACCTTTGTGAGCAAGCATAGTTACACTTTTAATTGACCACAGTTAAGTCCCTAAATACGCAGTGTAAGGCGCATGTTCTTGTATGTGAAAGAGTCTTAAGCTCCTAAATAAATGCCCTAGTTTCACATTCAATTTTAAGTCTTTCTCACATTCTCGCGATAAAATTAAGATTAAGTCTTATATGCGAAATATTTAAGCGTTTGACTACCAGCGTTTCAATGTATATTCCAATGTACATGTATGTATTATTGTATGTTACAGAAAGAAAAATGTGAGCAGTATTGGCCAAATGTCAGTACAAGCATGATGTACGGGGATATCCGAGTTTCATGTACCACCGAAGACAAGTATACGGAATTTATACGATGAACATTTGTAATAAATATGGTAGGTTTATTTCGTGATGTAGAAAGTATCATATACAAACATTGGTCGTTATTATCTAAGTTCTTGATGCATGGCAATAACATGAATATTTGGGGGTTTCACTTGTTAATAGTTTATTATGTCAATGCAAACTTTATTTTAAAAAAGTATTTATATTATAAATTATCTAGTAAATATAAGAATAATGAAACTCCAGAGATATAACCAAGAAACAAACCCATATTGACATACGCTGGGCTTTTAAGGCATATGACCATTTGCCTATACAATACAGGACAATACGCACAACGCAACGAAACATATACAAAAAGATTAAAACTGGGTTCACCGCCTTGGAAGGTCAATGCAAAGCATTGGGGGTTCGATAAAACTATTGAAAATATGAAAACACATTGATTTTAAACTAAAATATTGAAATTGTACCTAACTATGCAATTTACACTCAACATCTACGAACATGTTCGTCGGTGAGTAGATAATCAGAAGTGCGCTATATGATTAGCTCTATAGTCTACACAATTTTTCATTCCTTGCAGAAGAAGGAGCAAAGAACGTTGTACCACCTTCACTTTACTGCATGGCCAGATAAAGGCATTCCTGAAGATGTTACCTCTATTATCGAGTTCCGTCAAAAAGTCTTAAGTGTACCCGTTGTTCATGGTGGACCAACGGTCGTACACTGCAGGTAATATACGAGTATATGATGATCAATTTGTATTAATTAATTAGCAACTTAGCATTTCGCTATTTCAAAATGATTAAAGGAAATAACGTGATTCAATTGATTACAAAATGTGAACATAGTTTATGCCACAGTGTTCGCTTTTGGCCACATCACATGAGCTGCTCATTGCTTACTGCAAAACGCAAATATACGAAGTACACATAAGCATCAGACTGACACACACGTTGATTTGGGCGGAGTGTTTAGTAGTGAAACGTTTTAGCTGCCCTGAGCACGAAGTGTTCGGTGAGCTATTGGTATAGGGTACATCTCCTGCGTCGTCCGTCGTCCGTGTACCGTCAACAATTGGGTTCGTATTCACGCTGGAGACTTCACTTTTTATCCAATCTTAAACAAAATTTCACAGTTTGTGTATGACCATAAAATCTCGGATGGAATTGTTATTGGGTCAGATCATATCAGTAACACTAGAGTTAATGCCCCTTTTTCATGCACAAAATGCCTTTTCCCAACATATAGACTTTATTTGTCATCTAATCTAAACCAAACTTTCACAGTTTTTGTATGTCTATCAGGTTTTAGCAGATGCCAAAAATGAGTCAGATCGTGTTTCAAACACCAGAGTTATTGCCCTTTGTTTGTGAATAAAATATGCAACAATGGACATTATTCAGGACAGAAACTTCATTTTCCATCCAATCTTCACCAATATTTCAGAGTTTGTCTAGGACCATAAGATTAAAAGTGCAACTGAATATAAGCATGATCAGGCCAGAAACACCGGAGTTATTGCCCTTTGTATTTGGAAAATAAAAACATCATCAATGTATTAATGGTTGGCTTGTACGGACGATTTCTTATTCAGTGTTGACCAAACTTACACATTTTGCGTATGAACATAAAAAGTGATTAATAAAATTTGATTTCCAGCAGCTGCACACCTTTCATGCAGTTATTTGTACATGCAACATTAATGTCTTCAGAGCCTGCATTAACATCATTTATCGTCACTGGACAGAATATTATCAAAGAAAAAACAAAAACTTGACGTTGTAGCATAGCCAGCGCAATAATCGCATTGCAACTAGTTCTCCAAAACTGTCTGCGAAGAAGACATCAAAATCTAATGTTTCTGCATTTTCCAGAATTGTCACTGACTTAATGAAAAAGGGTCAGATAAGAATATCGAGAAAAATAATTTGAGAACCATTAGCAAATACACCGCACATTCACTACCCAACTCGTACTTTATTTAGTTAGCCCATTGCACTAACCGATGTTTTAAATCAAATTGATCCTATTTCCCTTTGCGTATTGATTATATACTTTAATTTTCAAACCTGTCACAACAGTATGGTACCAGTTCTCAGGTGAGCGCTTTGGGCCATCATGACCCTCTTGTTGTATAATTAGAAACGTTTCTCAATGTTAATTCTTAAAATGGTTACCTCGATCACAGTGCCGGAATAGGCCGCACGGGCACCTACATTTCTCTGGATATCCTGGTCAGAGAGGGAGAGGCAGAACACATGGTTTACATACCCATATGTGTTGTAAACATGAGACAGAATAGGCCGAACATGGTGCAGACTGTGGTAAGAATAGTTTGTCGACATCGTTTAATGCATAAAGTTGTTACTATTATTAACACAAAAAGAGTATTTTTGTTCATGTAAATCATGCACTTTATAGATATATATATACTTGTCTGTGTCCCCCCCAAAATGCAAAGATAATATAAATAGTTCAGCGCATTGTGAGGATACTAAACGTTTCTTATCACTGTGTCGCTAGGAGCAATACGAGTACCTCCATCATGCCTTGGTCCACTCTCTCACATTCGACTACAAACCAGTGTCTGGGGATGAATTTCAGCAGTATATGGTTGACAACACAACGGTTACGATGGCAAACAAGTTTAAGGTAACATTTAGCTCCCTCTGTATAAGATACACTTGATATCGATCAACTGTGTTTGTAATAGTATGCAATAATGTAAGTTTATCTGATATTTCAATTTTTACATACACTTTGCTTTTATGTTACTTTAACGCCTATTCATGCAACTTCAGCAACTTCAGCAGACATTGTCTCAACGGACCGTGGAGGAAAAAGAAGCAGTGGCTAGAAATCAGAAACAAAAAGATAAAAACAGAAATGAAGCGGATATCCCAGGTAATTGTCTTTACCATAGGCAAGTTATCCAAACTCGCTAATTAATTTGTGACTGATTTAAGATCCAAACTATCGTACTGATTTAACTATATGTTGGGTTAACGTTACAGCAATTGTCTTAACCATATGCAAATTATCCAAAACTCACTTTTAATTATGCGACTGATTTAAGATCCACACTATCGTACTGACTTAACTACTGAATTAAGCCTAAAACACATTTAACTTGCGAACATCTTCGAACCCTACCAAAATCATGTTGCTGCTAAAACATGTTATAAACAAAATTATATGTTATT
Source organism: Congeria kusceri (assembly GCA_027627225.1). Lineage (NCBI taxonomy): Eukaryota > Metazoa > Mollusca > Bivalvia > Myida > Dreissenidae > Congeria > Congeria kusceri. The sequence continues at coordinate 9,333,037 of CM051037.1, read as the reverse complement.
ATTGTAGAATTTTATCTTAACATGCAATGAATTACACTATAACGATTATTATATAAATAACATATGGCTGAGAGAGTGGTATAAAATAATATCAAACCAAAAATTATGCTATCAACCGAGTCGGTACCCGAGGCTGATACGACTTTTCAAGGGTTGATATTATTTATATCAACTTCTCAGCCATATGTTATTTATTTTATTATACCGAACAATCCGTATTACACCTTGAAATGATAAGCTTCATGATTAGTTTAAACCATTACTGTAATGTAGACTCTATTAATAAATGCTTCGTAAGCCGACGCTTAACATTACCATTTCACCATACAATAGTTATCTAGTTAAAACATTACAGAATCAGCCTTTTGTACTTTCTCAGACATGACCGTATCCTTTCCCGGCTTGACCATTCAGTGTGTACAGCTATATTTAGACGTGTCAATTTAAAGATGGCGTGATCGATATGAAATTTATAGAGAGCGTTAGTTTAAGTCGGTTAAAAACATTCGAAATACGGGCGAACGTTATCGTGTGATTCAAAAAGAAATACTATTCAGTTGATGGAAGGTCTTTAATTCATATTCAGACCACATAACGGATATTGTATGGCATACGCTGTAAACAAATTGTGCAGTGACGACACAAACCAGTTTTCAATGGACTGATATATTACATAGGGTTGCGTTGTGTCGTGTTGAAGGACCGCATTAAAGAAACCATGCATCTATGATGTTTAAAATTATTTTGGGCGCCAATATTGATAATCGGATACAGGTTTGGAGACAATATACGAATTTAAAGGTACGTTTTGATCAGCGATTGCGATTTGGAAACACATCGTGTTTCTGGTGATTAAAAAAAATGTTTTTCCATAATATTGACAAAATTTACAAACAAGTTCGTTTTACCATTACGTACATATTGGAAAAAGGGTTAGACCTGAAGTTCTGCAACTTTATCGAGGGTCTTTCCCTGGCAGAGATTGTTTCATGTTGTAATGGTGACAAGCACCACTACTCTGAACAATTGTTGTCATCTAGGAAATCAAAAGTAAATTATGATGATGGTAATAATAATAATAATAATAATAATAATAATAATAATAATAATAATAATAATAATGATAATAATAATAATGATAATAATAATAATAAAATAATAATTTTAACAAATTAGTGCATAAAATATATAGTAAATAGACAATCATATACAAATATAGATAGTTGTAAGTTCTGTTCAGCAAGAAGATAAGTTTTAACGTTAAGGTTTAAGTTATATCTTTGAACTTATGTAAAATTAATTTAATTGTCTTCATTATTAAATGAGAGATTACCGTAGAGGAGCTAATAACTATTTTCGGGATTAAATGAGCGCAGTGCATTAAAAAGAGATACTCGGTGCATGCGGTAATTAGGGCATTGAAAGAAGTAATGTGTAATATTTTCAACATCATTTCCACATGAACAAAGGGGTGAGTTTGCAAGGTGGTTTAGGAATAGGTCGGAGTTTAGGTTGCTGCAGTTATTTCTTAGTCTAGCATGTAAAATCGATGTTTTTCTGTCCCCAGTGCAGAAAAAGTGGTGGTTATCTTCGCATAAAGGAAACATTTGCTTCAAGGAAGCTTTACATTGTGAAAAGGTTTCACTGATGAGGATATCAATATGTAAGGAGTTCCATAGATCTATGGCAGATGGCAACAACGAACGTGTGAATTATCATGTTAAAATGGTATAGTCTTGTGCATTTCTAAGATTACGAGATTACTGTTCTTGAACTGTTTGTGGAAGAAGGTTGGACAAGTAATAAGGACACTGTCCATTATGCATTTGGTAGATGCTAATGAGATTTAAATATCACCGTCGTTATTCTAAACTAGGCCATTTAACTTCAGTGTACAGGTTTCTAAGACATACACAGCTCTAGTTAGGCCTGCAACAATACGCGGCTTCATTTTGGATTTTTTCTAATAATTCCTTATCATACAAAGAACAACCATCCCACACCACGCACGCGTATTCTAGTATTGGCCGCATATGAGTGACGTATTTTTTGTTTAAACTTTTTCTTGAAAGTCTTTATTTTAGTTTTTGCCTAATGCCAAGAATTTTCGAAGCAGATTTAAACATATGATTTATATGATCGTGCCATTTGCCATCATGGCTTAAAGTCAGACCAAGATGTTTGAGGCTTTCAACAAAGATGACGGGTACATTTCCGAAAAATAATTTCGGTAAAAGAACATTCTATTGCGTTGTGAATACAATTGCTTCAGTTTTCTGTTGGTTAAAATCAACTAACTATCTTTTGGCCCAAATGTTTATGAGGCATAGGTCGTGGTTCAAGATACCATCGAATTCAACTAAATTAGATGTAGTACATGATAAGGAAGTATCATCTGCAAACAAGCGGGTAATACTTAGAAGATTATCGACAATATCATTTACGTAAATCATAAAAAATAACGGCCCTAATACTGAGCCCTGTGGAACTGCAGCATTTACTTGTAATGACTGAGACATCGCGGAACCAACAAATACTTTTTGGGTTCGGCTAGACAAATAACTTTCTATCCATTTATAGAATGTTTCCACTGATACTAGTTAGCTTAAGTTTGAATAACAGACCTTGATGCCAAACTCGATCGAAGGCCTTACAAATGTCACAAAAAATCATGCAGTTAAATTTCTTGTCATCAATAAAACGAGCTATTTGATCAACTATACCAATCAGTTGGTACACAGTTGAGTGACCCCTGAAAATTCCCGATTGCTTGCAATAAATTTAGTTATGCGAAATAAAGTGGTTATACAAGTGTTTGTTTTACTTCTTGCGCCAGAATATTCCTAGACAGCTCCAGTGGGAGATGGGACGATAATTAGAAGGTATTTGTGAGTCACCTTTTTTAAATAGGGGCATGACAATTGCATTTTTCCATAATGAGGGAAATGTGCATTCCTGTATTGATTCATTAAAAAGTAAGCATAACGGTTTTGCAATAGACATGCAAGTACGCGTAAGAGCAATATGACTGATTAAATCTTCGCCACCCGCTTAATTAGTTTTTTTTTATAAATTTTAATTACGTCTATTATTTCTGATATGGAAACAAAGTAATTGGTTACGCAAGTTGCTTTTTTTTATCAGACATGTATATACTTACGTTTTCAAGAGCATCAACTGATTTCAGGGACGGTATCACATCAGAATGAGATTGTGTATGTATTAGAAGTTTCAACAGCTTCAAATATTTGTTAGAGTTAGTAGAATATAAATCGTTTAATGTATTTTCAATATTGGAGAAAAATTATTCTTTTGCGTGTTTGATCATATGATTGAATCTGTTATGAGCGTGTTTGAATTTTGCCCAATTGTTTGCAGATGGATATTTTATAGCGTTCGATTTATTCGATCGCGTTTTCGCGCAAATGCAAATGCACGTATCATAGAGTCATACCGTGGTTTGTCATTAAGACGTACGGTTACAAGTTTGTACGGAATTCATGATTTAATAAATTCTATTAATTTGTTAGTAAATAATACAGTGGCGTCTTCAACATTTGACATACTTAATCGTTGTCAATTAAATCATTTAAACGTTGAAATTCTGCACGTTTATAAAGCCAAACATGTCGTTGCATCTTTGCGTTTACCAATCACTGTTGGGACTTTAATGTGTACGGCCGTAGCATGATGAAGCTGACTGAAACATCAGTTGGAATGACTTCACTGTCAAATAAATACATATTATCGGGGACTACAACTGGGTCCAGTTTTGATGCTAATTTTGAAATGACGCTTGTAGCCCCGTTCTCAACAATAGCTTCAATATGGGTACGAATTGTTGCAAATAATGTGTCATGTATTTTCTGAATGGCTTTTTCGGAAAAAAACAGATCGTTTATTCACATGGCGGTGGCGTTGAAGGTAACGTCATAATTGTTTGGAAATAAGTTTGCCGTTTAAGGTCGATGTCAAATTTGTTATCAGGCGAACTAAGAGCTCGTTTAATTTGCCTGGTAAGATCTGGGGTCTCTAATGTAGATGACATCTGCCAGAATTCAATGCGATGACAAGTTTGTGCGTGTTACCTGTTTAGACAAGCAAGGTATAGTCATACCTTGTGAAGAAAGTTCGACAAAATTATCCGACACCTTGTCCACAAAATACAGCCGTAGCATTCGGAATAAGTTGCAGTATTCACAGAATTGGCAGTAATCACAACATATTGCACAGTTGATTGCAAAAAAACAACAACAACACATCACTTGCAATAGTCCAAATACTTGCAACGTTCAAAAATCGCAGCACAATCAGAATCAATGGCCAAATCACGTGCAATGTTCACGAGACTCGCAGTAATCTATCACTTGCAATAATCACACCAATAAACACATCACTTACCATTATCACAAACACAACACTTACAATGCGTCTTATACACGAATTTAAATCATTTATATCATTAACCGCTCGTGAACATAATGACATAAACCATATATCATCCATACGCGATTGAAGTTCACATCGCTACCAATAATCGATATCCAAGAGCTGTGAAAACACGTCTTGTCACCTTGAAAGGTAATACAATCGCGTTTCTGATTAGCACGGTTCGGATTATTAATTGAAATAAAAAAGTTAAGCATTGTGGGTACAAAAACAAATTTTTTGCAAATGCTTGTAACTGGATATTAATTGTAAAATGCAGTGGGTCGACGCCAGCACTTTGGAGGTAAAAGTTGCTTAGTCGTTAAATTTTGTTTTGTTGTAAAAACATCGCTGTTTTTTTTAGCTCCGCGCGAAGATGATATGAAACAATATTACCCTGTTATATGACTTTTGGTCTATGGACAAAATGCCCAGAGTGGTCATGTGAGGTGTTATAATATTTAATTATGCTTAATTATGAATAGTATGTTTCATAATATCATGGGAAAACATAGAGTAAATGGACATGACCGTTTAAGAGTTTCCACCATTAGTTATGGGGACGTACCGTGAAGTCTGCAATTTATTAAAATTAAAAACCTTCACATCGCTTGCGTTTATTGTCTTAGACATATACTGTTTAATAAGCAGGTGACGACAACCGACCAAGATTACACTTGAACCTAAAGCCTGGAGCCTCTGGCTACATAAACGCTGTGTACATAAATGTGAGTTCCGCACACACAATTTACATCTTAACTGAAACAATGTGTACTTATAATAGATATTTAAGGATATGAATTGTAATGCATGTTTATCACCATGACGGCACATGAAGCCCGTATCCTCGTCAATTTAGTTCCTACTATTACACGCTTTATCTTGATCGTACTAAAGCAGAATAACAGGTACCTTAATAAGACTTACACCAAGCAAAATTAATAAATTTGACCTGCTTGTATCTATTTTTGTATATATTTATAAAACGAAATGAAAGCGAACGTATTACGTTTGATTGATTTGCACGACACAATGACTTAATTCTTGAAGTATCTTCATGTATACAACGTAATTTTAAGTGTGTTTATATGAAACATTGATGTCTGTACGTTTGACTTTAAGCATTAATCGTGTTATAATGTCCTATGATATAATTTGTAGAGTTTCAAGTCAACAAAACACTGGATTCTTGCACAGACGCCACTGCCGGGAACTGTGAACGATTTTCTCACACTAGCGTTTCAGGAAAACTGCTCATGCGTTGTTAGCATGGAACCGGATACCGAAACCAACCAGGTTGTTATTAAGTCATACAGTTGTTATTGTTAGTGCTAAATCCTACGAATACTGCATCATAATCTGGAAGTTAATGCATACGCATTTACTGACATTTATTAATTAATGCGTATATTTAAAAAACGAATGTATACTTTTCATATATATATATAACTTGTAAATGCCACGGAGCGCACAGATTGATGACGAAATAGGTCCTCGCAAATCTATATTGACGACAAAAATAAGTATATTATACATATATTTTGCAATATGATATATTTTTATAATAATGCATATTATGTCGCAAATTTGTAATTGTTTCTATGAAAAGACGGTAGGTGTCTACTTTCCCGCTGACAACCAGGTTATGAAGAAGGGAATGTTTGCTGTCAGTTGTTCAGATCCAGTGCAGAACGAGTATATGATCAAACGCGCAATCACGCTAGAACACAGGGCTGCCCCAGGACAGGTTTGGATTTTTAAATAACGTTAAAGAAAGAAGCTTTCATTAAAAATTAATTAGTTCCGAGTAACAGCTTTAAATCAAAATTGGCCCCATGTGTGAGTGTATCTGAAATTCGATGGAAGGGACCACATCCCGGATTCAAATTAAATGCACATAAACATTTCGAATAACGCAATGTATATGTATATATTATAATCAATGAATCATTAATTAGGAACGTGGATTTCTTATAGTCCAGCACATGCTCTAAAAATCTGGCATATTTGCTTATATTGTGCACTCGTTTTAATTGTATGCACGTCATAGTTGTTATTAATATAAAGTGTATTGAATCAGTCAAGCAATGCCAGGACGGTTCAACACCTACAGTTTATGGACTGGGACACGGACAGAAAAGCGCCAAATTCGCCTGAGCATTTTCTACTCTTCATCAAAGATGTCGAACTACTGGCTAGGCAACACGGCGGTGGTCCAATTTTAATACACTGTTTGTAAGTATCAGACTATACTTATATATCAAATTAACGTTATTTACGAATGATTGATGTTTTTTGGGTATCGCACATGGACCATAGTTGTAATGATACATTTTTTTAACTTTGTGTTGGTACGCTGATTTTTTTAGTATATAGTATATAGTATGAGTTAATAGTAACTTATTTCTAACGCTGATGCAGCTGAATTTGAATTTAATTTTATATCATTTATGACTTACATTGTTCATACCCGATGTATTTAACAGCTAACAAAACAAAATATTACCCGTAAGTGCTCTTTGGTCGAATAATTTATTTCCAATGTCTAATCCCCAGGGATGGAGCTGGAAAGGGTGGTTTGTTGTGTGTGGTTGCAATCCTCATGGAGATGATGGAAGTAGAGCACGAGGTCAGCGTGGTCAATGCAATCAGAAAGGTCAAAGCCAGGCGGAGAGCAGCAATTCCGAATCAGGTACTGCGTATATAGCGTGAAGAATATTGTACCAATCATATAAGTATTACAAATATTGTTTGCGATTTTATTTTTGTGTCGCCTGAAAAAGCGACATATAGCGGTTACTTTTGGCGGCTTCGGCGGCGGCGGCGTCGTCGGAGGCGTCCCCTTTAGTGCTTGCTGACACTAACTTGAGCAGTTTTTTGTGCAATCTTTATGAAACTTTAAGGACGTGTTACTAGACATAAAAGGAAGGTAAAGTTTGGTTTTAAAACATAAATGCTCTTATCGTACATGAGTTATATTCACCTTTAAAGCAAATAGTTCAAATAAGGCTTGTGCAGGCAATAACTTGAGACGTTTTTGTGCTATCATTATGAAACACTGGGGACGTGTTAGTAGGCATAAAAGGAAAGGTATAATTTGGTTTGCGGCGTAATTGCTCTTATGGTACTTCAGTTATGCCCCGTCAGGCGCTACATCCGGCTCGCGGAGTTCTAGTTATTACATTATTTGTGTTTCACTCGTTCACTCATTCATTCAGTACCTCGAACTCACTGACTGACTGAAGCGATTTTGTTTTCAATTAATCCCTTACGTACCCATTCATTTTGTCCCAAAAGCACATATAACGTTTAACGTATTATTATCTTTCAGGAGCAGTATGTGTTCTGCCATGACTGCATTCTGGAATACATTTCAGGTTTTGACACATATTCAAACTTTGCGAACCAATCCAATCTGTAAGATAACACAATTGTTGTTTTTACATATTTATTGATAATTATTAGATGCGTAACTGATTTGATGATATGTATGTCAATAGATTTATAATGTTCATACGGAACGTGTCAGTTATAATGCTGCATTACAGCTACCAGGAATACTTGCCGAAAGAGTCAATTGTAACTAATAAAAAATATCAAAAATAAAACTTCTGTAATTAATTAATATTTGTATTTGATGCTCTTGTATTAAAACATGTATATGCACTTATATATTACGTAAATAGTTAGCTGTATGCTTGTCTTTAAAATATCACTTGGTACTCCACAGTGAAAGTATATTACTTAACGCTTTTTACTGGTTTATGAAATGACAATGTATTCATGAAATTATAATTACTTTAAACGTAGCCACGTGTCAGCCACGTGTCAGTAGACTTCTTAATTTTGTATATTTCTAGTGATTATACTAAACAATATTGTATTGCCTAGCAGCTATAAACTATTGATTATTTTATAATAATTTGTACGTTTACTTGAACTACATGCAGGTAAAAATACAAAATTTGATGTAAGTAACAACATAAATTAAAATGGACGCTTCATTAAGAATGAGGTAACACTTGCTCTATTTTTCTAAATTTAAACTTAGAAATACTAGTGATCAATAAACTTATAAACTGTGTTTTTTTTTTGTATTCTGTTGCAATATTGACATTTTAACTGTTATTTAGTATTATTTTATATTCAAATGTATTAATATAGTGTTAAACACCTAATTCTTAGAGTAGTGCACATATATATGTTATGTTTTTTACTTGATTGGTTTTTGTATGATGGACGATTTCCATTATGTACGTCTATGAATCACTGTTGTACTTTTTAACTCTGTTTCAACGATTTTTCACTACACCAAACATATATGATTCAATTGAAACAGTGTTTTACGGACTAATTAAGTTTTGTACCACAAGTTCCTTCAACTAAAGATAATATTTTAGACCTGTGTATTTTCTGCATCATTTTATCAATGTACGACTGAAAGGACAGTGTTTTGAAATTAGTACTACATGTTTGTTACAGAAGTTTGAAAATAGCATACGTTCCAAGGGACGATTATATTTCTAAAATAGAAATAGCATGTGTTATGTTGAAGTAAATGGGTGTATTGTATAAGTGTAATATACATTTTGACTGTAATTAATAATGCGTGTTGAAGTTATATGTAATAATTTAAAGGAAAAGAATACTGACTCAGGACAAATTGCCTTACCATTGATATTAATAAAAAAAGAAAAACGCATATTTTAAAATGTATGCTATAAACAAGCTAACCATCGACTAGATACTTTGGATTAAGTAAGAGTTGCATGACTCATTTTCACGCTGTGACGCTCCTTGTAATATAAATGGAAATATATAACATATATGTATATTCTATTTACCGTGGTTGTGAAAGGTGTAGCTGGGTCGCGACCGCTTAGCAGTTGTTCCAACCTGAGGCGCCATTTGCAGCATACGATATAAGTGTATAGACTATTCCCGAGAACTCCCAGATGCGACTGTTATCTTCACAAAGGAAACAAATATAGTCCTCAGATATCCTGACCAGAGCGGAAGAGGCAGAATAAATGGATAATTAACCCCGATGTACTCTAAACATGAGACAGAATAGCCGAAACATGGCGCAAACAGTGGTATCTTTGGACATTAACTGAGTATAAAGGACATATCAATGAATTTTGCATAAATATAGACATATATTAAAACACGATAATTTCCTTTTTTTCTCGAACAAAGGTTTCCAATAACAACACTCAATTAGTGGAATTTTGTATGGAAATGTCCACATATATACAAAGACAAAAATGTTTGTGAGATACACGATTCCAGTTGGATTTTCGAACTCTAGCCTCCAAAATCGCGCACTTCAATGAAATTTTCCCGGGCTATGCAGCGTTGATCAATGTTGGGAAGGCGCTTAACGGTAAATCATCTATTTTTAATTCATAGCGATCTTACTACAACTATCAAATTTCCTGCGCCCGCGAAAGTGTCAGTGTAATAGCCTTAAAAACGCTGGTCTATGAACTGTATGTTTGCAAATGTTATTGTCGACTTGCCGTAGATACGCCCCTTTAATACACTTTTAGTTGCAGAAGAGCTACATTTCAACATAATGACAATAATAAACATGTATCGTAGAAGCACTTAAAACAAAATACAACGCACTTGTTACTAGTAATGAAGAGACCGGTGTAACTAAACACGTGGAAAATTAGTTTTTGTAATATGAACTGAATAGAAAGGCTGTTTACATCATCAAGTATGGTATCCCTTTAAACAAATTATCTGCAGTTATATATGCTCATGTTTACCAAAGGGAACGGCATGTTTATATGAATGTTTGTGACAAGGCATATAAAGCCTGGGATTAAGAACTTATGAAATAATTTATATTGTGATAGACTATCCATGAACATATGTTGATGTTAATGTCACATAATTATTTGCACTCTCCATTCCATTATGTTTGTAGTGGAATAATTAGATTACAGAAGACATCAAACAACATCGCTTGGAACTACATGTACCTCAAACACAAACACGCAGTACCTTACACGTTTATTACAATAGCTTCTTGAAATATGACATTCATTGGCATACATTTTCTGCGTAATAAGAAACCAAATACATGTAGACATGTGTAGACATTTGACAAAAGAAAACTGAATGTAATCATTAATAAACATAATGAATAAGAATAATATTTTTTACTAGAGTGTAATATGCAACATTTTCATAAATGCTGCAATGCCATATTTGCATATTTGTAACGATGTACTTTCAACGTTGACAATAAGAGTATTTAAGAAAAAGTTATATAATTTAATTCAAAATTAAGAAATATAGCATCGCGATATGATATTTTATCTTAGATTGCAAAAAAAAAGAAATACATATTTATATACATTTGACAAAATAAACGTCCTGTTTAAGCGTTCATGCATTTGATAAAACAACAATCTGGTACCGTATTATGTAAATTAGGAGGTTTCAATTATTTATTTAAGACATAGCTTGACATGTTTACATCTTGTTTCGCACTTGCAATAATACTGAAATAGCATGTTCTTCAAGTCTCGATATTTATCTAAAGTATAAGATTTTACAGTTTGCACAACATAAACTGTAGTTATTACTAACTTTGGAGTTCACATAACAATACTGAACTGCGAGTGAATGGAATATTTCATATGCCACACGTTGTCTGAACTCCAACCCTGAAAGTACATAGCACATAAACGAATGAAAGTACATTTAATAATAATAGTTCCATGTAGAATTCATTGCCCACTACATGTTCATTTTCATTATCTATGGCTGAGCAATCGCGAATTGCATAAATAATGGGCCTCTCTTGAATAAGCGTTCTTACATAAAAAAATATGTTCAAAATCAATTTTGAATTGAATGAACAACATGATTGTATCTATGAATACGCTATTAGTAGGAAAGCAAAGTTTTAAATAAAAAGATCAACATCAATGTGTCAGTATATATGCAAGAATTGTTTTATGCTTTGTAAATTATTAATAAGGCAACACGTTATAATGCGGTGCTGGTTTCCCCATGATCGTTACCACAGCTACCGTCCCGGGGCTTTTATAAAGAAAATATGGTAGGACAAATCACAGCTGAATTCCAGGTAGCAATTCAGATGGAATAATAACCCTAGGGATTTAATTATTTGAAATTAATTCAGATTTAGATTGTTTGATACAGACAACTCGGTGTTGCTCTGGTGTAAAGTGCCGCGTTACCTCTTGTTGTCCTTTAATCGTTGTGATCTAAGACATTTAGCACACATTCACCACATCCCCATGACACCTGGTCCACTAATGTGAGGTTATTTTTTGTCCCCTTTGCTTTTTTGTTATTTTGTGTTTGCAATTTTAGGCTAACGGTTATGAACGGAATTGTTTGAAGATTACTGTTTGGGTTGGAAGTGGGCCAATAAACAGAGAATTGAATTTGGGTGATGATCCGGATCAGGGTCTGGATCCAGGAATAGGATCACCGTCTGAATAAACGTGTTTGTTAAAATGAAATGTCTTAGCGGAAGTCTTCGCTCTCCGATGGCCATTGTAGTTTGGAATGTGTGTGTGTTATTTTTTTTACAAATCTTTTTCCTCAAATGCACATTTATGTCATTTTATATAATATGAATGGCAGTATTTTATAAGCATTGTTTTCTATAACATCGAATTTGACCCGTCATGGTTGTATCTATGATTTCCTGTCATTCCCCGTTTACATATTAAATAATTGTGCAGTGGTTCGTGGATTTATATTACTTTGATATTACACTGGTCTTGACATGATTCGGACCATACGTGTTTTTGTACTTAAATATTGCGAAATATTCAGCACCAGTTGTCGGAGTCTCTTACATTTTAGCACTTTGATATAATGGGCAATTGTGTCCCTGTCTTGTTGCTGAAAATCCACAGTGATTTGTCCTAACTAGATTATTGGTGATTATCATATGTTGTATTTCATCCACACAACAATGCAACAAAATACACATAATATTAATAGATGTTGTTGCTGGTGTTCTTTAACCATGTTTAAAATTATTGTCAATTGGCAATATTAAGCAAATGTTGTTGTTTTTTTATTGAGATAATGCGAATATACAATATGCTCACAAGCATATACTTTATCTTGTTAAAGTTGAGTATTCATTTACCAGCAGCTTCTGACCGGTATATGCTCTTAAAACGAAACCCATTTCAATAGTCGTGCGTTCAAATTCTTTATATTAATCTTCAAAACTCAATAATATACAATGGAATTTATTATCGCATATCAAAAACAAGAGGTAACGCGGCACTTTACACCAGAGCAACATTTCATGTTTACATGCCATGCCATGCCATGTTTTTAATGTAGTTTCATCAAATAATACAAAGTATTAAATGTAATTTGAAAGTAAATGCATTCTAAATTAAATATTTCAAAATATTAATGATTATTTTTATTGGATGTTACATAATCGTACTATATTCTGCTTTTGCATTGATCAACAGAGCAATACAGATTTCTTTAGTAGTATATGCACTATTGGCAGCACATTAAAATACAGTAGAAAAGACTTGACACGCAAACGGTTCAAAACGCAAAAAAAAAGAACAGTTTGAACTGTGTGACATCGTGTTTCCTTATTATTAAACAGATGATGCAACAATGCTTTAAACTTAAGCATAGAGGAAATGTGTTTAATGCAGTGTAAGATCGTATTATATTTCATGGTCATAGAAACAATATGTTCACGAGTTGCGCAGCCACGGGTGAAAATATCTAGTTTCTAGGACGAAGAAGGCCGATGTTGACCCTGACTATTAGGGTCTTCACAAACATTAAAAAATAAACATAAAAACAGTTAAAGGTAGGTACATATAACCCAGAGCTCAATGATCAAACATTATTATTTTACTCGACCTAGACTAAAATGATCGGGTTATCATTCACTGGTATTATCCACTCATTTACCGCATAGCATGAAATAACACGAAATCAAAACGTATACAATTGTTAATGTTACACACCGAATTAACAACAACTGGATGAAGTATATATTAAAACAATACATGATTCTATACATATCAACGCTTCTATTCGCCGTGAGAATAGTGAAGTTTTGGGAATATTACATAGTACACGCTCGTTGATCTCTCGTAATAAACAGTACACATTGCTTTGTAATCGCTAGGATTTCTGTCTTGTAAAAATAAATAAAAGTGTTAATTCAGTACTTTAACGTTACAGCTCTTTGAAAAGAGCAGCGATATGTTTATGCCGATGTGAATAAATAGAATATATTCGATTGTGTACATATATTTTATAACGGACATTTTGAACCTATATATCATTGCTAAAGCAGACACTAAGATATCAGTATTTAAATTTCCATATTGCCTGTGATAACTTGAATTAAAATTCAAGTTTGCAACACAAATAAAACTTGATTTACTTAATTGCCTCGTCATTAAATAAATATCAAATCATTTATTTTTGTAGTACTGGTCATTCCCTTTAAAGACAGCTAACTAGTGAATATCAACAAGGTTAATGTCACAAAGTTAAGATAAAACACGATCCATATACACATTTTCAGTTTAAGATGCGTTTTAATATTTGCTAACAGCCTAATGGTTGCTAAACTTATTTTAGTTTGTAGATCTTTCTGACTTTGTTACGCTTATTAACTGTTGCATCTTTGACTCAACTGGATGTCTTTGAGACGGATATAAACATATTTGATGTCTTGAGATTCTGGCATTAACGTTCTTTTGCAATTCTTTGTTCAATAAATAAAAAAAAAATAATGTGTACAATCTTGCTATATTTGTAGACATCAGCGGTCGCTACATTGGATTCAACTTTCATCGTATTAATCTATCTGAACCCTTACTTTATCTTTGGTAACAGCCTAGTTGTTGCTAAACTTATTTTAGTTTGTAGATCTTTCTGACTGTGTTACGCTTATTAACTGTTGCATCTTTCACTTAACTTGATATCCTTGAGACGGATATAAACAAATCAATCACTTCTGGCATGAATTGTTATAATAGTTTTGAGTTGAGTTTAAAGAAAGCATGGATTTGCAGAGCCGGTTCCTGTGTTGAGTGTCGCCAGAGGTCCTTATGAATATTTAACTGTTAAGCACAGAACCGCTATATAAGAAATCATTCCATATTCGGATGTGTGACCTTCCGCATAAACGCAAGGAATACTTGTGGATTGAACTATAATATGTTACAGTTTGGGTATGGTGTGGGATATTAAATATTTGCGGTGGTTAATAAAATACCGAAAACATGCCTCGATCGTTTATGATAAAAGTACCGTTGTGTAAAAATAAATATAGATTAAACGAAGAAACTAGTGAAGGTAACGTGTTTTATTATTTATCTAAATGAAATGTATAAACATATATCGAGCTTCGTGCATTTACATAGTTTATGTTATGCAAAGCTATATTATAATTACATCTATGTACGCATGCCAAATAACTTTCATATATTTCTTTACACATATTTTGGCTGTCCGTGATGTTATCTTAGTTTCATTTAGTATTTTTTGAAATTCAAAATATTTATTTAGATAGTATTTCCTTCTAAACATTACGTAAATAATTTTTAAAGTTTTCATTGTATATGTTTATAATGTCATTGATTAAATTACAATTTAAAATCAGTTTCATCGTGTTATTAAATGCCTTAGTCTAGAACTTTCAAAACATATTCAACAAATTCAACTTAATCATCCGTATTGAAAATAATAACGTTTGTTTATATGTTGATAACAATGAAATAGGAACTTCTCTTGTTGTAACAAGTGACACATTAACATGAAATGATGGCGACAACAAATTTGAGCCTAACAACAACAACTGGTCGGAAGTCAATAACTATGCCAGTGCATAGGACAATTTAAATGTTATTGCTCAAATTAAACGTTTTAATAAGTCGGATAAGGCAACGAATACATCTAGGGATGCATTCAAATCTACTGCTGTTACACTCTCAACAACCCCAACTCTACATGAGACGGTATTTCAAGCAAAGGTCATGCACTGAACATCAACAGAGAATTGCACCACGCGCGACATCAGCATGTGCTGACTTGTTTAACAATAGTAACTGCCTTATACATTTTAGTCAATACTACAATATTTCGGAATCTCAAGACGAATTTATGATTGTCCAAGAAGCGCCCATTGATTGTTCGGTTTCATTCCCAGAAAGGAGGTATGCCTCTAGACCATTGTACTTCAACAATTGGAAACTATTCCGACGTTATGAATTTGGCAAAACCTTTAAGGTAGTGTTGGATTTTTGTACCAGATTATTAATCCAATATGCGATGATTTGGTCGTTATCATAGTGTTAGTTATACGGCGTTATAAAAACCAATCATGTTTCAGAGAAGCTTTAAGTTCAATTTATTACTATAATTATGACTACACAATTGATACTAAAGACTTAACGTCTATACATGGTTGTGTTTAATTAAATTATAAAACCTATACAATTTACATTATAATTATACAATACATATTATGTGTGAGTATTTATGGTCAAGTGCAAATTGTAATGTTAAAGAATTCTCTTAAGAAGACACATTTTTCTGTATATTCATCGTCCTCACAAAGAAAACAGTATAGAAGTGCCAAGGAACTAAAATAATGAAACAGTTTAATTATTACCTTTTAAATTCACATATAAATGCCTCATGAATCTAAACTAATTTAAACGAGAATCGAAACTAATTACCAAGAAATATCTCAAATTCAACTCTTCGGTTGTTCAGTTTTAGTATAATTTACGTTATTGTATTTTAAGTTTTAGGCCAAAGCAAATGTGAACTTGTATGTACTCTATTGTCAAGCGGTCATCTGCTCCGAACACGCACCTTCTGATCCACAGTGACACGAGACCGTACCACTGCTCCTACTGCGGCAAACGATTTCACGAGAAGTCGGATATGAAACTACACACATACATTCACACATGTAAACGGACGTATATAAGTTCTTACTAAGACTATTTTTCATTGTATACAACTAGTATTAGATTGCTTATGAACTATATGTTTGTGGTATAAGAAGCCAGTATCGCCAATATATTATAAGATTTATCAAGCTATAATTGTCATTTGACGTAATATCGTAATGTATGAGAACATTAAAGCTTTGATTTTAGCAAACACACAGTTTGTGGCAACTTAATATTATTTTATTTTATGTCAACCTAGCAAACTATTATATAAAAATGTGTGACATAATTATACATCTGTCACATCGATAATCATTTGATTACCATCAATCATCATCATCAACATGTTACGCAAGACATGTTCCGATTTAAAAGAAATCATCATTATTCAACATAAAGGTTTTTTGTAGGACAATTTGATTATGAATAAACACGATTTTATTGTAGATAGTAGATTAATTTTTCAGGTGACAAACCTTACAAGTGTTCTGTCTGCGACACACGGTTAAGCCAGTCATCGAACCTGATCACATACAGCCGAAAACACACGGGGTTCACGCCATTATCTTGTCCCACGTGCGGCAAGTACTTCCAACGAAAACTGGACCTTAAGAAACATATTGAGAAAGGACAGTGCTAATCAGGACCCTGAAGTTCAGGCAAATGCATGACTCCGTTTTCCATTTAGTAAATTATTTAAAAATGCCACACACCACTGCTCAGCATGTTTGTCGTTATAACCTGTTCAATGCAGATGATGCCTTAGATACGGCTACACTACACGTGTGAGCTTAGCACAAGTCATTGCTATTATTTAAATACACTCACAGGACGCAACTATCTGCGAGTATATTCATTGAATATAACAGATTGTTTGTATCTTTAAACAGGTGAATTTTGAACATTACGTCGTCATTAATTAATTTCTATTTATTCCTGTTCGGTTTTAAACTGACATATTACGTTTGATTATTATTCTAAAGAAACTAATGCTATAACTGAAACTTTTAGAATTGAAATTACGCTTCTGTTTATTATTATATTATATTTCATTTAAATCCCTTCAATAGTAATGGAGTTATGCTACACACAAGAAAATTAAACAAAGGTCAATAACTCTGTAAATATTGTAGAAAGAGTTGCGCTGCTTATGCATTGCACTTTCTCTAATGGCACGCTATGATTATATGAAGTTATATGATCAATTGAATCCTAATACTAATAGATTTATACTCCTCACAGGAAAATTAACGCTTCGCATAAGGAAATAAAACAAAGGAAAACAACTCCATAAGTATTAAAGAAAGAGGTGTGGTCCATCTACTCTGCATTTCCTCTCATTGCTTTCTATCATTATATGAAGTTTCATTTGAATCCCCTCAATACTAATCGAGATATGCACCGCACAAGAAACTTAAATAAAGGGCTACAACTCTTGTACATATTGAAGAAATTGTTGTGGTCATTGTACTATCCACTTCATTTCATTGTCCTCTATCATTATATGAAGTTTCATTTTGAATCCCTTCGATATTAATGGAGTTATGCTCCGCACAAGAAGCGTGACGGACGGACATACGGACGGACGGACGGACGGACGGACAGACGGCCGGACGATGCGATTACTACATGCCCTCGTTGTGTTCGTCGGTGGCATAAAAATAAAATGTTAATTGCATGTATATCAGAAATTGTTCTTAGTGAATCTGTACAAAAAAAGTGATCAAATACCAATACCGCCTTCCATAGTTTAGGAGCCGGAACACATAATTCAAGTTTATATACACATGTTGTTAAATCTAAGACCATCGCGTTCATACTGTTAGTACAAATCTTAAGGAACGTCAATTTGGTGTAGAATTACATCACACAACATCATGTGCACATTTAAATTTATTCATCGTAAAGCATCGGAACATACAAAAATGATAAAGACAATACATAATAAACAAACGTATAAAATCAATCTGTTTAATTTCAAGGTTAGTCAACATACCGCTGCAAAAGGACATTGTTTTATGATGGAATGATACTGTTATATTGGCTGACAACCGGGTAGTAATGTGTCCAATAAGAGCAAGTTATAGAATTAATTGGGTAGCACTGTTTGAAACTATGTTCTGACTAGCGGGAAAGAGTTTCATGTATGAATCGTAAGCAGATAATTTTGTGATAAGTCGCCGGTAGTATCACCCAATGGAATTCTGGATCAACATTAAAGTCGCTATGGCGGATCTTTGCGACGACAATACAATACTTTTATTTGGTATTCTGCGCGTAGTTTTAAATGCTCATATAGTCTAGTCTACAAATTATATTAAACATTTATTATTAATCGATGAGTACTTAATAAAAATCGTTTTTCCCTTACATCACAAATATTATCGAATAGTTTTATCAATTTCAATTTATTGAATATCTAGATGAGGTGCATTCCACATTTTTGCTGAATATGAAGAATTAAATGTGTCCTTAACAACCTTTAACAACGTGGTATATTATACAGATCCATGAGAAGTGTGGGTTTTTATTAGTTTGCTATTTTAAAATTTGGATCCAGACATTTACGGACACGCCCAAATACCAACTTGTGTTTTATCAAGAAAAACTAAACATCGCATATGTTCAAGTCATGGTATCTAATACAATTCAGTGCAGAGACGTTCAATGTTTCTGTTGATTGAATCTTAATTGGCTCTAACGGTTTGCCTTAAAGTTAGCTCTTGGGAAATTATCATATAATGTAAGAAATATAACAATTCAAACCTTGTCTTCTGATTAAATAAAAGTTCAATAGGAAATAGTCAATCATATACAGTTTAATGCACGAATTATATAAATCTTGCCCTTTCTTTGAAGTTTTATTAGATTATGTTTGTTTGCAATTATTGTAATGAATTAAATAATTCATTTTTGTTCTTGATATAACATTGACGAAGAATGTCGTGATTATTGACAATTGGCAATTGCAATAAATTGTTATTCAAAAGTGGCATGTGATACATTAAAAGATAAAATCACAAGCAACTCTAATAAACAAATGTGCAATATCGTATGCACGATTTAGTATCATCACACGTCGGATGGTGTGATGTGATGTGTACGTATTTCTGAACCTCGCTTCGCATTTTAACGTGTTTTAAACAAAATGCATCCTGTATTTAAATTTCAGTTGGAAAATCACTTCAATCAATTAACCAAATACAACGGACGCTAACTACGTATTTATCATAAATTTTGTTTTGAAAAGCCATTCAACACCTAACTGAAATTGTTCGCTTTCAAGTGTTCATAAATCTTTATGTACCGTCCACGAGTAGATGATTGGTCCTTACGTCCCACAAATACGAGGGACGTCCCAATACTCCATGACAAGTTCTTTAGGCAGCGACAATGAATTGCTACAAATACGATTTTCAATTATGTTTTTCATGCACATCATCTTCACACATGTATGAAAAATTATTTAAAAATCTTTACAAATAACAAAAATACCATAACAACCATACACCATGCGGCGCACGTAAAGTGTCAATAACGACGTCACAGTAACGTTCACGCGACTTTCTTAAAAGCGTTAACTGCGAAATGTAACGCACTTGCGATATCGTTTCATCCACGATATGACATATGTTGTTTCACTGTAATAATAATGTGTACAGAAGACTTTGAAACGATGAAATCTCTCTGATCGGCGTCAACGCATTATCTCACCAAATCACACGATTCTTCATTCATAGAAAGAGGTCTTTCCATTCGTGTTGTATTATTGGCTATATTTCTTGATTTGTTTGTCCTGCCATGCCAGTTGTATACCAGTGCCCGCAATACTTTTTTAAACTGTTCTGTATGGTGCATTTGTTAAGTAGTCTGGACGGGTGTCATTCCAAGATCAGGAGAAAGCTTTATAACTGTCCGCTGCGCCAGCAGACGACAACCACGCGATATTTAGCGGAAACAAAGTCAGATACTGAAAATACGCATCATTGATTAGAGTTCATACTAAATACAAGTTAGAATATTCTGACGTGCGCCGGGAAATGCACCTCAATATCAATTATGTCAATTTAAAGCAAAACTAGTGTTTAGATTTAATCGGAGACCTAATATTTATTGAAATTACATTTTTGTAGCATATATATGTGAAAATATATGTCCTGACGCTAAAATTGTTTCGTTTATAAAATCCATTAGTAACATCAAAAAAATCGCAGGAAGAGTTAATTTCGTCGATCAATTTACCCTGTATATTCTGATTGGACTTTATGTCAGTACATAAATAGCGAATTTCAAATGTTTTAATAAATCAGATGTTTTAAGTATTTCATCGCCTTATTCGTGACGTAATTTGTTAACTACCGCAGAAAGAAAAAGGGGACAAATGAAATACTTGGACAGGAACAAAACGGCGTTAATCTTGTCAATATTGCTTTTAATGGACAAATGAAATACTTGGACAGGAAGAAAAGCGGCGTTAATCTTGTCAATATTGCTTTTAATGGACGAATGAAATACTTGAACAGGAAGAAAACGGCGTTAATCTTGTCAATATTGCTTTTAATGGACAAATGAAATACTTGGAGAGGAAGAAAACGGCGTTAATCTTGTCAATATTGCTTTTAATGGACAAATAAAATACTTGGACAGGAAGAAAACGGCGTTAATCTTGTCAATATTGCTTTTAGAACAAGGTTTATTATTTAATGTACTTCAAACTCAAACAAGGTTATTAATATAGATAATATTGATTCATTGACTTGCACAGTTTACATTAGCGAACGTTCAAAACAAACCATAAATAAACTGTGGGCACATGGTTAGTAGTGGACATTTCAGGTATATGATGTATTGGTGCACAGTAGTTAACAGACTATGTTAGAAAAACGACCACACAGCACCGAAACGTTCAATGCAACGCATTGTTGACTTAAGTTGATTTATCGGCAACTAAGCCTTTGTTCCAGACTTATTGTATAATAAGACAAATGTTAATAACCTTCTAGCGTGGAACAACTTCAAGTCATAGAGAATCATTGTTGCAACTTTCGGAAACACAACTGAATGAAATAATATTAAGCATGGGCTATATTTATAGCTGTATTTGAATATAGAGCATACTCGTATATACTATTTTATTGGTGCTATTTGTTTACAGTATTGTGTTCCGCATGTAAATGACTTACATAAATGATCTTTTGACAAGTTTCCATGCAGTGAATGCGTCTGCTGCTGCATTGCATTATCTGGCAGAGATTAACTGGTTGCAAACTATGCACTACCTTTCACCCGAATTTATGATAATAATCCGGATTGCTAAGAATGAACTTTGATACACACCAGTAAACAACCATTAAATCACACCAAACATAAAACAACGTATCGACTACAGTTTTTGTATGTTTTTCTCAATCGGCTTATTCGTCGTTGGTCTTCATTATATTAGCGAAACGTGAACACATTCCCGACATAAAATAGTTGAAAATGAATGCATCAAACATCAATTCACATCTTTGGTGACATCATACAAATAACCATGAAGAGATTGCTTATTAATTAACAATTATTCTAATCAATATTTAATTTGCCGAGATTCTGGTATAATTGCATATCTTATTAATTTCCTTTGAGCATTTACCGAATTGTTTTATTTCAGACAGCCATTTTAGCAGAGAAAGCAACGGAACAGACGCAGAGATTTGCAGTTGTGAGAGTATCCAATTCATGCCTTTAACCCATAATGATATGTATATCTTAATATATATAACTAAAGTGTTGACGAAACGCCAGTTCTCAGTAAAAAAAGGAATACATTTAAAATTAACTTAACAGATATAAAAACAGTTATATGCAAACAATAGTAATGGTTTGAAACTGAAATAACTGCCAAACACAAACAACATGGATGAAACGGCACTCCTATGGGAAACAATGGGATAAAATATTAGAAACACAGCGCATTTAGCTATGGATTTCACATTCGTATGTGTGTGCCGCATAAACCTAAATTTTATTTATAACAATGCGTCACCTTTTTTTAATGTTCTTTTAAAATAAATGCTACTGACAACATGTTTTTCCGTCTGATTCAGATCAGCAAAATTGATGAATTTTGACCGATATCTTGATTGTGAATTCATGTATATATATAATGAACGTAAATCCAATAAATGAAAATAACGTCAACTGAATGAATTAGTGCTTCTATGATAGAATTGTGAACTATTATTATATCAAACTATGTGGTTTGCGTATTAAATAAATGTATTCTTATGTGAAACTGATTAATATTTAAAGGCAATCCGATTTATTAATGTAGCAAACTAATTATAAATGGTTATAGTACTTGATCTTTAGACGTGGTGTCGGAGGTTTTTCTATGGGTCACACGTATGGGTACACGTACACTCAGTTTGAAATATATTCATGTGTACAGTGCAAAGTATTATTTATTGGGTTTGTCAAACGTATGACAACTATATAGTATCAAGAAAATGGAATATAAGAACTGGAACACACGTTAACGACTTCGCGAACACGACAATGCACTAGCTATAGAGTGTTGTGACTTTCCGAAATGATACTCATTTATATTGATTGTTACGAACCAGGCGTTTATTAAAAAACAATAACAATTGAAGCAAAACAACAACAATAAAGAAGATTTTTTTCCAAATATATCCAATACACCAATCCAATAAATAATCCTGTTCCTGATCCTAGTGTGTTAAATATTGTCCATGGAATGCAATGTCTTTCAGAATGTCACCATGTGTAAGTATGAACACTTTGATCTTAAATCCAAAACAAGATATTTGCTATATCCAATAAAACATAGATACTGGCTAATAAGTGTAAGTACACACAGTCTACTCAACGACTTGAAACAGATATAAAAGAATACACAGTCAATAAGTTGATCATACTTATATACCCTCAAGAAATTCTCAAGACGTTCCAAATTGTCTAGAAAAGTCTAAGTATATTTATGTAGCATACAAATGAAATAAACAACACATAGCAATTTCAAGAACAATATAGAAAGATACACAGATAAAAAATACTTTGAGAAAATAAACACAAGTATAACAGTTCATTAATTGAATGACTATAATCACATGCATAACATGATGCATGCAATATTCATTATATATGCATTTTCCAATGTGTAACTAAAAATCAAATTAAAGACTTTGTCATTTAAAAGGCAAATACATACGCTTAATCCCAACGTGGATGTAATT
The DNA here is from genome assembly GCA_027627225.1 of Congeria kusceri. Lineage (NCBI taxonomy): Eukaryota > Metazoa > Mollusca > Bivalvia > Myida > Dreissenidae > Congeria > Congeria kusceri. The sequence goes on along the minus strand of CM051037.1, from coordinate 9,309,405 downwards.
GCATTGGTTTCAAGCGGCGATATCCTCGATAAAACCATGTTCGTGCGTTGTGTCTGGTCCGGTATTTCGTATTGCATACTGTGTTGCAAAGGCCACTGATCACTATGATGTAGGAACATTGACGTTACTCTTTTGCTGACGAAGATGTGATATTATATGTCTTTACATAATTTACATTTTAAGATACTGTAGTGTTGGGGAGACAAATGTTTACCTCAAACCCGCCCAGAATACATTTAGAGATATACGTTATGCTATAATTATTCCTGACGACTCATATGTAGGATGCAAACAGAATGCATTCATGAATTTGAACACCGTAAACAAGTTTTATTTTTGTATAAAATGAACGTTTGTACAATAGCGTTAACCACAATATGATATACAAATACCCAGCCTGTTAGACACTGACTGCATTAACTAAACAGCAAAACAGTTACATTAGATTGCATCGAACTTATAGTATTTAGTAATCGCTAGAGTTAACGAACACAATTTTGAGGAAGACAAGGTCATGACAAACGCAATACAAATATACCATCCACACATTCGTTGTAATGCATATACACAACCGGTATAAAATTATTAAGTATATTACGTGTTGTGCACGGTTCCTGTACGAATCAAACTCATGCATCGGACATCGAAAAACTCAGTGAAAACTAACAACATTCAACATGTATGCAAAAACATAAAATTTACTATTATCAATAGAAACTAAGTTTATGCGAAATGCCTCGATTGGGAAAACAACAACAACACAAAAAAACATCGAGCTGTCTGAAATACAGCTGACGTTTGTACAGATTGATATAGGCATTGTTTTATTTATTTTAATTTACAGTTTATTTTGCACAATAGATTTATAAAAAAGAATTTACTACATAGATATATTGCTTTATAAAATGTTTATATTCTTACATACCAACGGTCATATACTTATAAACAGATCCGTAATCTCACATATATCGTACGTTGCACAGTTCCAACACTCACTTTGCAAGTGACATGATTTAATCTATGGATTATCTGGGATATTTGCCTTAACAATATTACCAAGCCTATTTATTCTTAGCTAAGTAGCGAACTGCAAAAAAAATATATAATTATTTTAGTATTTAATTATATTCTGCTGTACATGGTCCTTATACCAAAACCGGTGAGATTTTACTGCTCATTTACAGGTCAATGTCGCGATCTAAATATGGAGCATAATTTACTGTAGTAATAATAACGTTGTACGCGTTGTTGTTTGCTCATTTGTAGGGTTAGTTGCATTTTAACAACGACTCAACGTTTGCCTTAAAATATGTTTCATTTGAACAATAACATATTAATTATGAATCATTTAAAGAGGTGCTAAAAATGAACAACGCGAAAGTATGCATACACATTCAAACATAGAGTGAAGTACATGTACTATATATACATGTAGTTATTAGTTAGAATTAACGTGTGTCAATTTTAGTCGTGTAAAACTCTAAGCATATATTTACAGCCTTCCAATGACAGCGTATCAGATCGTTACATGTATATACATTCGCTAACTACTCAAATATTAATGTAATTTAAACAAAACAGAATCATTTGATAGTCTGCACTTTGTTTAGTAATTAGAATATGATAACGTTTCTTGTTCATGTTCATATATCGGACACAAAGAGAAACTGCTATCGAGCTTATACACATAATACTTAAAGACACTTCACTGAAATATGAATCTGTACGTGATACCAATGACAGCGCTACATCTTTCATTCTACCTTACCGCTTCTTGCACACCGTTTACTCCAATGCAATATGGACGTAGAGTTACTGTTTTAACGTGCATTTATATTTGGTATATACTGTACCAATTTATATATTATTTTGACTTTACTAATATTAAATTATATTTATTATTTTTATTTATTATACATTGAATTCCAGGCCATTTACTTTGACTGACCTTTATATGTAATTATTTTATAAATTCTTCTGTAAAATAAACCTACTTCCGTGAACAGACCTACACTTGCATGTCCCTTTCACAAAATTGCGAATCCAAATCAAATAAACTACATGATTTAACAAAAAGCCGTATTGTTATAATTTTCACCTTCGTGATCCACCTTCGTGTAACTCATTATGCTACAGTGATAATAATCAACTGCGGCGATTGCCTATTCTTATTTTATTTATGGCAATTAGTTAAACCCGTTTACAATATAACCGCGCTATTTGGGAACGCCAATTATATTTCAATCAGGAAGTTTTAAATGTTTCAGGTAAGGAGCAGCATGCGTGAATTAAGCGAATGACACTGGTTAGTAACCTAACAGACATTTGTATCTAAAACTTTAGATAACCAGAATGTATCACAATACGATTATGTTTTGAATTTCGGATTAAAAAAGCACACGGCAAAGGTAACGGTTTTGTTTTACTTTCTGCGATGTTTTGGACTTGTTAAAGGAATGACTTGGTTGATTAATCAGAGACAGGAGACGTAAAAAGACCAAATTATTAACTGTAACAAAAGTCTTTCAAATTGTTATTAATGTCTCTTTAAAGTAATGCAGGATTCAAATGTTGAGTTTGTCTGGTGTTGACCAAACCATTGCAAATCAAACATTTAAAAACGTATTTTTACTCATTTAAAAAAAGAAAAACGGAACAAACTACACATCACAACGCGTTTTGATTTTAATTAGTCTTCTTCATGTATAAATACAAAATTTAAACAAAATACAGTAAAGGCCCCATGTCGTCTCATTAGGTAACGTCAGTTTTGGCGTACTGTTCACACAGAAATAACTATGTAAAAAAGTTATATTTATTAAATAACACAAGTATGTACAAAATACATATTTATGTACCAAATAAACATATGTATTATTTAATACATATTTTAATGATTGCACAACTTATTTAACACATAATACATTATTGGTACAAACTAAATGGAAATAACTGTTTTAAAAACAAAATAATATATAAACCAATTACACTGCACAATCTATTATCAAAGTTGAAGGAATCCATGAACAAAACATGCCAAGTAACTATATACATAAAAAATGTACATTGTTTAGTTTCCAATTTATGAGTTTTCATGATATTCTTTATGTAGAATATATTTATGTTTGTTTTGAACTTTACATGTATGTGGAAGTAGGACGCCAACTGTATTTGGATTGTGGTTTTATTATTTAATGATAAATCTTAATAAAACACAGCTCTTTCCATTTGACATGCTCTCAATACTATCATATTCAAACACTTGCAGTGTTCAATCGTTCCATATTTCTTTCATATCCAAACCAATTTTGCCTTTTGTTCGATGTTTTTTATACACCATTTGCTTTTTGTCTTGGATATAACCGTACATTTATATTATCCCTATTTAACAGTAACATAACCATTTGTCCTGTAATTGGTCGCAGTGGTGTTATGGATATGGTGTCCCTCTTGTTCTTTCAGAGCTTATGTTTTAAGCTCATCTAGTAGTATTTATTAGAGTCTGGCGTGTGCTAATGGGTTGTTCAAAATTGAGGTAGTTGTTTCTAAGACATTATATTCACTGGTAAGGTGAAAACAACAACAACAACAACAACAACGCAACCTCGTTTCAATTACAAAATGTGTAAAAAGGGCAAAATTTGGATATCAGCATTGAAAAAAACACCCAGGTCAATTACACAATGAGCTTATGAACGCTATATGCATACATGAAATATCCAATTTTGAGCTTCACAAATGAAAGTTATCAGTACTCCAGGTTCACTCTATATCAATGCTATTTAGTGTGTTTTTTAAATAAAACTAAATAACCTGTCTGTGAATCGAACCCGCAACCTCTGTCTAAATAGAGCGCTCTCTTGGCCATAGTAACCGGGTCGCTACACATGTCTCTGATATAAGTGCATGTGCTTTTCGAACCTGAAAGCGTGTTATACGCAAACAGCATTTTTAAATTTACACTAACCTTTATGAAATCAAGCTTGAATTTTTATTTTGAAAAATGTGCTGTTTGCAAACGCAGTAGCAGTTAGACCGCATTATAGCGGAATACTTTGCTAACGGAGCTAATTATTGTTATGTGCGTTTGTTGTCTTACATGGAATGTTAGCAAGGCTTACATGTCCGCACGTCGCTGCACAGTGTAGGACATATCGTTTCGGTGAAGAATTGTTAACACGGAATAAAATGCAAAGTTGAAAACTTTAATAAGTGGCATCAAATTTCAGATAAAGTCGCTGTGAAAATAACACTGCAAGCTTGATGATCTAATATTATACATTTAAAGGGGCATTTAGACGGGTTTTCTCACAAATATAGACACATATTAATGCAATATATTTTCTTACTTTCTAAAATATATTTGCGAGTAACAACCCCAATTTGAGGCAATCGGTAAGAAAAAAAACTATATACAAAGATAAAAAACAAACTGTTACACTGTCCCAGTAGGATTTAAACTATTGCCTACAAAATCTAATATTTCAATAAAAAGCCATTATTTGTTTTAAGAAAATTAAAACTTTTGATATTATGAAAAACCTTAACTACAGTCGGTTAAAATGCCAGTGAGATCCGTTATAAACATGACTGAATCGATACAGGTAAATACGACGATTTATAAATGCATACGATTGCAACGTGTTTATCAACTGAAATTCATGATTTCCCTTATTTTCAGTAACTGGATTAATACCCTTATTATCAACAAAATTAACACTAACTATACATGATTATTCATCTACTTTTACTGTTTGTCCTGGAAATAATCAGTTAAACCATAGTAGTTTTTATTCATTTTTCATTGCACTGAGGAATGTACTTTATTAGGATAAACTACAGAGACATATCACTTTCTCAAACATTTTATATTCATAAGTATCAACGAGAACCGATGCATAGTTCCGACACTCACTTTGCAAGCGGTATGATTTAAACTATGGATTATTTGAGATATTACAAAAACAATATTATCAGTATATAGTAAGGAGCACACTGAAAGAAGGAAGAAGGAAGGAAATTTAAGCGTCAACTGAATATAATTTACGTGCACAATTACACAATTATGGGCAATTTTATGTTTATTGCAGGTCAATTAGGCAATCAAAATATGGTGCACAGATAACGGGAGAAAATTTTAACGCTTTATTTTGACTACACTATCTTTCTCATTTTTAGGTAACTTGGAAGTTTTGTTAACGTTAACGTTCGCCTTGCAAAAGTTTTTTATTTGATGGATAACATATTAGTTGTAAATCTTTTATTTTAAATGCTAACTACAAATGTATGCATACATCATCAACAACCTAATGTGAAGTAATACACTAGTTAATATGTCAACATTTAAGTCGTATAACACTTTTGAATATAATGGCAACTTTCTAATAAATATGTATTCGATTTTTTACCAATATTATGCAATAACATATTTCCACTGTTCAGTAACTTAAATTTACAATTCAGATAACCAGAATTTGACACAGGATTTGGATTATATGTCTGTGTTATTAACTTCGGATTTTAAGAAAAACAAATCAAAGGTAATGTTTAAGTTTGTGATTTGCAATTCCCATTACTGATCATTAAACTACAAGGACGGCAATTAACACAATTAAAGCACGGTATGAGTCACATACATTTACAGTTTGTATGTTAATGACCAAAACATTGTTAACACACATTTATACACGTTTAATACAAATAGGTTTATACTGGTGTGTTTCTTATCTGTAGAATACAGGAGGGATCACAACTCGTCTCAAAGGTCTATTAAATATGTTTTGTTTGGACCAATACATGTATGTGGACTGTTGCACAAGGTAGGACTTCAAATGTATATTGATATTGTTTTTTTATGTGGCGAGTGCTGTGTATATCTTTATCAAACAGATGGATTAACTCTTTGTATATATCAAATACTTTACCTATGGAGAGACGTACAATACTGTTTGTTTGAACAGATAAAAATATATAATGCAATGAGAGAAACGTGTATCTTTGATTTTTAATAACGGCAGATCACCGTAGGACATACAGTAATGGTAAAAGCATTTAAAGATACACATTGTTTAGGAAGCAATATATTTCAATAACACGCATTAACATTATCGGAACAACTATTAAACAGCATAACATAATTTTATAATTTTGTTCTGAATTGTGTACACGTTAATGTTGGCTTCGCATGTTTTCTTTGTTTTGTTGTGCACTTTTAATCGCTGTTATTTACACATGATGACGCTTTAATTACCGTACCGTATTTAGTATTTAGTATACGATTTTGCAAATAAATCCATCATCTTTAAATATAAATATTTATGATTACTATCATAAACGCTGTATTCAACTGTATATTCACATACATATTCTACAAGTACAGTGTTCATTCGTTCCATACTTTGTTTCATATCCAAACAACGTTTTCGTTTTTGTCTGTACGCGTCTTCTGTGCCGTGAATTTGTATAGACAATATGTATTTTGCCTTAAATATAACTGTGCAATTAAATGCCGACAATAATTAAACTATTTGCTTTGATACCTATCCCGAATAAAGGAGTGGTCTTCAAGTTATGAAATGTAATTACATATGTACGTATGCTACCTTTTTCTAATTTAATTTATGAATATAAAACATACAGACTGCAAAAATGAAGTTCACAGTGATAACATTCATGCCTACATGCAGAATGTACTTCACCTCGAACTACATGTAGTATATGTAAGTATATTAACACAATTTATCTATTTTCCAATAATTTGCTAACTGATAATATTTAGTATTGTTTGTTTGTTTCCATTGCGTGGTGTAACAATTATAATATGTTGAACTTATATCGTATAATAAATAATTTGACATGGAAACTCATATGTGTTTACTAGATAAGGATGGTTCAACTTTAGAATTATAAATGCGCTTATAGACCAATTCATGAATCAATATGATATTAGAACTCTAGATAAACATGTTAACATCGTAAATCAAGGAAATGTATCAGTATGTTTGCCTGTGTTTCAACCTGTTTCGAAAGTGACATTTAGTTTGTGGAATTTAAGTTGCGGTGAGATTAGTTTTGATAGCCTTAGTTGATAGCTATGCATTTTCTGTATATGAAAGTCAACACTTTCTAAAGTTACGATCAAAACATTACTGTTGTATTATCACATTTGCTCAGATGAATATACCATTTGTTAGAAAGTTTTTAAATATTTGTATATATTTACTCTTTAAAAACTCGCCTCTTTGTCTGTTTATCCGAATTCTAGATCAACTGCCATTCTATCCCGGTGTCAAATGCTCTTTTGTAAGGGTATTTTTTTCAATAATACTCCACGTCCGTCCGTCCAGTACTTCGTTTCGGCGCTAGATGTCAGGAACTATTTATTCAAATTCAAAAAAACTTAATATGCTGCATCGCTATCAGAACATGCGCCTATTATTATTATTAATTCGAATTCAAAGCAGCATACCTACCAAGTGGACATGCGCATATTGTCAGGTCGTTCCGGTCTGATGATTTTCCAGGGAGTTATTGTCATTTGTTGTTTTGCTGGGCCGGACTCCAACTTGGCCATGGATGGAGGAATGTTATAATTACATGTCACACATGTCTACCACAATGACATGGTATGTAGCGCTTATGAATCAGGTACTTCGGTGACTCCTAAATGTAAAATGTCTAAATTTGTAATTTGCTTCTCTGTGCGTAAACCTACCATGATGTAAAAACTGCTTGGCACAAATGCTATCCTCAATGAGGTGTCTTGAATCTTGTCCATAGGTCAAAGGTCAAGGTCACACTTAGAGATACAATGTCGAAATTGGCTTTTCCGTAATATAAAGTGGCCATGGATTGAGAGGTTCAAATTAGTTGGCACAAAGGATTGTAGGTTAAATTTTATGGTCATACTTTACCGTCAAGTTCCGAACTTCGCTTGTCTGGACGTATAACATTTAATATATCTTTGCAAACATGTTTACTTCGACCAGACGGTGCATTGCTCTAGTCCTTAAATTAAAGGTCATTGCTACAATTATAGGTCACAGAGGTATCGGGAAACAGTAATCAGTTCTACCTTTTTTTCTTGAATAGCGTACACGTTTTTGTTGCCATCCCATGTTTTGTTTGCTTTTCCGCATTCTGTAAATAAATATGCACTTATTTACATATGAAGAAGTTAAGTTTTCAATAAAATGATGAACTTATTTACACATGACAAAAGTGTTCAATGCAATAATGCAATGTTTGACAGCAATGAAACTATTTGCCTTAATACTTATTCAGTAGTCAGGAATGATCGTCAGGTTATGAACTTTAATGACAAGGCGTAGTTATGCCGTTTTTAATGCACTGCGTAATAGTGGAGGAGTCGCTTTATTTATACATGAACGTATTAAAGTGGGTGTAGAAATAATATGTCATCAACACGATTCCATCATTTGGTTAAAACTATGTAAATATTTCTTCAATCTAGAAAATAATATTTATTTGTGTGGTGTATACATTTGGCCCGAGGAGTCACCAGCATATAATATTGTGGATTTTGATGTTTTTGATGCGTTAGAAAACGATATCAATGATTTTAGTATCCTGGGTTCGGTTTTTATCACTGGTGATTTTAATGCCAGAATTGGACAAAAACATAATTTTATCTTATTTGACCAGTGTGCCGATTTTATTGATGGTGAAAATTATATTCCTGATAATTGTTTAAGCAGGGCCTCAATGGACAAAAAATGCAATTCCTTTGGGTGTAAATTGATAGACCTATGTAAATCCTCGGGAATGCGAATTGTGAACGGCCGATTATTTGATGATTTTAACAAAGGTGCATTCACATTTGTATCTCGAAACGGTACTTCCACTATTGACTATGTATTAACACGTGAATCTCACTTTTCACAAATAACGGACTTCTCCGTACTGAATTTTAATCAATGGAGTGATCACGCACCATTGTATTTTTCTGTGATTTGTAATAATAATTTATTGCCTAAACAGGATTATGTTGAAAATAAGTACAGATGGAATGCAAATTTGAAAGATGATTTTAAAAATAGGTTGTTGACATGTTGCGATCAATTTGATCAGTTGACAGCTAGTATTGATCCAACATGCATAAATGATGTTGTAAATAAATTTTCAGCGCTTGTGAAAAGCGTTGCTGATCCATTATTTCAAAAGTCCATTAACCATAATAATAAAAGTTTTTTTGCTCCTTCTTCAGTTCTTAAACATGCTGAATGGTTTGATAGCGAATGTATGCAAGCCAGAAGAATTTACGAAGAATCCTTGCGTATATTTAATCAGCGCATGACGTCTACTTCTCGCGAAAATTATTGTGATTGTAAAAGTCGCTATAAAAAATTATTATCAAATAAAAATAAAAATGTTGAGTCTAAAAAATTGCGAGATATTGAAGGTTTGAAAAGGAGTAAACCCAGGGATTTCTGGAAGTACTTTAGTAAAAAGAAAAACACTGAAAATGAGAACTCAATTTCTCTTGACGAGTTTTACCACTTCTTTTCAAACTTGGAGCAAGATATTTTTCAATCATCTAACAATAATGTGGAATATTTTTGTAATAACCACAATTTTGATGGAGATGACGATTACAATGACGAATTAGATTTTCCTATTTCTATTGATGAAGTTAACAACGCTATTAAAAAATTGAAACGTAATAAAGCACATGGTATTGACTGTTTATTAAAGGAATATTTTATTGAATGTAGTGATATTCTGTCTCCGTATATTTGTAACATTTTCAACGCTATTTTAGCTTCGGGTGTTTTTCCAGACACATGGGCGGAGGGGAGTATAATACCATTGTTTAAAAAAGGTGATCGCAGCTCTGTCGCTAATTACAGAGGTATAACACTATTAAGTTGTTTTTCTAAATTATTTACCACTGTGTTAAACGACAGAATTGTGTCTTTCTGTGAAAAATACAACCTTATTAGTGATGCACAATTCGGCTTCCGCAAAGGCGTGTCCACTACGGATGCTATATTTTCATTATTATCTGTTGTTCAACATTATTTGAATACCAATAAAAGGTTGTATGTGGCATTGATAGATCTCAAGAAATACTTTGACAGTATTTATTGAATTGTATGATATTGTTTTACTAGTATTATTGTTCGCAGATGACGGGTAAGTCCCCCGAAGAATTACATACTCACATGGATAAATTAGCGGATTATTGTAATACCTGGAGTTTAGAAGTTAATAGTTCCAAAACTAAAATTATGGTGTTCAGAAAACGTGGTGCTTTAAAAGATGATGAACAGCGGTTCTATAAAAATGAACCAATACAAATAGTAGATAATTTTAATTATCTTGGTTGTGTCTTTAAATATAATGGCAATTTCTCTGCAAATAATGAGTTCATCATTGGTAAATCTCTGAAAGCTCTAAATACTTTATTATTCAATTTTAAGAAGGTCCCACTTACTCCAAAATGTTACTGTGAATTATTTGATGCTTTGGTAGGATCAAAACTTAATTATGCATCAGAAGTTTGGGGTTTTACGAAGTCTAAAAGATATTGAACGGGTACATTTAAAAATTTGCAAATCTATTTTGAATGTAAGAAAGTCTACATCATCCATTGGTGTATACGGCGAACTTGGACGGTATCCCTTATATATATCAAGATATACACGCATCATTTCTTACTGGTGTAAGGTATTGCAAAGTGATAATGTTATTATTTCATCATTGTATCGTCGAGGTTTAGACGATTGTAAATTCGGCCACTCGAACTGGGTGTCCTCTGTGAAGAAACTTTTAGATGATTTTGGTTTTTCGGATGTATTTTTGTATCCCGAAAGTATCCATGGTTCTTTTCCATTAATTTTCAAACAACATGTAATTGATAACTTTATCCAAGAATGGCATGGTTCATTACAACGTAGTTCAATTATGTTGGATTACATTTATTACAAAAATAATTTTATGTACGAATGTTATCTTGATATATTGCCTGCTAGTCTCAGGAAATTTTTTACACGTTTTAGAATTTGTGCTCATTCGTTAAGAATTCATACAGGCCGCTATGGCTCAAATAATATACCAATAAATGAAAGGCACTGTCTCTACTGTGGAAGGCGTGATTTAGAAGATGTGTACCATTTTATATGCATTTGTCCATGTTACTCAACTGTAAGGCGACGATTTCTTGATAAACGATTTTACGATAGACCATCTGTGTATAAGTTCAATTCATTAATGGGATCAGTTAACTCTGATATTGTTAAAAGTGTTGCCAAATATATTAAATATGCATTAGAAATGAGACAATCTATTCATGTATAATATACATGTACATCATTCTCCATACGTTTGCAACTTATGTTGTGTTATACTGCAATTAATTCGTTTCGTTTTGAATTTGCATGTATTTCACGATTTTTAGAACAAATTCCGAATGCATTGACCGCGTATAGAATGTATATATGTTCGTTTTTTTTTTCTAGATCATGTACTTTGTACTAATCTTGAATAAAACTATTGTCTTGTCTTGTCTTGTCTTTTTTTAATTTAACCTTTAATTGGAAATAATTTAAGGCTACGCTCGCGCAAAATTATGCATTGTTTAGTTAATATACGGTCTGTATAGACGACGTTACAGCGATAACAATCATTCATAAATGCAGGATGTTATTTACATCTTACTAGTCTACATTAGTATATTAGCCGAAATCTTCTACATCTTCAGGATTTCCTAACTGTAAGTAAAGTTTATCTTCCGTTTAATAATTATTGTTTGCTAAAATATTTACGGCACATTCGACATAGAGGCACATTATTTGGGATAAGGCTATTTCGACTTTCCAAACTACACATGCGCTTATTATGCAATTGTGAGCCCGTAAATAAATATATTAGGACTTTAGATAACAAATACACCTTAAATCAAGGTTATGTATTCGTAATTTTACATGTGCTTCAACCTAGGCTGCAAGAGGCTTTGCATGCGGTATATGAATGTCAACAATTTCTGAAGACATTAACGTTTGAAACAAACACAACACAATTACGTTTGAAATAGAAAATATTATATTTGCTGGGCTTAGCATTTGGTGTAGTGCGTTTCATATATTTTTCTAAATGCTACTTCTCCAGTATCCTAATACAATAACAGTGTATAAGTGTTAAGGAACTATTCGAGCTGTCGGTTGCATCTGATACGAATTTTTAGACTGTTGGCGCAAGCGCAAGCCAACAGGATTTAGTTGTTGTATTCAGAAATTGGTCTCGAGGGAACTACTTGTTTACTCTGCAGGCTACGAGTCAGTATATCGATGGATTACTACGCTTCACCCGTTGAGCTGTGAGGCTTCCTGTTATCGATGCCACTTTAAAGGTTAGAAACCAGTAAATCCAATTTCCATAGGGTCCCATAATAAGACGGCAAATTTTCCAAGCATTTTTTTAGCATTTCCTTTATTTCAGATTGTGCAAGCCTGGTATCAATTTAAAGACCAAACGGTGCTCTTCCAAAATTTGCAATAAAAAAGACATGTCATGTTACTTCTAAGAAAATGCATCGCACTTGAATGCAGGCACCGGTAGAAAACAGGGTTTCGGCAGTCATATTTCGACAAAAGCCACATACCACAGTAAACACACCCCAAAAGTTTACCTTTCAAGTTAGCCTCCAATGAAATGCACCAAAATATTGCAGACACGCATAGGATGATAGATATAACCACAAAAGGCATGTATGAGATACCTAAATGGCTTTTATGCCCGAAGAGAAGAGGAACTCCTTAGTAATAGGCACTACTTTTGAATGGACCACGGAGGGATACACAATGATTTACTGGTATCTAACCTTAAAGAAAACTCAACGTTTTGCTATTATGAAAAAAACTCTTCTACATCATTATTAATATACTTGTACCACAAATGCAAAATTTCAGGTCGATCCGCTAAGTAGAAATGCCCCAAAAACGCATTTGAGAATAAGCCATCTGGCTTGCGCTTCAGTACGTGGATTGTATGGGGAGCGTGAACTAAAATTCGCACCTAAATCACATAAACCAGTCAAAATACCAGTTCATTCAGACATATTTTAATGCAATGGACAGTAATAAGCTTTAAAACGTGTAATATTCGCGTATAACATGATTCGATGTGATGTGAGCTGCATAAGGCGAGTTTCCGTACTTTTGTTCATTTTTTTTAACCCATAAATACAGTTTTCGCTTTAAAGAGTGTAGATAACGTGTCAGTTACGATATCATTCACATTTATTTCCGTGAAAAGTAATAAACGCCATAAAAGAACACAGTTACATGGCGATTTTATGTATAAGTGGATCCTAAAGGGCCGATGCCTGGTTTTCGTAAAGAAAACTCAACATTTTGCTATCATGAAAAAAAACTCTTCTACATCATTAGTAACCTACTTGTACCTCAAATGCAAAATTTCAGGTCGATTCACTAAGTAGAAATGCCCTCAAAACGCATTTGAGACTGACACAGGATAAGCCATCTGGCTTGCGCTTCAGTACTTGGATTGTATCGGGAGCGTGAACTAAAATTCGCACCTAAATCACATAAACCAGTCGTCAAAATACCAGTTCATTTAGACTTATTTTAATGCAATGGACAGTAATAAGGTATAAAACGTGTAATATTCGCGTATAATATGTTTGGATGTGCTGTGAGCTGCATAAGGCGAGTTTCCGTACTTTTGTTCTTTTTTTTTTACCCGAAAATACAGTTTTCGCTTTAAAAAGTGTAGATAACGTGTCAGTTACGATATTTTTCACGTTTATTTCCGTGAAAAGTAATAAACGCAATAAAATAACACAGTTACATGGCGATTTTATGTATAAGTGGACCCTAAAGGGACGGTCCCTGGTTTTCTTAAAGGTCTCAAACCAGTAAATCCAATTCTCATAGGGTCCCATTATAAAACGGCAAACTTTCCAAGCATTTTTCTAGCATTTCCTTTATTTCAGATTGTGCAAGCCTGGTATCAATTTAGAGATCAATCTGTCCACTTCCAAAATTTGCAATAAAAAAGATACGTCATGTTTCTTCTAAGAAAATACATCTCACTTGAATGCAGGCACCGGTAGAAAACAGGGTTTCGGCAGTCGTATTTCGACAAAAAACCCATACCACAGTAAACACACCCCAAAAGTTCACCTTACAAGTTAACCTCCAATGAAATGCACCAAAATGTTGCAGAAACGCATAGGATGATAGAAATAACCACAAAAGGCATGTCTGAGATACCTAAATGGCTTTTATGCCCGAAGAGAAGAGGAACTCCTTAGTAATAGGCACTACTTTTGAATGGACCACGGAGTGATACACAATGATTTACTGGCATCTAACCTTCTATGAACAGATAACAAAAATTAGATCCGACTTAAAACACTAATAAACGACAATAACAACCCATTTAGTGTACATCTACACATGAATTCACGTTATGTTTATTCACACAGGTATGATATCGTATCTGTTTGTGCTTTTTACTGGTTAACTTCGTATAACATCATATTGCGTAAGTTTTACAACAGTGTATTGACTAGGTACATATAGCGGAGCAATCGTAACCACTCGATTGATGATTGCTATTATTTGACGAATGCATAAGAATTGTGGAAAAGCAATGTACTTCTTAACCTAGTTTTGAACGAACTTTACTAATTAAGCATATGTTTTAAATAACTTGGTATTTACCTAGCATAGCGCTTGTGATACAAAACACTGAACATTGATTCGAACTTATACGGTTCATCGAATATTTTGACCTGTTGAAGATTGACTTGTGTGCATAGAACTCCGTTTCCCTTTTAAATACTTTGCATAACAAATATTTGCCTCTCACGAATTACAAAATGTAATGATGATAATACAGTAAAAAGCATTGAATTGACGCGCGCTATATAAGTTTTAATTTGCAAAAGACATTGGCCTGGATCTCCATCTTCAATTAGGTCAAATACCAGCTTATACCATTTTATTTCAAGTAGAATGTATATTTATGAGTTTCGAGATTTGTTTTGTATAAATCATTACAGACAAGTGACTTACTTCAATAAATGTTCCTTATGATAAAAAATACTCTCATATTTCATTTGCTTTTAGTTTATTTTTTTCGCCAACAGTCTTTCTTCGCTGTCAGCGTTTTGATTTATATCAGAGGTGTGCGATTTCAAATTTAGGTTACGAATGCTCAGAACGAAAGACGCAAACATTAAAGTATAAACAATGTGTACCACAATGAAATTAAACGCACCGTGTACATCAACTTTAAATATAGGGTCGCAGTTTTAACAGAACAGAACAGAACAGAACATTTTATTTACGACTTGTACAAGTACGTCGTCTACAACACATATCAATATAATACATGCAATCAACATGACATAGCGTAGTGTTAATTAAATATATACAATTCATTCTAATCAATCCATATTTCGAAAGTAGCAAATGGAAGATGAACAAAAGTTAGTGCATTTCTAACATTCATAGCTTTCTTAATAAACTTATACTGAAACAACATTGAGCTGTTGTCAATTTTGACATCGTTTCTTGTTTAAAGGTGTCTATAATACGGGGTTTTAACGTATATTTATATTCTGTGTCATCTGTACATATTACATAAAGTTGTATTGATGGATTAGGTTGAATTTATATACACATAAATAAACCTTTCAACATCTTTTCTAAATGTTGTACACTACAGATGTATTTCGTAATTTGTTTGATTATGGGCATTTCACGCTAAATCATTGCTACTTGTTTTGATTGTACGAACAATCTGCAATAACAAATAACACGTCAACAAACAGCTGTAAAAACATGCCTGAATAACAAGTTCATGTGTTCTAAAATAAACAACACGTTTACAAGTACTTGCAAGTTAGCAATATAAATGCGTTATTTGAGAACGCCAAACCCATTTCAAATGAGGAAGTTTGAAATGTTTTTGATGAGGATCATTTTGTGTGAATAAAATGAATGCCACGGTTCAGTAACTTCTGTTAAAGCTAAGTTTTACTCTGCAGATGATCAGAATGTGTCACAACATTAAGACTGTGCCAACTTCGGATTAAAAAAAAAAGGCAAAGGTAACGTTTTTGTTCGATTCGTAGGATTTGTTATATGTTATTCTTATATTCTTTTAAATATTCGTACTGATCTTACTGGCTATTCAACGACAAGGAAAGTAAATAACTCAAACTGTTACTGTACTTCGTACTCGTTATGAATTTTTCTGTAAGGAAAGATAGGAGTCGAATACCTTTAGAAAAATATATCTTAAAGGACATTGTATATAAACGAGTCAGTATGTTTTTGAAATTAAAATCATAAATCAATCACAGATTGGCAACATTTCCAACTTTTTGTCACATGATCCAAAAATAAAAGTGTGTATAAAAGAGCAAATAACACTACGGACATAGAAATATACTGCGAATACCGTTGCGTTAATGAATGATCATCAGTTGAAATCGAGAAAATTATAAAGCATTTGTTACGCTAAACGATGTAATAGTTCGTCGTGTTTCTGTTCTTTTTGTGAAAATGTTGACAACACGTGGACCTCTTACATTACGTACAAAATGCACTTACTGGTCGAGCGGTTAAGGTGTTAGCCTTTTGATTCAGAGGTCTGAGGTTCGATACCCGGTGGGAGCAACCTTTTTATTATGTTCTTTTGTATACTTTTTCTCTTTATTATACTTGAGCTCTTTAGTTCCGATGCTTAAATCTGTCAATGTAAGACATTTAATGGCATACTTAAAAATACACACATCTGTGAACAAGTCCCTGTAAGAAGCATTCAACAAAACTTTACACATGATCTTCAAATCTGTGGTATAAACACGGTATTGCCATTCGAGTCTTTAATCTATTTGTGTTTTGTTTGCAACTATGTCGTCAGTTATTTGCGAAGTAGGACTACAATTGCATTCGGATTGATGTTTGTTTTATTACTTGGTTCGTTTTATACAAACGAACTCTTTATAAAACCAACTAAATTACTTATAACGATTAAACACTAACTATATTAAACATGTTGTTAACAATAAAAATGAACGTAAAAAATCAAACAATATAACATAAACTTTTAAAGGGGTTTTAATGAATAGTGAGCACGTTAAAGATGCCATCGCATTTTTGTTCACTTTGCAGTATCTTATAAATAGTTGTTCACTTGTTTACACATTAAATCAGTAAGTGTAACGTACATATTAAGCCCAGTATGTTCTAGCAATACAATAGTCAAGAATTACTTATACATCTTTTAATACATAAATTATGTTTTATCATGCCGATGTCAATTTGAAAACAATATAACAACATTGAACACTGACACAAATGTTTTTCGTTTAAAAATGGTATATAATTTCACACTCAACTAATTGCAGTTTTCAACTAAATATAAAAGATAATATATAATGTAAATATAAATATAAAATAATAAAACTCCAGCTACTTGAACATTTGACTTTGCTATAATCTTCCAACCAGTTTCGATTTTTCGTCTTCAAGGCATTATTTTTTTCATAATATGATCAGCCTAAAGACTTGAATATAACATGACATTGAAATAAACCCTTTTTAACAGTAAGAAACCATTTGTCTTGGTACTAATTCCGCAGCAAGGAGTGTGACCAAAACATAAAAGTTCTGTATTTTGGGGCAACCGACCCTACCTAGCGAAAAAACCCCGACCTTCAAGATTTTAGAGACTATCGTTTTCAGAGAAATCTCAATTCGTCAGATTTATATTTTAAAGGAAGTAAATCGTGATCAACTATATAATCCATTTCAAAAGGGCGCTTTATATTATTAACTTAGTGTTTCTAATCTCTTCATGGAAGAATAGTATTGACAGTTAGGCGTTAGCGATTCTTTTCACTTTTATCGCTAGACTTAAAAAAAAACTCAAGAAGTAAACATAATCCTACCTAACTATTTTGAGACCGTTGCCCGAAACACACAATTTATTGTTTGGCCTAATAGTCAGGATATTAAATGCAATTTGGGGATCAATCATCCTGCGTTTTAATGTATACATAAATTACACAGAATTGACCACTGTGACCAAGTTAACACTTTTAAAACATACGAACTGTATACACAGCATTCACAGTTTCAACATGTATATTTATATAAAGTATATATAATTTACCTCTAACTAGTCTCTGTTAGTATATACACCCTATCTACATCTACATCTCGAGGATTTCCTAACCGAAAGTATAACTGATATTTCCGTTGGGAGGTCCGGTGTAACACTTATAATATTGTATGCTTACATTGCTAAATAAACATGGAGATACATATCGAGGTTTGAATCTACTTAACATTTCTATATCAGATACAATTGTTTTACGCTCAACCTTGGATATAGTCTTTTCAGTCAACTCATCTATGACATTAAAGTCTACGAGGTATTTTTCTTACTTCACAGAACCTTACATAATAATATAGTTTTTCATTCAATGGATGCCCCTCCATTGTTATTTCCGTTAGAAGTTTGGTCTAAGACTGTATAACCCAAATTGTTAGTTTCAAAAATCATTATATCAGTACTTCAGGTGCACTCTATATCAAAGTTATTTAGTTTTCTTTTTTTAAATTAAAAGAACCTGTCTGTGACTGGAACCCGCAACCTCTGGATTAATAGGGCGAGTGGGCTTTCTTTGCTATAGTAACTGGGTTGCTACACATGTTCCTTACAAAAATATATGCTGTGGCATACAATTGTAACTCAAATCTAGAGGGTTTTGAACAAATTATTATAAAGGGTTTACACAGTGAAAGTGTTTTTTTTACAGAGTGCATCAATATAATGTCACTTTCATGAGCATTTCGCACTGTTGCGTGTTATACACAAACACAGTATACTTGTATTTCAATCAAGCTAACCTTTATGAAAGCACGAATGAAAATAATAATTTAATAAATACACATGACACACAGTTGCAGTTAGACCACATCAAAAAAGAATAATTTGATAAGGGAACTAAATGTTGAAATGTCTGTTTTTCGAACAAGGATTGTTACCCTTTAATAAATACGTTACAATCCAATTTGGCAATGCTTACCTGTAATTAATAGATGTTTTGTGTCAATAAAGAATAGTCAATACTCATTCAAATGCAAAACTTGACAACGTTAAGAGTTGGTATCAAATTTCTTACGATGCCGCTGTGTACATAACACAATCTGCAAAGCATGATGATCTATCAGCTACTTTTTAAAGGAAAATATTGATATCGACGTTATTTGACATAGATAGTGATGTATATTGAAACGATATAAAGGAAATTATTATATTATATATACAGTTCCAATAGGATTCAAACTCATTCAAACTCATGCCTGCAAAATCGTAAATTTCAATGAAAACTCCCTGCGGTTTTTCCATTTTACGAAAAAATGTTGCTCCATGACAATTAACCTATTTCAACATGTTTTTAGTGAATAAACATTTAAACAAGAGGCCTTAATGCAAAATACATATTTTAAAATAACAGAAACAAACAGCAACAAACAACAACAACAACAACATAACATGGAACTATATAATAAACGGCCTACGTTTGGGGCATGCCAGACTATTTAGTTGTATCTAACCCATACAACGTTTGTCAATGGCTCGCAGGCGCGTCACGGTAAATTATATGCATTTGAATTATAGTGATTTTACTACTACTTAGTTTGCAACGCCCGCGAAAGTGTCACCGAGGAAAACTGTTTATATTATCAGTACATATACATTTTTATAGGTTTTTAGAAATACATGTAGAGTCATCAATATTATGCTCGGTATATGAAGTTTGCAATTGTCGAAACGCCCATTTAATGGTTTGATTGATTTCCATTTTCCTTTTTAGTTCGAATATTGAATTGTAGTGTGTATTGTACATGGTGTATGGGATAGGAAAAAGAACATAGATATATCGCTTGATAAAAATGTTCCTATTCTTATGCATCTACGATCACCTATTTATCAACAGATCTGTTATATCACAGTTATCGTACGATGCACAATTCACTAACATCGCTAGGGACATGGATGGATTATTTCATATATTAAAATAACATTATTATCAGTCTATAACACTCTAAGTTAGAAAACTAACAAAGGAAGTTACATTTAAGAGTCAACTGAATATAATCTACATGAAACTTTTACACAATTATGTGCAACCTTATTTTCATTTCAATGTCCATTTGGCAATCAAAATATGGAAATATGGTTCATAGTTAACTGGAGAATAATAATGCTTTACTTTGTCTACACATTGCTTGCTTATATTAGCTAAATTGGAAGTTTTGTTGATGTTGAATCAAGGTTGGCCTTGCAATAGTTTTATATTTATATTATAACATACTAGTTATAAATCATTTAATTTAAGTGCTAACAACGGAAGTATGTATGCATAAACACAAAATTAATTTGAAGTAATATACTAGTTAATATGTCTCAATATAAAGTCGTATATCATTCTAAAATATATTTACACCTTTCTGATGAAAGCGTATTAGATTTTATGTACTAATATTCTGCAATAAAATAAAATAAAATAAAATAAAATTCCTTCCGTATATAGACATACATTTGCATGCCTGATTCACACATTTACATACCCAGATCATATCAAACAAAAACATTTTAGCAAATTGCCATCTTGTGCTTATTTTCAACATATGATCTACCCTCGTTGCAAAACTATATTACTGGTCAGGAAAGTAAAAATTACAAAAAAATATTCACTAAACCGTATCGTAATTTATCATTCTGTAAAGCACGGTATGAGTAAAATTATTTTAGGATTAGTCTGTTGTTGACCAAAACATTGTAGACAAACATTTATACGCTTTTAATACACATATGTGTATACTCGTGCTATTTTTATATCTGGAATAAACAAAGGATTACAATTCATGTCATAGGACTAGTTGATATGTTTTGTTTGGAACTATGCATACATGTCGACTTTTGCATTAGGTAGGACTACACATGTATACTAATATTTTTATTGGTGAGTATTTGTTAGAAACCAGTGGTTTGATTTTTAAATAATTTTACACAAATGTTCCTTGGGTGGCCTTTTACCAAAATAATTCAAATTATTTTGATTTGTCAAAAAAAAATTGCCGCCAGGGGCTGTTAATTTTTTAGCACACCTATTGTCCGTCGTGCATCGTGTGTTATCAACATTTACATAGTGAACACTAGAGGCCACATTTATTGCCCAATCATCATGAAACTTGCCCAGAACCTTTGTTCCAATGATATATCGGGCGTGTTCGAAACTGGGTCATATGGGGTCAAAAATAGGTCAATATGGCAAATTCAAGAATAGCTTGTGAACACTCTGGAAGTCACACTTTTTGCCGAATCTTCTTGAAACTCACTCAGAACATTTGTTTCAATGATTTCTCAGACGAGATCGAACTTGGTCACGTGGGGTCAAAAACTACAGCACTAGGCCAAATTGAAAAAATGTTTTGAACAATCTAGAGGCTACATTTATAGCCCAATCATCATGAAACTTGCTCAGAACATTGATAAATTTTGTCCAGATAATATCACGGACGACCGTGAAAACCCAGTCTAATGTAAGCAATAGATACACCCGCTTACACTATGATTGCGTACAATAATTTGACGCACAATTTGGACGCTATGATTATGTATTGCTATTAATAATCCTTTGAAACACGGAAGGAGTCAAATACATTAAGTGTTTGTCTGTTAATGACTGAAATACTGTACAGAACGAGAAAAACAGCCAATAAATAGTTACAAGAGGGCCACGATGGCCCTAGGTCGCTCACCTGATATCTATGTATGAAGCGTATTTAAAATATCTCAAAACGTTCTCAAGTTATTGAGCGAAAACTGTTCTTCTATTTTTAGTAACAGTGACCTTGACCTTGACACCACTCTGGGCGTTGAGGTTTCAGAGAAAAATTTAAAAGTCATTTTGCTATTTAAGTCTATATGAAACATGTGATCCCCGGGGTTCCCCAGCTTTGACCCTAGGGCATCATTTGAACAAACTTTGTAGAGGACCACTACACAATGTTTGAAACCAAATATAAAACCTCCAGGCTTTGAAGTTTCCGAGGAGAAGATTTTTAAAGTCATTTTGCTATTTAAGTCTATATAAACCATGTGACTCCGGGTGTGGTCAGTTTTGACCACATGGAAATCACTTCAAAAATGTTTGAAAAGGACTACTATACAATGTTACATACCAAATATGAAATCTCCGGGCCTTGCGGTTTCAGAGGAGAAGATTTTTAAAGTCATTTTGCTATTCAACACTATATAAACAATGTGACCCCAGGGGTGTGTCCAGTATTAACCCCAGGGCCATCGTTTGAACAATCTTTGTAGAGGACTACTATACAATGTTACATACCAAATATGAAATCTCTAGGCCTTGCGGTTTCAGAGGAGAACATTTTAAAAGTCATTTTGCTATTTAAGACTATATAAACCATGTGAGCAACAGGGTGTGGCAAGTTTTGATCCCAGGGGCATCATTTTTACACTCTTAGTACAGGACTATTAAACAATGTTACATACCAAATATGAAATCTTTGGGCCTTGCGGTTTTAGAGGAGAAGATTTTTACAGTCATTGTGCTATTCAAGTCTATATAAACAATGTGACACCCTGGGTGTGGCGAGTTTTGACCCCAGGGGCATCATTTGTAAATCTTTGTAGAGGACCACTAAACAATACTACGTACAAAGTATGAAACCTCTAGGCCTTGCCGTTTCAGAGAATAAATTTTTTAAAGTCATTTTGCCATTTAAGACTACACAAACCATGTGAGCCCCAGGGTGTGGCCAGATTTTTATTACAGGGGCATCATTTGAACAATCTTTCTAGAGGACCATTAAACAATGTTACATACCAAATATGAAACCTCTGGGCCTTGCGATTTCAGAGGAGACGATTTTACAGTCATTGTGCTATTCAAGTCTGTAAAAAAAAAATTGACCCCGAGGAGTGGCCAGTTTTGACCCCAGGGTCATTATTGGAACAATCTTATAAGAGGACCACTATGCAATGTTACATACCAAATATGAAACCTCTAGGCCTTGCGGTTTCAGAGAAGAAGATTGTAAAAGTCATATTGCACTTTAATACTATATAAACAATGTGAGTCCCATGGTGTGGCCAGTTTTGACCCAAGGGACATCATTTAAACAATCTTTGTAGAGGACCACTAAGCAATGCTTCATACCAAATATGAAACATCTGGGCTTTGCGGTTTCAGAGGAGAAGATTTTTAAAGTCATTTTCGATTCAAGTCTATATATGTCAACCCCGGGATGTGGCCAGTTTTGACCCCAGGGGCATCATTTGAACAATCTTTGTAGAGGACCACGATTCAATGCTACATACCAAATATGAGACCTCCACACCTTGTGGTTTCAGAGGAGAAGATTTTTTAAGTAATTTTGCTATTCAAGTCTATATAAACCATGTGACCTCAGGGATGTGGCCAGTTTTGACCCCAGGAGCATCATTTGAACACTCTTTGTAGAGGACCACAATACAATGGTACATACCAAATGACCATTAGCCCCAGGGTGTGGCCAGTTTTTACCGCAGGGACTTCATTTTTACATTCTTTGTATAGGACTGTTAAACAATGTTACATACCAAATATGAAACCTCTAGGGCTTGCGGTTTCAGAGAAGAAGACTTTTAAAGTCATTTTGCTATACAAGTCTATATAAACCATGTGACCCCCTGTACGTTGCCAGTCTAGACCCCACGGGCATCATTTGAACAATCTTTTTAGAGGACCACTAGAGGATGTCACATATTAAATATAAAAGCTCCAAGCCATATGGTTTCACAGAAGCAGATTTAACAACTTTTTAAGTTTTTAAATCTATTTTTAGCTCTGGTGACCTACGTATGTAGAGGACCGGAATGATTTGAACAATTTTGAAAGAGGGTCACACAAGGATCATTCCTGTGAAGTTTGGTGAAAATCTGCACAGTGGTTTAGGAGAAGATGTTATTTTAATAAAAATGATGACACACGACGCACGACGGACGACGCATGACGGACAAAAAGCTATCCTAAAAGCTCACCATGAGCACGTTGTGCTCTGGTGAGCTTATAACAAATATTTAAAACACACGAAACCTTTCCCCAACGAATGAGACCTACACATAATTATTGTAAGTTTCATCTGAGATCTAGTAACAGAGATAGATCTTTGGTTACATGAAAACGATGAAAAATATTTTTTTTGGTCCTATTTCTACATGCAATAGTGACTTAATAAAGGGGTGACGGATAAATATTCCTATCTCCAGTCAACAGGAAGTGGCAAGGTTTATCCAGTTAGTAGTGTTTTCTTACGCGCCGAATAGCGTGGCACAAAATGAAATACACGTGTACTCGCCTGAGTTTTTCATCGATATAAACGTCGTGTTGCCTAGTTTTACAGAGTTCCTAGCTTCCATATTGACTTGTTAATCCGCACATGTATGGCATAATCAATAAAGGTGTAAACAATATCTTCCTTCCATTCCATTTCAAAACACTTGATGTATGCGTGTTATTCTTTTTAAAAATACTTTCTTTAATCAAAAACAGAAATACAATTTATTTATGAAAGAAACAACCCTTTATATTAATTTATTATAAAACTTCAAACTCAACCGAAAGACGTAGGTTTCTCGCAATGCAACTTTTCAAATATCGATGTATGGTTTATAGAGGCTACTGTATACTAATTTGTGTTCGTTAATATTATTGCAGATTATTTTTTAAATTTTAGAATTATTAACAAAGAGAGGACTATATTTTCGGGAAGTACGCACAGATGCTAGCGAATTATAAGGTTCGCGCCTCGTCATTAAACACAATAGTTATAAACTAAACCTTTAATTAAACTACTTTTAAAATACACTTGAGTAGAAAACAGGATACATAGAATGCATGGTAGGTGACGGTAAGGAGAAAGTTTATACGGTTCGGCCCGAAAACAAAAATAGGAAAAAACAGTCAAATATTCACGTAAAAAGGGTATCTGGTTATCTTATGCAGTATTATTTCACCATAATATAGGCAGGTAAAATATGTATGTAGCTTACAAACGAAGTAGTGAGACGTTCGGAAGTGTTATATGCTTATATAGTAAACATAGTTCAGACCCATTATATACATAAGCGACCTTGTCACTGACATAGGCCTCTATACTGCAACGCATCACTGTTACATGTTTGCTTTTCCTATACATACATGTACGCGGCGGTAAAGAGGTGGAATATTATTACAAGGTGGAATATACACCCATAGGCACGTCCAACTAACTAAGGGCCACTCGTTTTTTCTTATTGCGAGATTACGATGCGAGATCGCGAAATCAGTATCGCGATCTCGCATCGTAATCTCGCGCCTCCGCATCGTGTTTTCGCGTTCTCGCCCTTGTATATCCAAAGGTCGAGAATGCGAAAACACGATGCGAGGTTGCGAAATTAATATCGCGATCTCGCATCGTATTCTCGCAA
The DNA here is from genome assembly GCA_027627225.1 of Congeria kusceri. NCBI lineage: Eukaryota > Metazoa > Mollusca > Bivalvia > Myida > Dreissenidae > Congeria > Congeria kusceri. The sequence continues at coordinate 9,283,854 of CM051037.1, read as the reverse complement.
TTTCGCATCGTATTCTCGCGCTCTCGCATCGTAGTCTCGCGATTTCGCATCGTGGTTTCGCAATATCGACCTGTGGATTACAAGCGCGAGAACGCGAGAACACGATACGAAGTAGCGAAATCACGACGCGAGAACGCGAGATTACGATGCGATATCGCAAAATTAACATCGCGATCTCGCATCGTGTTTTCGCGTTTTCGTATGAGCATAGGTAGTTAAACAACGATTATTGTGTTCGTTGCCTATTGACAATTTAGAGAGTATGATGTTTGAATAATGATTGTGTTGTTGTTAAACAAATTAGAAGGAATAATGGGCGATTTGCTGAATAGCCAGATTGAATAAATAAGAAGCATATAATGCATTGTTATGATTTTATTATGGAAAACCCTGTGCCATTCAAAAACTTTATTCTAATAAATGATGACCAGTATAAACTCATACAAACTGCTAAAAATGTAATCAAACAATATCAAATTGCTTTGGAATTTTATCACGGTGGGGTTATAATTGGATAAGTAATCAAATCTCTGTGTGGGGCCGGTACTGCAAGGTTTACAGAAATGGAACATGCTTTATCCCAAGAATGTGTCGTACACCTTCAGAAACGTTTATAAAGCAGTGTAGTAGACAAATATACACGTAACACATTGATTAATAAATCGAGTTTTATTAACCGATGTTTACCCTGTAGAGGGCCATTGACTGTTGAGAAGCAGTACATGTTGGATTTCCCTTGTACAGTGCAGTGAGTGTGGCTGGGAACATAATAATATTGATCAGTGTTTCAATACTTAAATGTCATGATAATATTCAACTACATCATGCGTATGAAGTGTTGCAATGGGTTGAAAACAGTGTTGTCATTTAATTTATTTCCAGGTCATACACATGTTAAAAAAATACATGTATACAGGCGATATTTTTAAGTTATAAAATGTTTGTTCTTCTTTTTTCATAAATCAATTGAGCATTATAAAATGATAACACATCTTGCATTTTAATATTTTCCTCAAATGTTATTGCTTAATTTGCCAAATATATTTTATTGTGGCAACTAATTTATCCCCCATTTTGATTCTTTGTCCTGTGAAAACTCCGAAATGACTTGCCTGCGCATATGCAACCGGAAAGCGAGAGTACGACGTGACTATCGTTGTTCCGCGATTTCGACCTAGTATGCTCAAGCGAAAACACGATGCGAGATCGCGATATTAATTTCGCGGTCTCGTATCGTAATCTCGCAACCTCGCGTCGTGATTTCGCTACTTCGTATCGTGTTCTCGCGCTTGTAATCTACAGGTCGAAATTGCGAAACCACGATGCGAAATCGCGAGACTACGATGCGAGATCGCGAGAATACGATGCGAGATCGCGAGAATACGATGCGAAATCGCGAGAATACGATGCGAGATCGCGATATTAATTTCGCAACCTCGCATCGTGTTTTCGCATTCTCAACCATTCGATATACCCACGGCGAGAACGCGAAAACACGATGCGAGGGCGCGAGATTACGATGCGAGATCGTGATATTCATCGCGCATCGTAATCTCGCAAATTCGCATCGTTATTTCGCTACTTCGTGTTGTGTTCTCGCGTTCTCGCGCTAATTAGCCAAAGGTCGAGAATGCGAAACAACGAGTGGCCCTGACGGAACACCGTACCAACTAGACCTGTTTTGATGGCGGTTTGCTCAAAAATGACTAATCGCAACGGTCTCAACTTTTTTGCAGCCCCATAATACACAATTTCAAATACAGGTATGATAAAATTTGAACGGTTCAGTAATCATTTTTATCTCCCCGTGTTCTCGGGTGTCAAAACTAAAAATTGAACGAGAAAATAGTGGTGAATGTAGAAATTCGATGCAGTTTATAATCTAAGTGTTTAGCAACGACACTCCAACTAAATGAACATTTAGCATAAATTATTTCATACATAACACCATCCAACAATGAAGAATAGATGTTTCCAAAAATGTCAATCATGTGCAAATTAATCTGCAATATTATCCAATCGTTGTATTTGGATATCACGTGATTAACGTTCAACCAAACAAGTATAGTATTTTACACAAAGAAGCACGTGGTAAACATTTAATCTGTTGCTGATATTTGATTAATTTAAATTAATCCTTTGACAATAGGAGTTTAAAATGTTAGTGTCAAAACCTGGAAAGTGCTACTGTGCAGTATGCAGGACGGGCGCGCGCCATGATTTGTAAGAGTCCACATTCCACGTATTTATGAATTGAGTGATTACTATATGATAAATGTTCTCTTTATTTAGATTGAAATTTGTGAAAGCATTGTTTTAACGATTTTAAATCAAAATGACAGAAAAATAACACAAATATTTGCTCTCAATTTGTAACAGTGAAATTGACTTTAGTTCGTTTTCGCATTTTTGCAAATTTTTGTTTTGATATTATGTTTTATTTTTGTAAAGTTGTGTATGAAAACGAAAGTTTAGAGAAAGGACATTAAATACATCTAAGTGTTATTGTATTGTTTTGTGTTCTTCTTGTGTTTGGTGAAATTCGGGCAAAAAATACAAACGTTATAGCTGATTATAGCTGGTTTTAATAAGTATTTTCTTTACAATTAGCCCGAGTGCAGTGCTTTTGAAGATTTCAATAAATCTTTATAAAAATAAATTGAGCATTGAAGTTTGATAAAACTTTTATGTAATAACTAGTGCGTAGCGGGTATCCCATCCTACTGTATCGAAATAGTTTCGATATTGCTTTGAACTTGATAATCAAAGTTGATCGTTCTACTGGCGTTGCGATACAATTAAAAAATCAATGTACGACGATAAACAGATGCAATAACGCACCAGTGCTAAAACGTATGTTTAAAATGTATAGTACACAATTTATTATTTTTTTTGCCAGTTATTTTTTGTAACTACACCCAAAGGCACTTCTGACTAGACCTTCGCATAATCACGCCATTCTGGACAATGTTGTTATTCGGCGCGTATGAATACACTACTAACTGGATAAACCTTGCCACTTCCTGTTTACTGGGGATAGGACAATTTATCCGTCATCCCTTGATTGGGACACTATTGCAGGTAGAATTAGGATAAAAAATTTTTTTTTCATCGTTTGCATGTAACCAAAGATCTGTCGCTGTAACTAGATCTCTGATGTAACTGACAACAACTTCTGTGTAGGTCTCATTCGTTGCGGTAAGGTTTTTTGTGTTTTAAATATTTGTTATTAGCCCACATGAGCACAACGTGCTCATGGTGAGCTTTTATGATCGCCTTTTGTCCGTCGTCCGTCGTGCGTCGTTCGTCGTGCAGTGTGCGTCGTGTATCATCATTTTTATTCAAATAATATCTGCTCCTAATTCACTGTGCAGATTTTCACCAAACTTCACAGGAATGATCCGTGGGTGGCTCTCTTTCAAAATGGTTCAAATCATTCCGGTCCCCTGCATATGTAGGTGACCAGAGCTTAAAATAAATTTAAAAACTGAAAAACATTCAAATTCTTCTTCTCTGAAACCACAAGGCTTGGAGCTTTCATGTTTGATATGTGACATCTTCTAGTGGTTCTCTACAAAGATTGTTAAAATGAAGCCCCTGGGGTCAAAACTGGCCACGCCCAGAGGATCACATGGTTTATATAGACTTGTAAGGCAAAACGACTTTTAAAAAATCTTCTTCTCTGAAACCGCAAGGCCTAGAGTTTTCATATTTGGTATGTAACATTGTATTTTGGTCCTCTACAAAGATGTTTCAAATGATGCCCCTGTGGTCAAAACTGGCCACAACCCGGGGCTCACGTGGTTTATATAGTCTTAAATAGCAAAATGATTTTAAATATCTTCTCCTCTCAAACCGCAAGGCCTAGAGGTTTCATATTTGGTACGTAACAGTTTATTGTGGTCCTCTACGAAGATTGTTCAAACGATGCCCCTGGGGTCTAAACTGGCCACACCCCTTGGGTCACATTGTTTACATAGCAGAATAACTTAAAAATCTTCTTCTCTGAAACCGCAAGTCCCAGAGGTTTCATATTTGGTATGTAACATTGATTAGTGGTCCTCAACTTAGATTGTTCAAATGATGCCCCTGGGGTCAAAACTAGCCACACCCTGGGCCTCACATGGTATATGTACTTTTAAATAGCAAAATGACTTTAAAAATCTTCTAGAGGTTTCATATCTGGTTTGTAACATTGTATAGTAGTTCTCTACAAAGATTGTTTAAATGATGCCCCTGGGGTCAAACTGGCCACACCCCAGGGTGACATGGTTTATATAGACTTAAATAGAAAAATGACATTAAAAATCTTCTCCTCTGAAACCGCAAAGCCCAGAGGTTTCATATTTGGCATGTAACATTGTAAAATTGACATCTACAAAGATTTTTCCAGTGATGCCCCTGGGGTCAAAACTGGCCACACCCCGGGGTCACATGGTTTATATAGACTTAAGTAGCAAAATGACTTTAAAAATATTTTCCTCTGAAACTTCAAGGCCTAGAGGTTTTATATTTGGTACGTAACATTGTGTAGTGGTGCCCTGCACAGATTGTTCAAATGGTGCCCCTGGGGTAAAAGCTGGGCACCCTAGGGGTCACATGTTTTATATAGACTTAAATAGCAAATGACTTTTAAAATCAACTCTGAAACCTCAAAGCCCAGAGTGGAGTCGAGATCGATAATCATAGCGTCCAAAGTATGTGTCAAATTATTGTAACGCAATTATAGTGAAAGCTGTTGTATCTATTGCTTACATAAGACTGGGTTTTTGCGGTCGTGAATTGTTAATACTTGGGCTTGTATTGCCTTGAGATTGATTAACATGTTAAGTACATAATTAATACTGGTAGAAATGTTTATTTAAAAAAAATTATCATGTGATTCAGTCATGCGTATTGACTGCTGTGTATTTTTGATTATCCAAATTATTTGTAAAAATAAATACAATTAGTAGTTATTTCTTTCAGTCAAAATCATGAATAAATATAAAGCTGGTATAGTGCACACATAATATAAACCAAACTTAAAACAGAGACCTTATTTTATAAACTATTAGTATATGTCCATATCATAATTGAAAATTGGTTTTAAATGTGTTTTTCTATTGCTAATCAAACTTATTAGCAACTTATTATGTCTTACCTGTATTACATTTCTAATATTCGCAAAACAACACTTACACACGTCTATCTGCTTCCTTCGAAAGCTACAGTCACAGTTTTGTGAATTGCTTATATCGATATGTATGGAAGACGTTGTTACACTATTCGTTTCTTCGTCTATCATAGAACTTTCTACCTCGCGTGATCCTGTCGTCTTTAGATATAACTCTTCATTGTATTAACTGTTACTACCTTCCAAAATGTGTTTACTTGAGCATCAAACATAGTTGTATGTAGCACAGCTCTCAGATGTAGCATTAATTTATTTCTGAACATATTTTGTTTGTTGTCTATATTGGCTTGTCTTAACAATTATTATCATATTACAATTGATTCAACATTGTCCTTCTTGTTGTTGTTTTGTTTTTGGTGTCCTTTCTAGCTCCACAAAATCATTGCAAGACAGACTTCGAAGTAAATACAATTTTCTTGCAGAAATTGTACACGAATAACATGAAGACGAGACTTTTAGATATCCAAGTAAAACAGACAAATGTTCAAAACACTGGGACAGTAATTTGCAAGCTTGGCCATTAAGCAAATTATAACATTCCTAATTGAGTGCTCATCGTAAATTAATCAACTAGTTTATACGAACGAATAAAGAAATATTTTGAATCGCATGAACTGAGCATTTCTTTATTTCTCCATTCAGAACTAGCGACATAAAATTTAAAACAAAAGAGACATAGGGCCTTAGGTCGCTCACCTGATAATTTGGCCTGATGACCTTGTTTTTGACCCCACGTGACCCAGTTTCAAACTGGTTGATGATATTATCTGGACAAAATTTATTAATGTTCTGAGCAATTTTCATGATGATTGGGCTATATATGTAGCCTCTAGATTGCTCAAATCTTTTTTTCAATTTGGCCTGGTGATCTAGTTTTTGACCCCACGTGGCCCAGTTCGAACTCGTCTGTGAAATCATTGAAACAAATGTTCTGAGTGAGTTTCAAGAAGATTGGGCAAAAAGTGTGACTTGGTATTTTGAAATCCAACAACGGGTTTCTTGCAAAAAGTTTTCACTATGGCCATACAAGTAAAAAGGAAAAAAGATCCCGCTCTGGCGGCCAAGTTTTTAACGAATCAAAATAATACGAAGGTAGAGGGCCAGAAAAGGTACATTGGTGTGAAATTATTTAAAAGTTCCACCTGTGGTTTCTGACAATTTTCAAAGTTTTTAATAAAGCCATATAATGTAAACATGCCCCGGTCCCTGGCGTTCATGTTTTTCAATGGAGCGCAACCATTTTCGAACTCAGCCAAGATATCATTAAAACAACTGTTTTGCGCAAGTTTCAAGAAGATTGGCAAAAATATGACTTCTATAGTATTAACAATATTTTTCTTATATTTGACCTTGTGACCTAGTTTTGATCCCACATGATCCACTTTCGTTGGGACAAATGTTATAATCAAGTTCCACGAAGATTGGGCAATACATGTGACCTCTAGAGTGTTAACAATGTAGATGTTTACGACGGACGACGAACGAGTAACGACGGACGACGGACAAAAGGCTTCTCAAAAGCTCACCATAAGCACGTTGTGCTCAGGTGAGCTAAAAAGTGTCTGTATTGCTGATTCAGTTGGAATTTCATCATGTTTTTTTATTTATATCTATTGTTCTTATCATTGTACTTGAGTTATTATGTAGGTCAAAGGTTGACGTAGACATAGTAAAAGAGTATTTTTATCATTTACATGCTTTTGTTAAACCACGTGAGGTGAGAAGATAAATAAATATATAATGAATATTATGAATAGCAATATAATAAGTCGGGGAAACAGTTTTCACGCTAATGTTTTGAAAGGACTTGTCCATTCTGGCATAAGCCATACAAGTTCAACATGCCCGAATCTACCTCAACTTGTCCGAAATTTACGAAATACAACCTAGAAATTACCTAAACAGTTCAAGCGAAAGTGATGTTGTTCATGTAGTCAGTCACATGGAAAGAAAATCATGGACAGAAAATCATGCGATGATTTTATATATAAAAAAAAACTGGAAATTGTTTTATTTTTGGTAAATTAATCCTATAATTTCATAATTTTGTTTTTGTTTTGTACTGTTTTTCGGGCAGACAGGACAAAATTTTAACTTGCCCAAATTGATTTTTACTTGTCCCGGGCTTCGGGCAAGTGGGATATTTCGAAGACTAGGGGAAACATGTTCGTGTGTTTTAAATATTTGTTTAAACTTTCTAAACATTGTTTCTGTGCAGTTATCTGCATTTGAAGTCGTGCACCCTTACATATGTATTTACTGTTAATTCTCATAATTCTTTTGCATTTTTTAATAAATGACTAATTACTATTATTTAATTAATTTTATGCTCCAAATTAAGGTTTTTAAACATAATTTTAATAATTTATCGTCACATTTTAGCAAAACAAAAGGTTTAATTTCTCAAGATTTTAAACATCAACCAGCCCATAGTGGTAGCAGGGGGAATCAACAAAGCAACAAGATGCAGCACCCTGCTATTTCCCCCTGGATCTTGCCCTACATTTCAAATAATATGTGCAATCATTTAAGTTTACTAACACAAGTGTTTCCATTCGTTTTACGGAATGATAAAACCCCTATAATATATTCGTGATTTCACTGATTCATCTTTCCTTGTATGTAT